>RXID01014258.1:793790-963167 GCA_005019695.1 Trichopus zeylanicus subsp. travancoricus
CGGCGGCGGCGGCTTGGCGTGAGCTCCGGGCGGACAGGCTGGTGGGTGGGAGCTCGCCGAGCTCGCGCGGGTTGGGGGGTGGGGTTGTGTTGGTGTTGGGGGGGGGGTGGTCGTGGGAGGACCTCGCGCCGGCTTTGTGTTCGAACCCAAAAACCCTGCGCACTTACTAGTTTACCGCCGTCCTATCTCGTGCTCTCGCTAACTTGACTCGTACTCCCGTAAGATGAAGCTGGTCTTACACTGGGGCTAATGTTATCGCCAATTTGATTTCGACGTCCTTATTGGTTTCTGTCAGATATTATTTACGTACGTAATATTATTCACGTAATTATTCATTTTTTAAAAAAAAATTTTAAATATATTATAATTTTTTAATTTGAAGTTAAAAAATAATTTAAATTAAATTAAATTTTAGTCAAAATATAATTTTTATTTTAAACCTTCGATATATGGTTATACTTCAGAACCGCTGCCATGAGATCGCGTAGGGCTAATTGTTTTAATTCATATGCCCATAAATGCTCGTCCATATCATCGAGGTACTAAATTTGTAATTCTACACCCAAATGTTCCAAACTCAACTGATGATGACTATGATGATTAGTTGTATTATTTTAGAATTTATAAATTATGTATGTGTGAAATACATTTTTAATGAAAAGTTAAATTTGCTTATGTTAATTTTTAAATTTTAATCATATTCATATCATTTCTTATATATTTTTTTAATACACTAATATATATTAAAAGCAGACAATATCAGTGACTAACTATCAAAATTAATTTTAATTAGCTTAAATAATATTTGAAATTATTGTAAAATTAAGTATAAATTCATTCATAATTTTTCAAATTTTTTCTAATATTTTATCGTATTTTTAATTTGAAGTCAAAGCACAGTCAAAATATAGTCAAACTCTGGTCAACGCCTAATTAATAATTTAAAAAATTCTTTCGGCCGAAACCGAAACGGCTGAAACTGAAACCGAAACGGCCGAAACGTATCAGTTTCGGCCGGTCCCGAAACCGAAACCGAAACCGAAAACCTTGGTTGGAACATAGCAGCCGGTGGTCAAATATTTTGCCTAAAATGATTTTTATTTTAGGATTAGATTTTTACTGCAGAGCGAACGCAGCGAGCGAGACGATTGTGCAGCTGTCACCGGTTTCGCACTCGCACACGTGCTCTTGCTGGTCTCCCACCAGCATTTGAGCCCTTGTCAGTATCGTGCTTGCACCCTCGCGCTGGCCCCTCTGCCATCTACACCCATGTGCTCACGCCCTCACCGACATGGGATCTGGGAGATCACGTAATGAGATCACATGGCGACGGCGAGCAGAGTGAGTGGGTGCAAGGCTAGTGACGGCACAAGCACGAGCGAGCTGCCCAGCATGGCGCTCACGCTGTCCTGGGCCTCATGCTCGCGCCTGAGCTCTTGCCGGCATCGTGCCTGTGCCCTCGCACTGGCCTCTGGCGCCCACACCCATGCACTCTCAAGCGCGAGTGTGAGCGAGCTCGCCAGCATGGTGCCTGCGCCATTGCTGGCCTCGTGCTAGTGCCCGAGCCCTTGTCGGCATCAAGCCTGTGCCCTCGCACCGGCCTCTAGCGCCCACACCCGTGTGCTCGTGCAAGCACACTCGCCTTCTTGGCGCTCGCGCCATCACCGGTCTCACACCTGTGCCCGTGCTCACGCAAACACATGGGTGCAAGCGCCAGAGGCCGATGCGAGGGTGGGGGCTCGATGTCGGCAAGGGCGCAGCGCCAGGCTGGCGAGTTCACTCGCACTGGCCTCTGGTGCCTAAGCGTGAGTGAGCTCGCCAGCATGGCGTCTGCACCCTCGCCCGCCTCGCACCTGTGCCCATGCTCTTGCCGACATCGCGCCAATGCCCTCGCGCCCACCTTTGGCACCCGCCCCCGCACGCAAGCGTGAACGTGCTAGCCAGCCTGGCACATGCGCCGTTGCCGACCTCACGCCCTTACGCCAGCCTCTAGCGCTCGTGCCCAAGCACGAGCGTGAGCTCGCTCGCCAGCCTAGCGCCTACACCCTCTCCGGCCTCGTGCCCTCGCTGTCTTTGCATCGACACCCAAGCCCTCGTCGGCCTGACGTTCACGCTGACCTCTAGCACCCACACCCGCACGCTTGACCCAGCAGGCTCACCAACTTGCCGCCCGCGCTGTTGCTGGCCTCGTGCTAGCACCCGCACCCTCTCATCAACCTCCCACTTGCGCTCGTGCCCTCGCTGGCCTCGCGCCGACGCCTGCACCTACGCTCGCACCTCGCGCTCGCCAGCCTGACGCCCGCTCCCTAGCCGGCCTCTAACGCTTGCGCGCGCGCCCTCACACCGGCCACTGGGGCCCGCAGCCACGCGCTCGCTCCCTCGCCAGTATCTGCCAAAAACTGTTCACATGTATGAAACTATTCACGTGTATAAATTTTTGGTGTATGATACTATTCACTGTTTCAAAAATTTTTAAACATATTATTTTTTTTTAATTTGAAGTTAAAAAATAATTAAAATAAAATAAAATTTTGATTAAATATAATTAATAAATGAAAAATATTTTGATCAAAACTGAAATGAAAATGATTTTGACCGAAACGTATTAATTTTTCTAAGTGTTGAAACTGATTTCAAAATTAAAAATCAAAATATTGATTAATACATAAAAACTAAGCGTGTAAAAGTTAACGTTAGAATTTAGAAATAATTACATTTGATACATTATAATCTTTACAATTTACATGCAAGTCATTTTAAATATTTATTTATAATAAATTTATGCTAAATCTCAAGAGTTAATATTGCTAATCAACTAAGATTGCTATGCATTCAAAATCATTAAATACAAATATAAATTATTCAAAAAATTTATATAAATCAAACTAAAATCAAGTAGAAATTTATATCTGAATTTGAATAACAAACCTGAGCCCAAATCAGGCATAGCTTTAAGCCCATGCCATGTCCCTTTGTATAAGCTTTAGCCAGACAGGCAGGGACTAACACCAAGTATATTTAAATAATTGAAGTCTGGGCCAGCCTGGTTTATTGATAGGCATCATATGGTTATTCCCATCAATGAGAAAGCTTTATGTCTTATCGTATGTTACCTTACGTCCACCAGTATACAAATAATTGCCATCTTTTGAGAACAGCACCTGGAAACAGGAAAGTCTTTTTTTAAGTGCACGAGATACAAAGACAATGTAACCAGCATGGCTTAGACAACATTACCAACCTGAGTTACTCCACCTTCTTGGCCATGCAAAACATACAAAAGCTCCATGTTTCCCTCCGCATACAGTGCAGTATTCTGTCTATAAGATCCTACAGCAAGTATCCCAGAATGTGTGGGGGAAAAGGCAATTGATGAAACTATACCTGAAATAGATAGCAGCAAAAGTTTTTATTTGGCATCAGAATGTTACACATGATCATCTGACAGAAAAGTTACAATGACAGATAAAAATTACACTGTTGATGTTGAGTGATATGTGCCATAAATTTATATGGCAGTTTAACATTTCAAATAGAAATCATATGGAATTTTTAAATTGCTAGGGGTAGTGTAAATTAGCAAATTTGCATCTGTATGCCCATCTGCTTCCACATTGGAATCCAATACTATCTACCAATTGATACCTACCAACGGAAAAATTGTTTCTTGTCTCTTCTCATTCACCACACTTTTAGAATTCTGGCAAGTGTCAAGTCTAAAGCTTACAGTTGTACAGCATTGATTGAATTACACAGCTCTTAGCTGCTTTCTAATGCAAAATTGACCATAACAAATTCATCCATTCAGATATGGCTAACGATTTTTTGCCCACATCCAATATGGCTAAAAGTAATGAAAAAACAGGAGCCAATTCCACACAAATTGTCCTCTTCAACTGAACAAGTGAGTAAGTGCATTTCTCAGCCACATGTTCACGAAGAGTAAGGGTGAATGGAGCCAGGTGGTATGAGCCAAAAGCAAGGCTTGAAAAACTAGGCTCAGGATCAGTATTTAACAGCCTAGAGTGAGACCAAGGTCTAAGTTTAGCATCAAATTGCAAGTTAGGCCCTGCCCATGCTTGCATTTCAAAAACAATAAAATGGCGGAACATGTGCCACTGGAGTTGAGTCCTGTCTGATACCCCATAGATCTGAATAGCATTGGGTTGGCCCAAGTAAGCACCAGGGTAGGCCCGACGAAACCCATTCTGTAACCCTTGTAGAAAACTGATACATAGAAGAAGAATTAAGGAGACTAGATTAATCTTTTCCAACCAAATTTAGGCTGTAAAATAGGTTTGTGCTTCAGTCTTGGCCAAAGCAAAAGGTCCTAAATGGCCAATTAACATTCAAAAGACCTATTCACCAATTATAAGATTTATGCTGTTTTAGAACTTAAACTTGAGATTTGTTGCAAATAATAAAATTTTGAGGACTAGCACCGGAGAGATGTGGTTTTAAAGAATAATACACAGTATCAACATATACCTGATGGCCCATATTTTCCTTTAAGCAAAGAATACTGTTAAAAATCTCCACCAGGGCTATGCACATCAAATACTTTTAATGATTTATTATAGCCAGCATAAAGCCTGTAAAATTAGCTGATGTTTGTGTGAAAGATTCAAAATTGTAGAATTAGAGCAATAAGGATGCTATAATATGATGAAATTCACTACAACAAAGCACATAGTGAATGTAATTGAACACTAACAACAAGCAAGGAATCTGTAGACATCAAAAATTTATCAGGCAAGGTGGATGGGGAAAGAGAACCAATGAAAGAAAGAATTAGTACTTGGTGCCTAAGGAATTGAATGAAAGTGAAAGGGCAGCTGTGATCTCATCCGCATCATTGTAGGCTCGGTAAGTGCATCGCAGCTGTCATAATAAGCAATTCTAGGAGTCAGCAATGGAGAGGAAAACTGATATTATTTGTAATGTTAGTCAGATTAGAAGACTAACCTGAGCAGAAATAGAATCCCATACACTGACTCATGGTCACGCATGGTGCAGGCAAAAAACAGCAGAGGCAGGATCTGGGGAAAGAGCAAGCAGCCCCACCACATCATCTCATATTATTCACTGATGACCAGTGATTAGAGTCTTAGCAGAAAAGAACAACTGAAGCTACAAAAAGAGCAAGCTCTGGTCCTGAAGAGCAAGCAGCCCCACCACATCATCTCATATTATTCACTGATGACCAGTGATTAGAGTCTTAGCAGAAAAGAACAACTGAAGCTACAAAAAGAGCAAGCTCTGGTCCTGAAGAAGGTACAGAGGGGGACAGAGGGAGGGGGGTGGGGGTGGGGGTGGAGGAGAGGCACCAGACCTGAGGTATGTAGGGGTACCAGCAGTAGTCAGACACTGACTCACCCTCTGGTATGATAAGTCTCGAATTATAGGAATCTACATCAATCAATGATTGAATTAGTGGACCAAAAATAGTGTTCTCTGCTTACTTATCCTCAAAACCTTCTGAATTTGTGTATGAAAACCTAAATTTACATAATTATCCAATTTCTAACAGCTACTGCAAAATTCTTCTCAACTAAAATCTTTAAACATCAGAAGTTCTCTTCAATTCTGTTCTGCCCTTGTTTTCTGAAAAAGTTGTCTTGATCAATGAGACTTACTAAACAACAATTTATGATTAAATCCCTTGCTGGTCTCCATTCGACCTCACCCGTGCTCTAATACTCTAATCTTTGTTGCACTAAACATCCGTACTCAAATTCTTTTTAAGAAAATCAAATAAGTAAAAGATAGACACAAAAATTTAAAGAACACTTGTAACACTTTTAAATGGATGAGGATGAAATGTGGAAGGAAGCATTTAAACCCATAACCTCAAGACTTACAAAACAAGAGAGGATTTTGCAACAACAAATAAAAAGCTGCTGGATAATTCTAGCCTTCAAATAATGAAACTGAGAAAATAAAAAGCACCTTGACTCGCTGAAACCGCATGATCAATGTAGCCGGCTTCCTCAGGCCTGACGAGAGCATCAATAACAACAAAATCAAGCACTCAGGATCAAAACATTGACCTAAAATTATAATAATCAGATATTGGGGAACAGGGGGCGTCTCACAGGTGGAAGAGGCGGAATGTGTTGTCGTCGGAGCTGGTGAGGAAGCAGGACCCGTCGGGGGACCACTTCACCCCCTTCAAAAAGTTGTTGTCGCCAGGGCTTTTTGCCTCGGCGCGGAACCGGTGGCAGAAGTAGTAAATCCAGCGAGGGGGCGCATCAAACCGGAGCACCGGCCACTGGGCACTGGACTCCGTCGCCTCCCAATTGGGTTCCAGATGCTGCTCTTCTTCTTGTTGTTGTTGTCCTACTCCGTTTTGATCCTCCGCCATCGTGATATCTTCCCCTGGTTGCTGCTCCTCTTGCTCCGATGCCATGGCCTCCACTGTCGAACGTGAAGGAAGCGCCCGGTCGATCTTTGGTCGCCCAAATCGGCATCGAAATGGACAAGGGCAAGCCCCCGCGATTTTCCCTCTAAAAATTATGATATTAACGTATAATTTCCTAAAATTTGATGATTAGTCCACGAAAGCATTGACTCGGTGGTTATTTTGGAGGAGGATTTGAGAGATTATCATTATCATCCTCAAGAAAAATTATTAAGGTGAAATCAATCTCAGCATCATCAAAAGACCCTTTGTCATCCAAACTAATGATACAGTAAATCCTTTACCTAATTCAGTTAAAGTTTGATTAGCCGGCTCGAAATCAAGTTCAAAAATAATTATATTTTAGAAAATAATTATATTAATTTTCTAAAAATCAAAATATTATTTCTATAAAATACATCCATTAAAATATAAAAATAAAGTTTTTCTATAGGCTTTCGGTCTCTAAAATTTATGATTATTATTATTACTTTTCTTCTAAAAAATTATACTAACTTAAACTTCAGAGGGACCATTGCACTATGATGGCTCCTATCACGGTGTTTTTATATTACAGATTGTGTGGCGCGAATTGACTAGTGGATCTAATCTCAAAGAGTCTTCGAATTCAAAATCGATGATCAGTTTAACTCCATCAATAGTAGTCCCTTTATTAAGAGTCATTTCGCCACCTTGCCGTAAATCTAGAGATCAAAGGCATCGAAAAAAGCTTGGCATCTGTGATTGTCCAGCTCGACAAGACTAGTCTTCTTAAATAGAAGGGAATAAGTTTAGCCAACTTTGGCCTCCTGCAATTCGGCCTCTAGGACAAGTGAAGCAATCATAAGCATGGCCTCCTATAGTTCGGCCTTTAGGACATGCAATACGATACTAAGCATGGCCTCGCAATTTGGCCTCTAGGACAAGCGACACAATTTTAGACATGGTCTCTATAATTTGGTTTCCAAGATAAAGCAACGCAATCCTCTGTATGGCCTCTTGCAGTTTGGCTTCTAAGACAAGCGATCTCATCCTCGGTTTGGTCTCCTGCATGCCACTGGCATGTAGCTTGGACTGCCATATACAACAGCTTTGCTTCGGCACATAAGACCTTGGTTCCACCTGAGTTATACACCAAGGACAAGATCTCGGTTATACACCAAGGACAAGATCTCGGTCAATACAAGACATAAGACCTCGATCTATATGAGGTATAAGACCTAGGATCCATGCCAAGTAGAGGACTTCGGTTCATATGAGACATAAGATCTTAACTTCATATCAGACACAAAAACCTCGGTTCCACCAAAGGCATAAGACCTCGGTTATACGCTAATCGCATGACCTCAACTCTATGTCATGCACAAACCTTGATTCATACGAGGCATAAGATCTCAGCTCTATACCAGATACAAAATCTTGGTCCATATGAAGTAAAAGACCTAGGCACCATGTCAGGCACATGACCTCGATCCAAACGAGACATAAGACCTCAGCTTCATGCCAAGTACAAGACCACGGTCCATATGAGATATAAAATGTTGGATGAATTTTAGTCACAAAACCTTGGTCCAAATAAGGCATAAGAGTTAGGCTCCATTCTAGGGAAAAAAACCTCGGTCTATATGAGACATAAGATCTTAGCTCCATACTAGGCATAAGACCTTAGTTCCACCCAAGGCATAATACCTCAACTATAGTTCTGGCACAAGGTCTCGGTCCACACAAGGCATGAGACTCAGTTTCATGCTAGGCATAAGACCTTGATCTAAGAGACATAAGATCTTGGCTCCATGTCAGACATAAGACCTTGGCTCCATGTTAGACATAAGACCTTGGCTCCATGTCAGACACAAGACGTAGGCTCTATGCTAGGCAGAAGACCTCAGTTCATACAAGGCATGACCTCGGTTACATACTAGACACAAAACCTCGGTTCATACGAAGCAAAAGATCTTGACTCTATGTCAGGCATAAGACATAAGACCTTAGTCCATATGAGACATTAGACCTTCGCTCCATGTCAGACACAAAACCTCGGTCCATATGAGGCATAAGATCTCGAATCCATGCCAGGTACCAGACCTAAGTCCATATATAAGACCTCGGCTCCATGTTAGGCATAAGACCCTAGTCCATACAAGATAAAAGACCACGACTATATGCTAGACACAAGACCTCAGTCCATATGGGCATAAGACTTCGACTCCATGTTAGGCATAAGACCTCAGTTTTACCTAAGACATAAGATCTCGGTTATATGTCTGACACAATACTTCAGTCCATATGAGGCAAAAGACCTAGACTTTATGTCAAGCACAAGACTTCGGTCCATACCAGATATAAGACCTTGGCTCCTGTTAGGTATAAGATCTCAGTCAATATAAGGCATAAGAGTTTGACTATATGCCAAGCACAATACCTTGGTCTATATAAGGTGCAAGAGTTCAACTATATGCCAAGTACAAGACCTCTGTCCATACGAGGCATAAGACCTCAGTTATATGGCATGCATAAGACTTTAGTCCATACAAGGCATAAAATCTTGGCTCCATTTCAAGCATAAGACCTTGGTCCATGCTAGGCACAAGACCTCAGTCCATACAAGACAAAAGACCTAGGCTCATGCCAGGCAGAAGACCTCTATCTATATAAGACATAAGACCTCAGCTCCATACCAAACACAAGATCTCGATCTATATGAGGCATAAGACCTCAGCTTGCTACCAGACGCAAGATCTTGGTTCCACTTAAAGCATAAGACCTTGATTATATGTTAGATAAAAGACCTCAGTCCATACAAGGTATAAGATCTCGACTCCATGCTATATATAAGACCTTGACTATATGTCAGGAATAAAACCTCGGTCCATACGAGATATAAGAGCTTGGCTATACAATAGGCACAAGATTTGGGTCTATACGAGTCATAAGACTTCGACTCCATGCCACGTATAAGACTTTAGTTCCACTCGAAGCATAAGACACCAGTTATACATCAGGCATAAGACCTCGGTGCATATAAGGCATAAGAGCTTGACTTCCATATGTGGCATAAGATCTCAGCTCCATTCCAAATATAAGATCTCAGTCCATACGAGGCATAAGACATCAGTCCATACAAGACATAAAACCTCAGCTCCATGCTAGGCATAATACCTCAGTCCATACGAGCCTTATGACCTTAGCTATATGCCAAGTACAAGACCTCAGTCTATACAAGGCATAAGACCATGGTTCCATACCAAACACAAGACCTTGGTTTTACTTGAGATATAAGACCTTGGCTATATGTCAGGTATAAAATCTCAGTCTATACGAGGCATAAGACCACAACTCTATGCTAACCACAAGACCTTAATCCATAGGAGGCATAAGACCTCGACTTTATACCAAGCACAAGATCTCAATTCCACTTGAAGTATAAGACCTCGATTATGTGCCAAATATAAGACTTCAGTCTATGCATGACATAAGACTACAACTATATGCCAGGCATAAGACCTTGGTCCATACAAGACATAAGACCTTAGTCCATACGAGACATAAGACCTCAGCTATATGCTAGGCACAAGACTCAGTCTATATGAGGCATAAGATCTCAACTTTATGTCAGGCACAAACCTTGGTTTCATCAAAGACAAAAAGATCTCAGTCCATGCGAGGCATAAGACTTAGGTTCCATGTCAGGTAGAAGACCTTGATTCATACGAGACATAAGATCTTGGGTCCATGTTAGGCACAAGACTTTTGATTTCACACGAGGCATAAGACCTTGACTATATGTCAGGCACAAGACCTCGGTCCATACGAGATATAAAATCTCATCTCCATGCGAAGCACAAGACGTTAGTCCATATGAGACATAAGACCCTGACTCCATGCTAGGAACAAAACCTTGGTTCATACAAAATATAAGACCTAGGCTCCATGTTGGGTAGAAGATCTCGGCTCTATGCCAAGCACAAGATATCAGTCCATACGAGGCATAAGACCTTGACTCTATGTCGGCACAAGACATAGGACATCGGTTTCACTTGAAGCATAAAACCTCAATCATACGTCAAGCATAAGACCTTGGTTATACACCCTGCATAAGACCAAGGCCCATATGAATCACAAGACCTTAGTTCCATGTTAAGCATGAGACATCGATCCATATGAGGCATAAAATGTTGGCTCCATTCCAAGCATGATCCATATGACCTCGATTTCACTTGAAGCATAAAACCTTGATTATACATCAGGCATAAGACCTCGATCCATACATGGCACAAGACCTTGGTTATACACCAGGTATAAGACCTAGGTCCATACAAAACATAAGACCTTAGTTCTATGTTAGGCACCAGACATTGATCCATATGAGGCATAAGATGTCGGCTCCATGCCAGGCACGATCCATAGGTAGCAAAAGATCTAGGCATTATCACAGGCATAAGACCTCAGTCCCTACCGAATAGAATGCTAGCTTAAACTATCTGCTTAGTCGAAGAAGAATATGGAGTTAACTCTATTCAACGGGCCTTGAGGACTCAATGTCTAGAGTTGGTGGGTGTTGATGATGCAGTGAACCCCTTGAGCCAGTTGAGTCAGGATTTGATAAGCCAACCTAAAACCAAATCTAGAAAGAATCCGTTATAAAGTAGTAACTATATTCCAAGAGATAATCATACCAAATCTCCTAAAAATTAGGGATACTATTCTATAAAGCATAGTCCATTGAGGTATAAAATGAAGGTTTCTCTATCTATTTTGGGGAGATATATAAGCTTCCAATCACTAACTTTCATGATTACTTTATTACTTTTCTTCCAAAGAGCTATACTAACTTCAGTTTCTGAGGGACCATCGCACTCTTGTTGTCCCCCTCACTATGTCTTCATTTGTAGGTCATGCAGTGTAGACCGATCAAATGGATCTAATCTCAAGGAGCCTCCTAATTTAAAACTGATGGCAAGGTTGACTCCATCAATACAAATAAAGATTCAAGACTTCATCTTTCTCAACAAAAACTACTTTGAGGCTCGAACAATTAGCTTACTTATCCAGAGTTTTAAGGAAGAAAAATCAATTGAGGATTGGAGGGGACTTCTATTGTACTCCTACAACCAGCGTAGGTATTCAAAGCTCGAGAAAGAAAACCAATCGAAGACTTGATTGAAGGGGGCTTGTATGTATGAGGCACTTATAACCAGCGTAGGTATCCAAAGCTTGAGGAGAAAACTAGTCAACCAAGGATCATGGCCTCATGTAGATGATGTGGCATTCTCGCCATCCATTCTTTTGTGCTTTTAGTTTGAGGTAAGGCAACATGAATCTCAACAAAAATAAAGAGTAATAATTTGATGTGTCAAGAGAACATGGTGGATCAAAGTCAGAACAAATCAAAAAATGTGTCAAGTCAAAATTGAAGTCATTAGTCTAACCACTGTACATGAATTAGACAATGCATAAAAGGGTCAAGTACCATAGTGTGGTGACACCATAACCTAATCATTAGAAGATGAACCCCATAGCTCAATTGTCCAAGGACGGGCTTCATAGCCCACCTATCAAAAGACAAGCTCCACAGTTTGGCTACCAAAGGATGGACTTCGTAGTTGACTGTAGGAAAATGAGCTCCACAACCCAGGTGTCAAAAGATGTGCTCCACAACCCCACAACTATTGTATGGGCTCCATGGTTCAGTCCTTGAAAGTTGAGCCCTATAGACATATTGGGTGATAGCCCCAAAGGTTGACTCCCCTAACAACTCTTGCCCCATCGACTTCACTGTTTGTGCCATCTACATCATTTGCACTACTTGTGCTATCTACATTATTGGCGCGACCTACACCACTGGCTATGATTGCCACCTCTACTTGCTATGTGGCAGACCCTTGCCAAATCGTGGTACAAAAGGCTAAGCAAAATTTTCAAACTGCTCCCGACTAACTCATGCACCAACCATGATAGAGTTAAGCCAAACTACCTAATGTGCCTAATATAATAGGGTCAAGGGCATTCAGGTAGAGGGTTCTAGATCTCCTCTCCTTCCTTCATAATAATTCATTGTAGTAAAAAAATCCTACCTCCCACAAGAGAAAAAAGGATTACTAGAGGATGACACACTAACCTGAGAATCGGAGCATCTTTCTATGGTCATAATTGAGTGGGCAACATCTTTTTTTTTGTGCATGTTAGAATTGGTTGGAGAGGACTAGAAAGGTCTCACAAACTTTGACCTAAAGTTATATAGATCACAATAAACTAGTGCTTTCATTAAGATCCATTAGAAGATCCCTCTCTGGGTAGCTGATAGTAACTGTGGTGCCTTGATGAAAGTATCCCAAAAAGCAAATGATGATGGGTGTCTCAAATCTTCAGTGGACACCTTAGCACTTATCCCTGGATGCAAGGGCCTCGCTAGGTTAAGCCCTATTCACTAAAAATTGCAACAAAAGCTAGGGTGCAGAACCCACCCCACAAGGTGGATCTATCTGACTGAATGTCCAAGAAGAGACTAGGAGTTGCCTCACCATGATTTGGGAGGACACCCACTGATAGGGTAGAACCACTGCCATAAGGGGACATCCTACCCTAGCTAGGACCCTAGAAGGCAAAACGCATCCAGGGGAAGGATAATGGTGCAAAGATGCACTAGCTCTCAGAAGGGACTCAAGAGATAGGGACAAAGCCCTCATCATCACCCTCATCTTAAAAGGCTACATCATACGAAGGGTGCTTATCCACACAAGAGCATCAAAAAACGTCTTGTACGCCAAAGCATACTCCAAGATGAGTTGTAGATAGCCCCTATGCCCCTTGCCCCTACCATAGCAAGTTGGCCGACATCTTTGGCGATTCCCTAAACATTGAAGGGGTGGTGAGAGTATTGCCAATAATCAACAAAGGCTAAAAGAGCTCCACTCCCTTCACCAACTTTATCGTGGTGACAATCTAACCTTGCAATTCCATACTAGGTTGTCTTGCTTTGAACAAATTACAAGTGAGGGTCTCCACCTACTAGCTGCTTCTCCAATTTTCCATCAAATTTGGAAATGGAAAAGTATGAGGGGACCTAAAAATGGTGCGTTACTGCTATGTAATGCTCCTAGAAGAATAACATAGACCACAAGGGAAGAAGAAGATGGAAAGCAACCTCGAAGTCATCTAGAAGGAGTGAAATAGCTAGTGACCATTGCTCTAGACAAGGCCAAGGGTCACATTGTCAGAGTGGGGCTAGGCTACCTGAGATGCTCATCATAGAAATTTAGAAGCTCTTATCCAGTAACCAAGATGTGTTCACATGGGCAGTAGATGACATGCTCGACATTGACCCTCATGTGGTGGGTACAAGCTCTCAATGTATGTTGATGCCAAGCTTGTAAAGCAAACCAAGTGGAATTTCAGCCCTAAACATCAAAGAGCAATTGATGAGGAGGTTGAAGACCAGCTTCATACTCCTAGGAGGTATGGTACCCAAATTGGCTCGTCAATGTGGTGATGGTCAAGAAGAGCAATGGCTAGTGAGGATGTGCATGGACTTCATTGACCTTAACAAAGCTTGCCTAAAAGATAGCTATCCACTCCTGAGTATTAATTGATTAGTAGATACAACTGCTGGACATCAATTATTGAGTTTGCTTGATGCCTTTTTCAAGATACTACCAAATCAAAATGAACCCCGAGGTTGAGGAGAAAACCCCATTCATAACTAATTAGGGAACCTTTTGCTATGTGGTATTCCTTTCAAGTTGAAGAACATCGGTGTCACATATCAAACGATGGTAGATCAGGTGTTCAAGTACCAGCTCAAGAGAAACATGGAGGCCTATGTAGATGATATGTTAATCAAGAGCATACAAGATACAAATCATGTTTTTGACTTGCAGGAAACCTTTGATATGTTGTAGAGATACCAAATGAAGCTGAACCTAGAAAAATACATGTTTGGGGTAACAATAGGAAAGTTCCTAGGATATCTCATCTTAGAAAAGGGAATTGAAGCTAACCTACTTAAGATCCAGGCGATGTTGGAGTTAAAGTGCTCCATCTTAGTGAAAGAAGCGCGAAGATCCATTGGGCTAATCACTACTTTGAGGTGTTTCCTCTCTCGACCTAGAGAGAAGTGCCACCCTTTCTTCAAAACTTTGAAGAAGAGCAAATCATTTGAATAGGGTGAAGAATATGAGAGGGCTTCTCAGGAGCTAAAGTTACACTTCACCTCCCCACCCTTGCTAGTGAAGCTCAATCAAGAGAAACACTTGCACCTGTATGTCACTGTAAGCAATTTAGCAGCCAATTTAGTGTTAGTCAATAACTAGGAAGGGAAATAATACCCCATGTACTATGTGAGTCACACTCACACTAGTGCAAAAACTCAGTCACCCTGATGGTGAAGGTGGCCTATGTCGTTGTCCTATCATCTAGAAAATTGAGGCTATATTTCTAGGCCTACACCATCATAATTCAAACAAACTTTCCTCTTTGACAAGCCCTCTGAAAGCCAGATAACTCAGGGAGGATGATCAAGTAGGCCATGGGGCTAAGCCAATTCGACGTCCACTCAAAGCAAGGACAACCATTAAAGTTCAGGCACTAACAAACTTTATTGTTGAGCTCGGCCTCAAGGAAATGCCAAATACTAAGGTGAAACCTTGGAAGGCCAACATAGATTGATCATCCTATGAGGCAAAAAGCAAAGCAAGAGCCATACTGATAAACCTAGAAGGGGACCAGTTTGAATACTCCCTGAGTTTTAAATTCAAGACCTTCAATAATATGGCCAAATATGAAGTTGTACTCCTCGGGTTGAGAGCAGCCAAGATAGTGGGAGCCCTAACGCTTGAGCTCTATAGTGACTCATAGCTCATCACGAGCCAAATCTAGAGGGCATGTAAGGCCAAGGACTCCCTAATAGAAGAATACCTCTTGGATGTTCCCCAAGCATTGTTGACATTCAACGAAGTCAGCATAGAATAGATCTCATGAGAAGAAATTGGAAAGCAGCCTTCCTTGCTCGACTTGCATTGCCCCTACTCGATAAAAGGGAACAGATGATATATGCAGAGGTGCTCTCAACCCTTAATGTAAGGGACTTGACTGAAGTATAGGCCATGGAGCATAAGTCGAGTGGAAGGATGCATATACCTTAAAATGGAAAAATTTCTTAGTGATGAAACTGAAGCATGGGAGATAAGAAGGCTTGCCCCCAGATTCATCATTTTGGAGGATGAACTATACAAATGCCCACCCACCTGGCCACTCCTAAGGTGTCCCACCCCCTTAGAAGCAAAATATGCCCTCAAAGTAGATGAGCATTTACACACAAAGTACTTCGACAAGGTTATTATTGGCCGAACATGACCAAAGAGGCACTAGAGTATACCTACCACTAGGAGCAATGTTAGCTACATACACCTCTATACCACCAGCCTGACATTGAGCTACAACAAATCCATTCTCCATGGCCTTTTAATTAATAGGGAATGGACATCTTAAGCCCTTTTTCCTCAACTTCAGAGCAACAAAAGTTCTTGATCATAGCAATTACTACTTACAAATAGGTAAACGCCAAATCACCAGTGACAATCACTGAGCAAAAGGTGAGAAATTCTTTTAGCAGAGCATGATTTGCCAATTTGGTATATCACAAATCCTGGTGACTAACAATGAGAAGTAGTTTGACTACTTCAAGTTTTGGGAATCTTGAAAGGAGTTGTACATCCAGCAAAAAATCACTTCGGTTGCTCACCTACAAGCTAACAGGCTAGCAGAGATAACTAATTAAACCATACTATAGGAAGTGAAGAGGAATATCCTAGGCACTAAGGGAGGCTGGTTAGATGAGTTGCACGACATGCTCTAGGCCTATAGAGAGCAACAACCAAAGAAAGACCTTTTTGACTCGCTTATAGAGTTGAGGTGGTAATATCGGTCAAGATTTGCCTACCCTCCCCAAGAGTGTGAGGTTATGACCCAATGCAAATGAGGAACACGTGAGGGCAAAAAAGGACCTCCTCTTTGAGGTACAAGATCAAGCCTACCAACAAATAACTACTTACCAATAGCAAGTAGCCTGACCTCAAGCTGGGAGGGTATTGAGCCAGTCCTTTACACAAGGTGACTTGGTGTTTCAACAAGTAGATGTCACCAATTAAGCAGTCAAAAAACTAGCCCAAATTGGGAAGGGCCTTACTATGTCATATCATGATGTGGAGTGGGGAATTACAGCTTGAACGTCTAAACAGTAGAGCCTTACTTCGAATATGGCATGTAAGTAATTTATAAAGATTTTATCAATAGAAACAATTGGTTGCTTGCTCATTGTTGTAGGAAGTATGATCTTTGAAGCTCAGATATGAGCCTTCAGCTCAATTGAAAGAAAGATACAAGCTTCCACGCTTAACCGATTGAAGACTTGACTATAAGATCCACCCTTGATTGGGGAGCAATCGCAAGCTTCTATGCTTGACCTTCAAAAGTGTCCTAGCTAAGATAGCCTAGTGAGCCATGCCCTACAAAGAAGAGGGACACTTGTGATGCCACTCTTTATTATGATTGAAGCAAAATAAAGAATTATTAGGAGGAGGACATCTTCACCAAGATTCACCCTAAATAGGTGAAGGTTCAGTTATAAGATTTGCTCTTAACCAATGTATGATTACAAGATCTTACAATTGATCCCCAAAACCCCATTACAAGATCTGCCCATGACCGAGGTATGATTAATAATCTCTCGCAGTTGACCCCCAAGGCCCAGTTACAAGATCTGTCTTGACCAATGTATGGTTACAAGTTCTCGCACTTGATCCTCAAAGGTCCAATTACAAGATCCACTCTCTATTGAGGCATGGTTACAAGCTCTTTCCCTTAACCCATGAAGGCCCAATTATAGGATTTGCTTTTGATTGAGGTATGATTACAAGCTCTCATGCTTGACACCAAAAAACCAGGTTATAAGATCTATTTTTGGCCGAGGTATGGTTATAAGTTCTCAGGCTTGACCCTCAAAGGCCCAGTTATAAGATCTGCTATCGACCAAAGTATGGTTACAAGCTCTCATGCTTGACTCCTGAAGGTCCAATTACTAGATCTAGTCTTGACTAAGGTATGATTTACAAGCTCTTGCACTTGATCCCCAAAGGCCCAATTAAAAAATCCACTCTTGACTGAGATATGGTTATAAGCTCTTGTGCTTGACCCTTGAAGGCTCATTATAAGGTTCACTCTTGATCAATATATGGTTACAAGCTCTTATGTTTGATCCCTTGAATGCCTAGTTACAAGATCCACTCTTGACCAAAGTATGATTATAAGCTCTCACACTTGACCCCCTAAAGATCTGATTACAATATCTGTTTTTAACTAATGTATAGTCACAAGCTCTTGCACTTGACCCTCAAAAAATCTAGTTATAAGATTCACTCTTAACCGAGATATGGTTACAATCCCTTGAACTAGGCCCTAAGAAACTTCCAGCTGACATGGCCCAAGGAGCCATGCCCTGCAATAAAAGGTACATATGAGACCCTCCTCTAATTGCATCCTAATTAAAGTAGTGAATTGCCAAGAAATAGGAATCTTTGTTAAAGGCCACCAAAAGGATCAAAGACCTGGTTACAAGGTCAACCCTTGACTAGGGGAGGAGACCTAGTTATAGGATCCACTCTTGGCCAGGGCATGGTCACAAGCCTGCACTTGACCCCTAAGTTCTCGATTGTAAGGCTTATGCATTACTTGTAAAGCACCCAAGCCCTAGTACTAGTAGCAACTCATGAAATAATGCGAATCCATGACCAAGGATGAAAGCCAAAAATAATCATTCCCCTCCAATAGAATAACATGAGTCTCGAACTAGTCCAGGAAGATCACCTCCCAACAAGCAACCCCAATTCAGCTCATCATCTGATCATGGGCCTCGACAAAAGGCCTACTTGACACCCTAAAGAGTGGAGGGATAAGCAAAAAAAATAGCCCATCAACAAAGAAGGATAGGTAGCAAATCAAAATTAATTTGGTTCCAACAATGACAAGGCATGGGGAGAAGCTATGTCCCTGCTGCAATGATCACTGACCAACCACCAAGGTTGAGCCTAACTCATCTTGTGATTACTACCAAAAGCATGCACTACCATGTTAAACAATGCAAGTGAAATGTGGCACAACCTAATTGAAAACCAACTAGAATGGGTCAAATAGAAGGGGTGATAGTGTGACAATGATCTCATCTTACTCCAGAGGACAAGAGCCACTAATGTCTCATATTCATCAAGGTATGAGACCTCGGTGTAGTAGTGCCCCCAAGGAACATTGGAAATTATTGACATAGACTCAACAAGGGAGAAAGAACTAGGAGATAAGTGTAGTGACATGCTTATTCATTAAAGTACAAGAGAGGAGCCAAGCTCCCATGGCACGACAAGTACACTGGGGCCCTTTCAAGGCTACGAAGGTTCATTCTCTATAGCCTAACCCTCAACAGCATGAGAACTCTCCCCCATGTGGTAGGCCAAAATAGGAAAACCATGAGGGGCAATGCTATTCTGGATGTAGGAGACAAAGTAATCCAAGGCAGCACTGAGAGCATAAATGGAGGCTATTGGAAGAGAGAGAGAGAGAGAGGAGCTACATCATGATTGAAAGGGTCCTAGAGATACTCCATTCCCCAAGCTATGGAGAGATAATTCTCTAGCTGATGCTGGACCCTCACTTTTCTCCATGTTCCCAGCAAAGAGTTGTCGAAAGTTAAGCATCTGGTAGTTCAGACAGTGAAGCACCCGCTTCAACAATATGTGAACCCCTATAGAAATGAGAGTGACCTAGTCACAGCCCAAGAGCCACCTTCTCTCGATGACCCCATCTTTCCGAGCCCACTCCAACAAGGCCCAAAATCGCATTGCTAGAATGAAAATGCTCTACTGCCATAACTTGTTCTCTTTGAGCCAAGTCCCGAGCCACATTCACTTGATTGGCCAACATTAAAAGCTTCCTGCTCTCTGCTCCTAGAAAGCTCATTGTGAGAAGCCAGGATCATTTGCTGCAACTTCGATATTTCACAGTTGGAATGGTCCAGTTCCTACAGTAAAAGGTCCTGGCATGACCCAGCTTAAGAGTTCTCTTCACTATGGGCCAAAAGACGTCCATACATACTTTGAACAACATCACCAAGCTACAATTAGTCAAGAAAGAGGGTTAGTTTGATGGCATGATGCAAAGGAGTAAGCAACCCTTACCTTGAGCTCAGAGCAGAGCATTGCCAAAGCACTATCAAAGAACGGACTTCACAATTCGCCTATCAGAAATGAGCTACATAGTTCAGGCATCAGAGGATGGACTCCATAGTTTGGCTATAGAAAGCTGAGCTCCACAGCCCGAGTACTAGAAGATGGCTCGACAACCCGACCACTATGGCATGGGCTCGACAATTTGACCCTCGAAAGTTGAGCCCTATAAAGTTGCTACAATGGGGTGACAACCTCGTAGGATGACTACCCCCCCGATAACTCTTGCCCTGTCAACTACACCGTCTGCACCATTTGTATTGTCTATGCCATTTGCACCATCTACTCTGCCTGCATCATTTGCACTACTAGCAATGCTTGCACCATTGACTATGATTGTGATGTAGGACGCTCAAAGGAAGTTCAGAAATATCAAAAGGAGCTAATTCAGAAGTCAAGGGGTCATGACAAATGATTTGATTCACTCCTTTATTTAAATTTAGGATTTACCTTACTTAGTACCTTTCTATGTTTAAATTCTCTTCATTATGATGTCTTAGGTCTTATTTTCGGATTCCACTAACCCAAGACTAATTTTGGGTTGAATCCTATTCACTTTAGGACTTGGGAAAGATGAATCCTTATTTTGGATTTTATTTTCATAGGTTAACTTATTTAAAACTTCTACCAACCCAATTAATGAGTTCAAGCTGAGTTGTATTCAGTTTAGGACTTGGGAAGCCAGAAACTTACTCAAATTGGACTTCTAGTATTTGTATAAATAGGCCTTGAGCCCTATGGACGAGTGAACAACTTTTATTCTCAATAAAGTTTTACTTTAGTGAATTTTCTCTCTTACTTGTGGATTCAAGGAGTTCTTAACAGAGGCAACGATGTTTTCCTCGTTTACCACGCTTGTTGCTACATCAAGTGGTATCAGAGCGAGTCTCTCCTTACTTAATGTCTAACGATGACGCAACTAGTAGCAACCCTAGGGACGGTGCTCCTGTGGGTAATCACATCAACCGTGAGTATTTTGATTCGACCATGGAGGTAATCCAAAACTCACTTGCAAGGTTGATGCTGAGGATGGATCAACTTGAAGGCCTGAATCAACCACGTCGACAGATTGATGAAGTGACTAGCAATCCAATTGGTCGAGGAAAGGCTCGGCAAGTGAATCTAAAGGGTTTACAAATCCTTGAAAACTCCAGCGATAAAGAAATTGAAGACATCCTTCATCGACCAGTTTCTGAGCATGATAGACGTCATGATTTTCACTTGAAGATTGATCTCCCATCTTTCAATGGCCAACTTTAGATCGAAGATTTTCTCGATTGGCTTGCTAAAGTGGAACGGTTCTTTGACTACATGGAGATTCTATATTCAAAGACAGTGAAGCTTGTTGCTTACTGACTCAAGGGGGGTGCATCAGCATGGTGGGAATGCATCTAGTTGGAAAGGACACGCCAAAATAAAGCTCCAATTCAAGCATGGCCGTGGATGAAGGCTCTTCTCGAAAAGTAATTTCTTCCCATGGATTATGACCAGGTACTCTTTCAGCAATATCAAAATTGTAGATAGGGTAATCGTAGTGTGAAGGCATATGCTGAGGAGTTCTATCGCCTATCAGCACGTAATAATCTAATAGAGACTGAATCTCATCAAGTGGCAAGATTCATCGGTGGGTTACGCACAACCATCCAAGATAGGATTTCTTTCCAACCTATTTGGACGGTTAATGAGGCTGTGAGGAGTGCAACTCGTGTGGAGTACCAATTGGAGCGACCTATCATCAAAAATCAGGTGGGGAGAACCATTGGTGAGAATTCAAAAGGAGCACAATCTATTCCTAATAGAGGTGCAGCTACACAACCTCCTCGACCTCTCACACAAGTGAGTCTTGAAGCTAGACCTACAAGGCCATCAGGAAATGCCACATCAGCAAAGAACCCAAGTTCAAATCCTGATCTAAAGTGCTATCGCTATAGAAAATTTGGACATCGTTCTAATGTTTGTCCAGCATGACAACCTGTGAACTTGACTATTGAAGATAATTTTGTTGCTGACAATTTACATGACTCAAAAGATAATGACCTAGCTTGTGATCAAGAAAACTATGAAGATGGAATATTTGAGGAGCCTGATGGTGAAAGGTCATCTTTAGTAGTTCAGAATCTGATGTACATCTCAAAGCAAGAGGAAAACCTACAACGTCACAATATCTTCCGCACTCGATGCACAGTAAATGGCAAGATCTGTGACATGATTATTGATGGGGGAAGCAGTGAAAATATCATCTCCAAGACTATGGTTGACAAGCTTCAATTGAAAACGGAATCACATCCCTCTCCCTACAAGATCGGCTGGATTAAAAAGATTGGTGAAACCAAGGTAACTGAACGGTGTCAAATTTATTTTTCCATTGGAAAATTCTACAAGGATGAGGTAACGTGTGATGTTGTGGAGATGGATGCATGTCATATTCTTTTTGGCAGACCTTGGCAATTTGATAGAGATTCTACACATCGCGGGCGAGACAATCGCTATATCTTCTTCAAAGATGGAAAGAAAATTATCCTTACCCCCATTGGCGAAGAGCGTTGACCCAAAAGTTTACAAGAGGAGGGTCACTCCTTCTTGATTGTGCAAAATTTTATAAACAAGACTAAAGAGACATCCCAAATATTTGTTGTGATTGAGAAAGGAATGGAGACAATGCCCATTGAAGTTCCAAAAGGCTTGCAACCCTTCCTGGATGAATTCAAGAAAATCATGCCCGATGATCTTCCTGATAAACTACCCCCACTGAGAGATATTCAGCACCACATTGACCTTGTTCCTGGAGCGAGTTTACCAAATCTGCCCCACTACAGAATGAGTCCAAAAGAGTCACAAATTTTACAAGACAAGGTTGAGGAGTTGATCAGAAAAGGAATGGTCAAAGTCAGCATGAGCCCATGTGCAGTTCCAGCTTTATTGACACCTAAGAAAGACGGAAGTTGGCGGATGTGTGTAGATAGTCGAGCTATCAACCGAATCACGGTAAAGTATAGATGCCCAATTCCTCGCTTAGAGGACATGTTGGACATGTTGGAAGGGTCAAAGGTTTTCTCCAAGATAGATTTGAGGAGTGGATACCATCAAATCAGAATTAGACCCGGTGATGAATGGAAAACTGCTTTCAAAACAAAAGAAAGACTTTATGAGTGGCTTATTATGCCTTTTGGACTCTCAAATGCACCAAGTACTTTCATGCGATTGATGAATCAGGTACTCAAACCTTTCATTGGTCATTTTGTTGTTGTTTATTTTGATGATATCCTGGTGTACAGTTATAATGAAGAAGAACATAAAAGGCATCTAACAAAAATACTTACTGTGCTGAAGAAGGAGAAGTTGTACATCAACTCAAAGAAATGCCATTTTATGATTGACCACTTGGTGTTCTTGGGTTTCGTTGTAAGTGCTGAAGGCATTCATGTTGATGAAGAAAAGGTAAAAGCTATTAAGGAATGGCCGATACCCAGAAGTGTATTAGAAGCTAGAAGCTTTCATAGTCTGACAACATTCTATCAGAGGTTTGTCAAAAACTTTAGTTCCATTATGGCACCAATAACTGAATGTTTGAAGCAACGCAAGTTCTCCTAAACTCAAGAAGCTAATAGATGCTTCAAGTTGATCAAGGAGAAGTTATTTACTGCACTTGTTTTGGCATTGCTTAGCTTCGAGAAGTTATTCGAGGTAGACTGTGATGCTTCATACATAGGCATTGGAGCCGTTTTATCCCAGGAAGGAAGACCGGTAGCTTTCTATAGCAAAAAGTTGAGTGAAGCTCGAAAGAAGTGGTCAACATATGAGTTGGAATTTTATGCGGTTGTACAAGCAGTTTGTCATTGGAAGCACTATCTAATTCAATGAGAGTTCATTCTATATACTGACCACCAAGCTTTGAAATTCATTGATAGCCAAAAGGACTTGAATCGCATGCATGGTCGATGGTCATCATTCTTACAGCAATACACCTATGTTTTGAAACACAAACCTGGACAAAAAAATAAGGTGGTAGATGCTTTGAGCCGCAGGGCAGGCTTGATGGTAACTATAAGTAACGAAGTTGAAGGGCTTGATTATTTGAAGGAATTGTATGCTGAAGATGAAGATTTTAAAGAGGTGTTTAGAAAGTGCCAACCAGGACAAAGAAGTGATTTATATCTCCATGAAGGCTTTCTCTTTAAGGGTTCTCGTCTTTGCATTCCAATGTGCTCCTTGAGAGAAAAGTTGGTGAAAGAGTTGCATAGCAGTGGCCTAGCAAGACATCTTGGGCGTGACAAGAGCATTGCACTAGTTGAAGAGTGCTACTATTGGCCACAACTTAAGAGGGATGTCGGTCGCTTTGTACAAAGGTACTATGTATGCCAAACAGCCAAAGGAAGCTCTCAAAATACTGGCTTTTATACCTCATTGCCTGTGCCAAATGCCCCATGAGAGGATCTATCGATGGATTTTGTTTTGGGCCTCCCTAGGACTCAACGAGGCTTAGATTCAGTATTTGTTGTTGTCGACAGATTTTCTAAGATGACATACTTCATTCAATGTAAGAAGACAACAAATGCAACAAGGGTGGCTAATCTATTCTTTCATGAGATTATAAGGCTACATGGAGTGCCAAAGACTATCACTTCAGATCGTGACACAAAATTTCTAAGTCATTTTTGGAAGACCTTGTGGAGGTGATTTGATACGTCTCTACAATTTAGCAGTGCATATCATCCACAAATAGATGGACAAACTGAAGTAGTGAATCGAACATTTGTAAACATCATTCGGTGTCTTGCAAGAGACAAACCAAAGCAGTGGGATTATGCACTCGCACAAGCTGAATTCGCTTTCAATAACATGAAGAACAAGTCCACGAGAAAATCACCATTTGAAATTGTCAATGGAAGAACCCCAAAGCACCCACTGGATTTGGTGGTGTTGCTCAAATTGCCAGGAACAAGCATAACTACAGACAATATGGTGGAAAGAATTATTGAAGTGCATACTGAGGTAAAGAAGAAATTAGAAGAATCCAATGTCAAATACAAAATTAAAGCTGACATTCATAAGCATTCAAAAGAGTTTCAAAAAGGAGATCTGATGATGGTGCACTTGAGGAAGGAACAGTTTCCAGCTGGAATTTACAACAAACTGAAACAAAAGAAAATTGGGCCACTAAAGATACTTAGAAAGATAAATAGCAATGCCTATATCATCGACCTCCCGAAGGATTTGGGAATCTCAAACACTTTTAATATTCAAAATTTGTTTGACTACCATGCATCTTAGGACTACAAGTTACAACAAAATAACTCGAGGACGAGTTATTTATAAGAAGGGGACACTGATGTAGGATGCTCAAAAGAAGTTCATAAATATCAAAAGGAGCTAATTCAGAAGTCAAGGGGCCATGACAAATGATTTGATTCACTTCTTTATTTAAATTTAGGATTTACCTTATTTAGTACCTTTCTATATTTAAATTTTCTTCATTATGATGTCTTAGGTCTTATTTTCGGATTCCACTAACCCAAGACTAATTTTGGGCTGAATTCTATTCAGTTTAGGACTTAGAAAGGATGAATCCTTATTTAGAAATTTATTTTCATAGGTTAATTTATTTAAAACTTCTACCAACCCAATTAATGGGTTCAAGCTGAGTTGTATTCAGTTTAGGACTTGGGAAGCCAGAAAATTATTCAAATTGGACTTCTGGTATTTGTATAAATAGGCCTTGAGCCCTATGGACGGGAGAACAACTTTTATTCTCAATAAAGTTCTACTTTAGTGAAGTTTCTCTCTTTTTTGTGGATTCAAGGAGTTCTTAACAGAGACAACGGTGTTTTCCTCGTCTACCACGCTTGTTGCTACGTCAGATTGCCACCCCTGCTCACTATGTGACAAAACTTTGTCGAATCACGATACGAAAAGCCAAGCAGAATCTTCAAAATGTCCCCAACTAACTCATACATTAATTATGGTAAAATTACTCAAGGAGGCCGAGCCAAGCTACCTAGTACATCCAATATAACAGGACCAAGGTCATTGAGGTAAAGGGTTCTAGATCTCTTCTTCCCTCACAAGTTCAATTTATTTTAGGAAAAAAAAATTCTAACTCCCTCATGAGCAAAAGGGATCATCAAAGGGCAAACAAGGGCTAGTGGGCTCCAACCCAAAGCTGGGATGGATCGCAGCATGGTTGATCTGCTTTCCCTGTGCACTATTTTCTTTACCAAATAGAATGATGTTACACTTGAGTTTCCCTATGCTATTATTATCTTGTATTGACCAAAGTTTTAAATCTTAACCAAAATCACAACGAAGCAAGTTTAAAAATTATTTTAAAATTTTAATATTTTGAAATGGCCAAAATAATTGAAACAAAATGGTCGAAACATATTAGTTTTCGTAAGTACCAAAATGGAAAAATTAAAAACCATAGTATTGACAGTTGAAGAGACTAAACCTAAACATTCCCCAAATGACATGATAAAAAACAAAGAAGGAAGGTATTTCAAGGAAAGCCGTATTTGGACTACACAGAAAAAGAAGCATCACCCAGATTCCAATAATGATGTGTACTGAGATATAAAAAACAGTGTTAAACTTAGGCAGACTTCGGTTTGATTCTCTTCGCCCTGGAATACCAAAATACTCCAGTTAATGCTACTCCAGTTCCTGCAATAGAAATAGCCTCATCAAATACACAATTTTTGTTGCCATCCGGAGCTTCCGAGACTATTGTTACAGAAGAAAACAGAGCACAAGAATCGGGAGTCTAAAGAAAATATTACCTAAAGAATTAATGGGTGAGACTTCAGTTCTGAAGAAGAGAACAGAAGCTATGATTAACACCACTCGCTTCACACAGTTGCCAACAGAATGTGTGACAGGTGAAACCCTAGCCAGAATCATATACGCAACCTGCAACATTACATTTTCAGATAGATATCACCCAAATATATTTTTTGAATAAGAAAGACCAAATATCAACATACTAAACTACTCCCTCTACAAATCCACCACTAACATAAAATTTCACCTAAACAATCAAGTCTTGGGGAAATCTTCCATCCAAAAAACAAACTCCTTATGCTTGATCAGTGAGAACCATAATTCTTCTGCAGGATATTCAAGTTACTAACCAAAGAAGATTTTTAACAACACTAATAGTACAAGTGTAACCTAAAGTCAGTCCACCTCATACTGCTCCTTATATGTAATGGTTATTGCAAAATCAAGAAAAAACTAAAGGGCTTCCAAAGATTTATGGGACGAATCAGGACAAAAGGAGGCTACATCTCAACCTAATAGCAGCGACAAGTATCATTTTGATCCCCGTTGAATAAACTGTAAGAGGCTTGATGCAAACAATACGCCCAAAAAAAGATACTATGATGCCTGCACTGCATCAATTTACAGAAAATGTCAGATTTAGTCACATAGGTCAAGCAACACGGCTAAGTTGCCACATATACATCAAGAAATTCCAATATCTTTCTATGCAACACCATAAGAATTTATTAAGAAAAAGGAAAACTGAACACCAAATTTAAACTATCCCAACAAGGACTGAAATTAAGCTACATATTGAGAATAATAATGGGCATTTTTCTTTCACCTACAGGCACATAAATTTTTTCCTTCCCTTTGCCCCCGTCAGATTTAAAGCATCACAGACACCTCAAAATAAGCTGGGAAACAGATCATGGCTCTTCAGACAATCAAAACTGAGACTAAATAGATGAAAATAAGAAAGAAATGACAGATTTCAGTATCTCTACAATGTGAGCAACCGGCATGACAGTATTATTAACTGGCAGGAGCAGATGCATGTTAGGATCAACTTCACATAAAAAATCAGTTTCATTGCTTTATTGCTTACAACACTTAGCCAAAAGAAATATAAGTCAACATATACTTCTAGATAAAATTATTGGCAGGCAAAATAATACATCACCTGTTGATAAGCATGAAAACATAGTCCTCCAAGTAGAGACTTCACAAATACTTCTTTAAGGTCCAGACCCTACAGTATCAGGAGTGAAAAAGTTCCTCATGTACTGTAGGATAGTTCAGAATTCAGAGCAATAGCTACAAATAAAGACAACACAGTGCCATTTTCCATTGACAACAGACTTACAGCAGATTGCACATATGACGGAGTGAACTTCGTGCCATCCACTAACAAAGTCACAGGAGCTATCAGCAGAAATGACATTATTGTAATTATTGAGAACAGGGTTATGTCATCCAAAGAATCCTGTAAGGAAACGTTGTTGGTTAACATTTAAAGGTTTTTCTAAAGAACAGTAAAAGGGAAAACCAGATGGAATGAGGATATGTATGTATTATTCAACTAGTGTCTTTCTAGCTAATTTACTCAGGTCATTCATTAAACAAATCATTTAGGTTAACAGGGATAACTTGTGTGTTGATATACAACACACACATGCCATAACTCCCACTCTCACAGAAACAATCCAACCACCCTTTTCACATTTTTCCCCTGGCCATTTAGGTTTCAAGAGGGACTCTACTCTCTTCAATCAATCATATAAAAGAATAGTTAGAGTTGCTAGAACATCTACATATAATCTGCATGAGCATATGGATTCTTAATTCAGAAAAAAGTTTTACTTTTGAAATAAAAGGATTACCTCTTTATTAACCATTAACTTTTTGCTGAACACATTACGAGATTGGTTGGTAAGGTTGGAAGCCATAGCACTCCAAAATCCAGTCCTGTTTCCAACATATGAAATGCTCAGAACACAAAAGTTGTGTTTACCTTTTGCAAAAGCAATACAATTTGATGAAGCACATCCTAAAGGGGCATTAAAAAAGGGGTCGAATAGAATATGTGGATAATGCACAAATATTGAAATCAATGATTCAAAAGGAATCTCTCTGAAAGCATCCGCCAAGCAAGGGTTAACATCTTTATAAATGTTCACCAATTGAAAGAAGCCTCATGGATATAAATCACAAAAAGAAAAGTTAGTGCTTGAAAAGGCACGTCCCTTATGTTCTTTTCTAACACCAACAAAAGGCTAGACATTCTCCTGAACTGCTTACCAGTTGAAATAAGCCTCAGTGAGTGATGCCAATGCTACACCACCAACAATTGGCACAAGAGATGAAACTACCCATAGATTTGGCAACTGCAACCACAGGAGGCAAAAAACTAAGTCGCTACAAATAGAGCAAGAACAAAATACTGCAGATTTCAGTCAAGAAGCAGGTTGATGTTTTTGCACTAGCCAAAAGATCAGCACTCCTGAAATAATCCAGCTTCTGAATGATTCTTTTGTGTTACTCCTGTATCTCAGGATACATTTCAGATCCATGTTCTACATTTTGCATGATTTAATGCATAATCTTTTGGCATATATCCTAACACCATTAAAATGACGTGCAATAAAGTGCATAACTTCTTTGGTGAAGCCGCCATTAACATTTATAAGATATTATAGGGATAGCCATGTTGCTTTCCTGTTGTTGTCAAATAAATAAACGCCAAGATAAAGCACGCAACAGCTAGAAGTCATCTTCTCCCATTAAGTTTTTTTTTTTTTTGGACCAGCCAGTCAACTTTGGACAACAGAGGCACTTGGTTCATTGTACCTGGACAACTTCGCAGTCAATCTTTAGTCCTCGTGGACCAGCAGGTTGTATGTGGACTAAAGAAGGTTGGATAAATAGAATATTCACCGATGAAGCATAAATCATGAACAATGAAACATTATGTGATTCTCTTTTGGGTGTCTTCGACACATGATGGTCAAAAACAAAAAGAAAAAAAAAAGGAATCAGTTATCTTAACTCCTGTCATACTTTGAGCACCAAAAACACCAAGAAATGCAAGAAAATAAAAAAGCTCAAGCATGGAATCGAACCTCTCCGAGGAACAAACCAGACAGCACCACAGAGAAGAAAGGCTCCATTGCTTTAATTGTGTGGGTAAATGAAACAGAAACTTTTCCGAGGCTCATGTTGGTGAAAAGGTTTGCCAGTGTGTGCGCGATCGCCAATGGCAGGATTGCTGCAAGCTGAAAATTTACAAACTTTTCAGGTACACGCAGAGTTCTAAAAACAAACAAAGAGGTCGTTCAAAGCACAATATACCTGAGATGAAGAAATCTTCTTAGGCTTCCTGTAAAGATTAGCGGTCCACATTAGGAGAACGATGACAGTCCCAAGACCAAACTGAAATCCCGTAATGGTTAATGGGAAAGGATACGCCTTCAAGACCTGCAATTTAGTACTGCTTTATCAAATTTGTGTTGGTAACACACTCCAAAAAGACCTGTTTAAGCAGAATACTATTTGATAATCCTAGTGGTCATCATTGCCATAAAAAACACAATTGTCTTCAATCATTAGCAGATAAAACCAATTTACCAAAACCAATACAGCACACTTAAAAATTTGTTGATTTCCATGTCGAAAAGCAAAAATAAGAGAAAGAGAGGGATTTCTCAAAGTTTATGACCTGTTTGTTGTAAATATTGAAGTAGACGGTGAACAAGTACCAGAGCGCGAATAGGGATCCGAGCTCTAGCGTCTCCATCATCACTGGAGTCCTAGCAGGCAACGAGGATTCCACCGACTTGGCGACGAAGGCCTCCCCGTCCTTTGCCGCCGATGCGGCCCTCCGGCGAGAAACAAGAGGGTTCCATCCGGCCACGGGGCGAAGAACAAGGAGAGAGCGACGAGAGGAGACATTGATCTGCGGCGGAGGCTGGAAGAAGAGGGCGGCGCGAGGCCGAGCCGGCGCAAGATGCCTCCGACAGCAGCCTCCGCCGAGGAGGGGACCGCTCCTCTGGCAAAGCGCCTCCATTTTTTTCGGCGTTTTTTTGTCTCTCTTCTTTCTCTCCCTTTTGGAAACGAGGGGAAGAATATATAGTGACCTAATTATGTGACACTGGTTCAGGATAACGAGAAGCAAGAGAGAAATTTGAGATTCGGGTTCGGAAGATTTGCAGGTCATGATGGAGGAGAAAAGAACGGCATAATGGACATCAGGAGTAGTTTACCGCATGCCAGCCCGCCACTCACGAATACGTTATGTGGAACAGTGGTTGTTTAAAAGTCGAGAGCATTTTGATTAATTATTTTTTTAATTTTTCTTCATCGCCCGTTTTTTCAGATACCTTTTGCAATATTTTCTCGGAACCCCTGCTTACGTTTGGTGGGTTTTTTATTCTTTTTTTTGGATTGCATTCCTTCTATCCCCAAGTAGGTTGGGAGTTGGTTGAACAAAATGTAATGTGAAAATGTCCAATATAATATAATAATATCTCATATTAAATAATTAAATAAATAGCAATGAATATGGATATAACATATGGCATCTTATCATATTAAGTATTTTTCACCATTCATGAATATAGTATGGAGAATTTGATCAAGTCACTTAAATTAGAAATTATTTGAACTAAAATTGAACTTGTCAATTTATTAAGTCTCTTTTATTAATGCCTATTGTCTCTTCTTGATTCTAATTGAGAAGTTCCATTCTTCTGCTCCTCTCTAATAGATTCAAATTTGTATAGAAATAAGAAATTTGTCAATTCGAAAATGGTGGACAGAGAATGCTCTGCACTCAAGTGAATCTCTTCCTCTATTTTGAACTCTAGATAAAGTAGAGTATGAATGAGAGAATCAATTGGAATTTAGATTATAAATCTTTTATCCATATGCTTGGATGCCCTTTTGTATATAATTTTGGAGTAACTTGAGCTGACCTCTACTATTAGTGGGGGAGTCAGTGAGGGCATTTCAGAGAATTTCCTTAGTATTCTATATTGTAATATGACAAATTTTGTTGTGTAGCTGAAGGTGGAGTAGAAAATAGTTGCGGCTATAGGAACTTATCCTCTAGATCGCTATGAAGGCTAGTGCTCACGTTGATTAAGGGTGCATGTAAAATGTTGAAGTAGCATAGCTTGAGTATCAAAAACTTGGCTTGGCTGAGGTGATGAGTTGTGGAGCTCGGTTGTTCCGGTCCTTATCCATATGAGGTACTGAACTGAGGAGCTCGCTCCTTTTGGGCCTTATTTGGAAGAGATGTGGAAGGAAGTACTGAAGGTGACAAGTTTCAGTTTTGGCTCAAGCCACTTTTCGGTTGAGTGTGTGGGCTTTGGGTTTGGTCCAATTGTGCTTTTTGATACAGCATGACCTCCAAGTTCATTATTCAAATCCTTGTAATTTGAATGCAAGGACTTGTACATTAGAAATGCTTCCCATTGTTATATTCTCCAAGTGACCATTGCCTTTTGGAATATGAGGCATCAGATTATTCGTGATTCCCCACTTAATGATTTGGTAGTCATCATTTTGCCTTTACTTATGTGGCATCTCCTTGGACGCCGCCCATGCTTGTTGGCTTCTTGAGGTAAGACCCTTCATTGGTAGGTAATTGTCGGCTTGGAATTGTCAAGTCGAGGCTATATAATGGGCAAGCCTGAAAGTATTTTCTCACTCATCTTAGTGATCCCGCCTTTCTTCGACTGTCTTATGTGACCAATCCTTCTTCATTTCGAATGATGTCGAGTGAGTCAACTTTTCAATTTTGTTTTTTTAAGTGGTGCTTGGACTTATAAGGTCTTATGTAGTCCCTGAGAACTCCATTCCTTTCTATGAGATGGCTTTTCTTTCCTAGAATCATCGAGTTATGAGGGGAATGTTCCCCTCTATAGAAGCTGCCCAATATGGCTCTTGCCTCTCTTTGCATCGAGTTCCATGGGAAGGTAACTATTGTAGCTTGTCTTTTGCCCATTCCATTTTTGTGTCGAACTGACTTTTTTGTTTCTACTTTGTCATAGCTAGGCAATGTCATCTTGGACGTGTCATAATGAGAAGGCTTCTCAGGCAGAGTTGTCTCATTATAATCTCTTGTACAAGCTTGAATAGTGCCAGACATGAGGTGGAGGATCTTCGATGGAAGCTCTTCATCTCTCGCAGTTGATTCTCTTAGGAAGGTTGCAAGAGGCTAGACCCATACCCTAAACAAGTAGGAGGGGGCCTATTGAGTGAACGAGGCCTACACCCAGGGCAAGTTGCAATTGATCTAAGCTATGAGAAAGATAAAAATGTGAAAGAGAAAAAGTAAAAGTAAAAAAAAATAATAAAAAGGTTGTTTTTGGAAGAATTCACGTGGGTTGGTAGTAAAATAAAATAAGGGAGGAAAAAAGAAAAAGAAAAAGAAAAAGAACAGAAAAATAAAAGTATATTTTCCTCACCTTGGTCTACACACTTTCAGCTTCTATCTTAGGATTAGTCTGCAGGCTTACCTAAAAGTTAATTTGACTTAAGGCTAGCCCACATACTCACTCGAAAGTTAATTCAGCTTAGGGCCCCATGGATCCATTCAAAATTAAAACCGATAAAGGGCTAATCTGTGGGCTCGTCTGACAATTGATTCAGCTTAGGGCCAGCCTTGCGAGCTCATCCCAAAGTTAGTTTGGCTTTGAGCCAGTATGTGAGCTCATCCAAAAATTAATTTAGCTTAGGACTAGCCTCCAAACTCGTATGATCTGATACCAATTGAAATCAAATAAATCACCTAAAAGTGGGGGTGAAGTAGGTGATGAAAACCAATACCACTTGTTTCGGGTAAAATTCAAAATCGATTCAATCCACAATCAAATGTGCATTAAGTAAATAAGATAGAACAAGGGATAGAGTACACTAAAATTTAACATGGTTCAGAGACCAATTGCTCCTACTCTATGGTCCTTGCTTTGGTCTTGAGGACTTTTAACTCTTCTACTAAGAGTGTCACTTCATTGGTGAAGCCAACCTCAGACAATCTCCTTGCTCCAATCGGCAAGCATACTCTAAATTGGAGTTAGTAACTCTCAACCACTCTAAACAACCTTGGAGTGGATTACAAGTGGAAATTCTAAAAGTTGAAACAATCTTATACTCACACAAAGTTCTCTCAAGACTAAAGGAAAGGGAAATGAAAGCTAGCTTGATATTAGAAGGTTTAGAGCTCAAGATTAGCTAGTGAGTTAAAGAAGGCTTTGATCTCTTTTAACAAAGATTAGAAGATGTAAAAGTTATTAATGGAAGCCTTTTCAACTCTATTTATATGTTTGGGGTCGATTCTAGCTGTAAGAGGTGAGATTTCATGGCTTGGTTTACTCCAATGGTCAAAAAACTAGTTGTCAGTCATGCAGAAAACTCATATCGGATATCTATTTTAGAGAATCGGATGTCTAGTTTTAGTTCACAGAGTTAACTTCAAAGCCTTGCCGGACGTCCAGTTCAGTCAGACTCAAAAAGCCTGCCAAATGTCTATATGGTTTTGCCTTATACTAAAAATGTGATTTTCAACATGACTCAACTGAGCGTCCAATTTAGAATTGAACAGTTGGTTCAGTCAGGAAAGCTCTATTAAGAACTTTCTACAGAACTCTTTTGTGACCTTGAACACAAAATAATTTATTTCAAATAAACTGTCGATAGGACTCAAAAATAAAGTTTAAATTAGACCTAGTCAATGACGATTTCTTGAGTTGCTTTATCCTTGTTCAGGTCAATCATGAGTTTTGGAGTTGTTTCTTCATCTCCAAGCTATCTTTATATCTCATCAAGCCACACTTGTTAATCTACCATTGTACTTCTTTTTCTTGAACCCTTCAAACATTTTCTGAATTATTTTGGCTAAACATAACTCAAGTAAATTATTAAATATCATTTACTCATCATCAAAACTAGAAGAGATAATAAGAGTGTGTTTGGTTTAGAATTAGGATTAGGATCATTTTGTCCTGACTAGTCTATCATCCAAATACCAAAAAGGTAGCCAAACTATCTTTACACTACTTTAAAAAATAAATTACCATACTACCCTTATATTTATTCATTCAAACCTTAATAAATAATATGCCCAAGGGCATAAAAGTTTTAAAAAAATTTAAACCATTCACTGGACAGACTAGTATCCAAATACTAAAATTTAATCATACTATCTTTTTGTACTTTAGTCTTAATTTTGAGCTTGACCTTAACCTTGATCCCGAACCAAACAGTTGTGGTATATTATTCTTGATAGCATATCATCATTTGTGAATGTAATGGTAGGTGTTTGATATGCATGTAAAGACTCCTTCATCTTTTTTTTAGTAAAGTATACTTGGTAGTTGGCCAGATTCTAAAAGGTGTTCACTAGTATATCTTTGAGTTCTTGTGATATCATTAAGGCATCAAACACACTTAGCGTGACAGGGATTTTCTTGAGGTGGGTTGCTATATTGTATTCCACCCTTTTAAGTGAAGGTTCAATTTGCAAAGGCTTGATATTTTCATTTATCTAAATTTACATTTCCTTGCCCTTGGGGATCTTCTTGTCGTAAGGTGTTGGAGCTTGTCTCAGGGTAGCACCTTTCCACCTCAGAGTTGTATCTAGTTTGTCCTCCTTAGTTGAAATCTAGCATCATGTGATTAATAAGGCTCATCTTCAGAATTGCCACCAATGCTAATCATGCGATAGGAGGTAGTAAACCCTAGCCCCTAATCGATAGTTCCTTAAATGTCCTTGGAGGATGTGATTGATTGATAATCATCCCATTCAATATCAAAAATAAAAATGTGGGATTTTCTCATAGAGAGGTCTTAAAAGACTCTTTGGATGAACTCTTCTATTTTGTCTGCTAGCATGACCTTCTTCAGGACTTTGTATTTAAGATGTTTCTTCTGTGGATATTTAGATTGGCTTGACATGGGGACAAAATGAGCTTTCGCATTAGCTTGTTTGATCGTCACACAAAATTCCTACTTCATCCTTTGACACTCTCTAGTGTAGGGCCTTCTGAGTGGTCATAAAATTATTCTAATTCAAACATGGATTCATATTTATCATCCATGCCTTGTGTGCATAATTCTTCTAAAGTTGATAGAGTGCATCCTTCTACAAATTCTAGGACTGGAAGTTCACCAAACCTAGTAGATTAAGCATTATTATTAAATTGTCTGATGGAGGTTGGGATAACTGCTCATCAATGTTTACCTTGGATGTATGAGTTACCATGCGATAAGAGGTTATAGACTTAGATAATTCTCTTCGATAGTGTCTAGCTTTCTTAATCTTTCTTTGGAGTAAGTGGCATGAGTGATCATTATGATCTCAAGGAGGGTTAGTAAGTGATTCTCACCACCCCTATGAGGTCTTTTGTATGGCTTTGCTTTTTTTGCTAGCACCTTCTCCATCTTCTTAACTTTCTCATAGAGCATGGTAGTCGTATTTGTCATGCTTTCTATACAAGTGTCCATAGCCTTCATGTGCTCATTCAACATTTACATTTGGCCCTTGACAAACTTTATATTAGTTGTAGCTAATTATTTTATAATATCTAGTCATAGTTTGAGCATGCCATAGTCATACTCATGGGTGAACCACTCTCTAAGATAGTCATCTTGGGAGTAGCCCTCGAGGAGACTCATGGGATTTTTCATTTCATTAGTAACATTCCTAATGAATTTGTTCGCTTCCTCTCATCTTGCACCCTAAATTTCATCATTATTAAAGCAAAAGGGTGGGGATTGGCTTGGTTGTAAAACTCTGACAGTAAATATGGCAGAGCAGATTGCCACTGGAAGTTCACTTTCTCTATCTCTTGCATCAATGTCCTTTTGTAAAGTTCTGAGTTTGTCAAGGAATAATTCCTCAAGAGTTACTTGATTTCTTTATTCTTACATATATTCCTCCAGATCTTTGATGTATTGTTGGATGGCTAATTTCTTGACATTGCATTCATCTGTCTGAACCAGCTTCTTCTCCTACTTTTGTTCTTTTTTACTTGAGGGTATGTTATGCTTCTTCCCTGAAGAGGAACTCAGCAAGTAGTTCATGGTCCTCGAATATAGTAATATGATTGATTTGTTTGGTAGGCATTTCAAATAGGGCTACCTTCAAGAGAGTTAGATTGCCCTCTCAGTATTGCTTCTTGACCCTGTTCTTAAACACATAGCAATCGTCAATCTATGCCCCAAAACTCTGTGCCAAGAATAATAGTTTGGGTGATATGTTTTGTTAGCCTCATCTAGCTTCTTGGATTCTAGCAAGTAGAAGCTTAACTTCAGGTCATCTTACACAATTTTGCCTACTCTCTCTCTCTTTTGAAAGAATATTTTTTTCTGAGCCTTTGTATTGTTGGGGGGGTGGGGGGGGGGGGGGTTTCGAAAGAGTGTCAAAGCAGATCAATATAGTGAGTTGAACACTAAACTATCCCAAAAGCTTAAGCTCATGGGATATGAATCTTTTTCACTATATATATTGAACTCTATCTATCCAATATCTGATGTGGGACTAATTCATCACATCTGACATTATAACAATCTCCCCCTTCACATGTGATTTGACCATATCAATTTTAACACTCTTGAAGGTAGGATTTCAAAAGAGTGTCAAAGCAGATCAATATAGTGAGTTGAACACTAAACTATCCCAAAAGCTTAAGCTCATGGGATATGAGTCTTTTTCACTATATATATTGAACTCTATCTATCCAATATCTGATGTGGGACTAATTCATCACATCTAACATTATAACAATCTCCCCCTTCACATGTGATTTGACCATATCAATTTTAACACTCTTAATCAAGAATTTTTTTACTCGACCAGTTCCACCGTGTGACCCATACTAATGAGTTTTTGTCTCATTTTTTTTATTTTTTAAGAGAGACTAACATGCAACTCAATTCAGTCGCATCATCACGGTAATTTCGATCTTAAGAGTTTGCACAACTTCAAACCTAAAGTTCTGATTACTACTTGTTGGGGGAGTTGAAAGAGTGTCAAACCAGATCAATATAGTGGGCCAGACGCCAAACCATCCCAAAAGCTTAAGCTCATGAGATATGGGTCTTTTTCACTATATATATTAGACTCTATCTATCCAATATCCGATGTGAGATTAATTCATCATACATGACATTATAACATGTTGGATATCATTGGATCATTCCACTTTCCCATTTGCTCCAAGAGTTGGTGGTTTTTGATGATTACCCTTGTTCACAGTGGGGTTTGGAGGTTTCTTTTACTTAATTGCAATGAATGCAACCCTCACATTCTTGGAAGGCTCACCATGCTTTACCTTATCTTTTTTCAAATTGAAATTTTGTGAATTGGATAAGGTTGGTGGGCCAATCATTTCTAGCTTCTTGATTTGAGGTCTTAGAAGATGTGAATAGAAGAGGCACTCAAATAAGGTTTCATTCACTCTCTGCTTATGTTGTCGAGGACTAGGTTCACCACCTCAAATTGACTCATCGATTGTTCACTTTTAATACTGAGATTTCTCCACCATGGATATAATCTAGAATTTACTCATTGTCTCATTTCGGTGTTGAGACAGGGTCTACAGTGGTCACTTTATTGCTGACTCCTCCAAACTAGATTTAGAAAGCCTCTTTCATTTTATGCCCAAGTTTTTGTATGGATTCTAGTTGTAAACTAACCTACCACTTGATTACTACTCTTGTCAAGTTTGTTGAAATTAGCAGAGTAACAATAAGGGACTATTACTTGAATCTCCACATAGGGTTATAAAGTGAGCTATGTGCTATCAAGATTTCCCATGCCATTAAATTTTTTGAAGCTAGGCACTATGCCTTTGGGATATGGCACTTGGTTGTGATAGCTAGAGTATGGTTTATCAGCATCATTTATTCTACCCGTCTCACTTCCTTATCGCAACCATGTAGCTACCATTTGTTGCACCTTCTATTGTATGTATGGTAGGAGTTCTATGTTATAAGGAATTTCTGAAATTGAAAAATAGGTATCCCTTACTAGAAAAGGTGCTTATGAAGGGCCTACATTTTTGTGAATCTCATCTATAGGAGATTCACCTTCCGCTGCCACCGCTACTTGAGATAGCTATTGAGATCTTTCCAACTTGTCAATTTTTTGACTCATTTGTAATATTATTTCCATTAACTCCATGACTTTATTTTAAGCTATATATTTCTTTTTTGCCTTGCTATCTCAGCTATTTTTGTAGTGCTTATATGGTCACTTCTTGATTAGAGCTTTCAATTATGACCAAAGCTTCTATCAGAATATGATAGTCTATGTCTTGAGGATTAGGTCTGGGCTTTGGGTTGAGGCTAACTTCTCTCAGCAATCGAGTCATTTTATTCAAGAGTCTACTCATGGAGTGGGTTGCCACACCATCTCTTTGACATGGTAACAAGGATTGGTTGACAAGAACTTTCTCCTCTTAGATTTTTTTCATTAGTCAACCTCACTTGGGTAGCCTTCTTTTAGAATTTGGCCTGCTGAGGTGTGAGCTCATGGTCCCTTCTAGAGTCCTCATATTGAGTTGTAGCCTTACAATGATTCTTATGGTTTTATTTGGTGATTTCCCCCTTTACTATAGTCTTAAGGTAAGACTATGCCCCCTCGAATTTACCTTTACCCTTCTCTAAATTCCTTAATAGACCAAATGAGTTGGAGGTAGGGATGGTAATGACTAACTTCATTTGAGGTATAGATTTCCCAAATCAATTGAAAATTGTAGCAGCTTTTCCTTTACTTGTGATAGTTAGTATGAGTTCTTCTTCTTCTGTGCATATATTTGAACTTGCTTTTGATTTCCTCCTATGAGGATTTGGGCTAAAGTGACCAAAGACTAAATCTCATTTTGGTCCGAACCTTTGGAAGACTGATATACTTGTTAGTTGAGGCATAGCTTTTGGCTCTTTATCCGAATAGCCCTTCTCATTAAGAATGATGGCATTGGGCTTCCTTCCCCTTGATGGAAGGTGAGAAACAAGCTTATTTTGCATAACAATAACTTTATTTGATGCAATAGTAGGTGCCTTCATGAACTATATGACCTCAGATATGGTCCTAGACTTGAACTGAACTTTAGGTGCTTCTATGGTAACCATTGACTGAGGTAAACGTACAGTTGATCTTGCTCCCAAAATGATGGTGTATCTTGGAGCGAAGATATTTTTCATTGATGTCATTTGATTTTATCTTTTATAAAGGAGAATACGATTAAGTAGTCTTCAATCATAATTCTACCTTGTAAGTGTCTCTATCATATTAACTATTTTTCTACACTTAGAGGAGAAGTCAAGTCCCATTGGATATGCTCGAATTTGTGGAATTAATTTCAATAGTTAGAGAATAGTGGCAACCCCAGGAGTGACCTCAATGCACAAATCAAACCTTGTTTTAATTTCAAGTGTGTGATCAGCTATTGTGGGAATATTAACTTCCAGCAGGCACAAGCCTCTGTTGTCAATTACTTTGATAATTGTCAAGAACCTCCTAAAGTAAGAAACCTAACTAATAAAATAGAGACAAAAAAGAAAAGAAGAGTGCATTCAATTAATTTTAAGAAATAGTACAGGACTTAAGTAAGGGTATACTCTGATTTCATAACAAATTTCAACATATAATTATAGAAAACATGAAAAAAGGGGAAAGAGAAAAAAAAAGTGGAGAAAAAGCTCAGATATATGTTGCTACCCCACCCCCTACACTAAACTACATGGCATCTGACTGAAATTGACTAAGTCTTTGGCAGATGTTGATGGCATCATCTGATGGGATGTGGAAAGAAATGGGTGAACTTTGAAGTGTTTCTAATAGTTTTCAGCATTGACGATAACTTTAGTTGGTTTGAAGTATTTCCATTAGCCAATAAGCCATTAGTAATAACTTATTTGCTTTGAAGTATTCCATAATAAATAAGATTTCAGTAATAATTCCATTAGTTTTGAAGTGTTTTCATAGTCAATAAGGCGTCGATGATAGCTTCATTGGTTTTGAAGCATTTCCATAGCCAACGAAGTGCAAGTGATAACTTCATTAGTTTTCAAATATTTCCATAGTTGATAAGGTGTTAGTAATAACTTCATTGCCTTTGAAGTGTTTCTATAGCCAATGAGGTGTAAGTGATAACTTCATTTAGTTTTGAAGTATTTTCATACCCTGTGAGGGATAAGTGATAATGTCATTGATTTTTAAGTGTTTCTATAGCCAATGAGGTGTAAGTAATAATTTTATTGATTTTAAAATATTTCTATAGCCAATGAGACGTAAGAAATAACTTCTTTGATTTTGAAGTATTTTTGTAGCTAATAAGGTGCAAATAATAACTTCATTCAGTTTTGAAGTGTTTCTGTATCCTGTGAGGCATAAACATAAACTTTATTAATTTTGAAGTGTTTCTATAGTTCATAGGGTGTAAGCAATAATTTCATTGATTTTGAAGTTTTTTCATAAATCGTGAGGTGTAAGTAATAACTTCATTAATTTTGAAATATTTCTATAGCCAATGAGGCATAAATAATAACTTCATTTATTTTGAAATGTTTCTCTAACCCATGGTGTGTCAGAAATAACTTTATTGCTTTTAAAGTGTTTCTATAGTCTGTGAGGCATGAGCAATAACTTCATTAATTTTGAAGTATTTCTATAGCCAATTAGTCATAAGTAATCACTTTACTTGGTTTTGAAGTATTTCCATAGTGCACCGGGCATAAGTGATAACTTTATGAGTTCAAAGTATTTCTGTAGTCAATAAGGTATAAGTAACAACTTCATTTAGTTTTGAAGTATTTCTATAGACCATGGGGTGCAAGCAATCACTTTACTATTTTTGAAGTATTTCTATAGCCAATGAGGCGTAAGTGAAAACTTATTTACTTTTGAAATGTTTTGATAGCCAATGAGGCATAAGTAATAACTTTATTTAATTTTAAAGTATTTTCATAGTCAGTGGAGCATAACTAATAACTTCATTGATTTTAAAGTAATTCTGTAGCTTGTGGGCGTGAGTAATAACTTCATTGATTTTGAAGTGGCATTACCCACTATTTGTGAAGCTAGGCATAGTCTTAAAGTGCTATCAAAGGCTTTTGTAGCATACTTGGTGGAACTCAATTTGACCTATTTTAGCTCCACTTGAACTAGTTCTAATTTAGGTCAGGATGGCAACATGACCTATTATTCATATCCTTGGAGTATTGCCCAAGGTTAAGCACACCGAGTGAGACTCAGCTTAACCCTACTTAGTCCCATTAGAATTGATATGGTTTGGGTTCAAGTTCCATTTGGAATTAGTTCAATATACAACAGTCAATTTTGAATTGGATTTGAATTGATTCAACTCGATGTTTAAAACTTGATTGAATTATGATTTACTAACCCCTTCCTGAAAGATAGTGTATGTTCTAATTTTTTATTTCCAAAACCTTTGGTGATTGAGTTCCTATTGATGCTTTATAGCATGATTGGGGGAACCATACAAAACATTCATTCCAAAATCACTATTGGTATTGATAGTGAATGTTCAATTTGCACTAATGAATTCAATTCACCAAGCTTGATATTGATTTTTAGAAGAACATTTGTCAAATACTAATAATTTACTCTAGTTAGAGTAGTGCTGATTTCAATTCAAGTCTAACTTGATTAAACTCAATGTTTAGAACTCAATTTTGACTCACATCTAATTTCATTTGATTCGGGTCAATTTCTACCTCATGATGGGCCTTCATCGGGGTCAGGTTTGCATCTTGATTGACTTCAGTTCATGTTTTAAGTCGATTTGATTCAATTTTGATTTAGTTAAGGCTCAATTTGGTTAGTTTTGACCCAAAAAGTATAAATAGATAAGAATAGGTTTCTCTAAATAGTTTTTGCAATTTCTAAATCTTTGTGAAAAATAGATAAAAGTCCTTCTAGATCTCTAGCCAACTTGTGCTCTAAGCTTTTCAATTTGAAATAAATTTTCGTTACCCCTTTGCTCAATCTTGAAAGACCATGTGGTGAGCTTAAAAATGTTTCATTCTTAGACATTTTCTACTTGTAAACCATTCCAAAATTATTTGGAGTGTTTGAAAGACTTGAGCTCCAGTTTGGAGGATGTGTTGCTAGTTGGAGCAAGATCAAGTATAAGGGATTGGCTTCACCAATGAAGTAACACTCTAGTGGAGAGTTGAAGTTTGCAAGAACGAGACAAGGGCAATGGAATAGGAGTAGTTGGTCCCTGAACCATGTTATATTATGGTGCATTCGTTCCCCAACTTATTTATATTATTGCATTTGTTGTTGATTGAAATTTGTGTGAAATTGCTTTGGTAATTTGAATTGGGTCATGATTTTATTAAAAATCACTATTTGTCTTATAAAGCCTAATTCAACCTCCCCACAATCTGCCCCAACCCCACCCCCCCATCCCTCCTCCTCCCTCTCTTAGGTGGTTTTTTAGTGATCAATTGGGATAAGAGTGAGTGCACTTATTTTGGTACAACCACCTAGAGGTTTTTTTTAATCCATTTTAGTGGAAAACTTTAGTGTTTCTCCATCCCTTCAAGAAGGGTAATCTACAATGAGACCTCCTATTTTTAATGGTATTCATTTCAATTATTAGAGATTTTAGATCAAAATTTTTATTAAGGCCATAGACTATGACCTTCGGCATATTATGAAAGAGGGATATACTTCACCCACCAAACTAATTGTTGGTGTAAGAGTTCCTAAGCCTAGAATAGAGTGGAATGATTTGGATAAGAAAAATAATTTTTTGAACACAAAAGTAATGAACATCCTTTATTATGCTCTTGATCCTAATGAATTTAACTGGATTAGTATTATAAAATGGATCATGAGATTTGGCATTAACTTGATGTTACCCATGAGAGTACAAGGCAGGTCAAGGAATCTAAAGTAAACATATCGGTTAATCAATATAATCTCTTTATAGTGAAACCTAATTAGTCAATAAATGAAATATTTACTTATTTTTATTAATATCATTAATACCTTAAAATATCTTAGAAAAACTCACACTAATGATGGTAAGAAATATTTTAAGGTGTCTTTCTAAATCATGGGATCCCAAGGTGACCATAATTCAAGAGGCAAAGGATCTCAACCAACTACCCTTGAAGGAAATCTTGGATCGCTCATCATTCATGAGATGACAATGAAAGATCAAAGACAAGAGGATGATGATGACAAGAAAAAGAAAAGCATAGCTCTCAAGGCAAGGAATCTAGTGATGATGATGAAGAGGATAGTGATGAAGAAATGGCTCTCACCACTAGGAAATTCCAGAAATTCCTAAAGAAAAAGCATATTTCAAGGAGGTCTATAAGGAATGAGAATAGCAGCAACAATGAGGAAGATGAGAGGGCAATTGGCTTTCATATATCTGGGCATTTCACACTTGAAAGCCAATTTCTCTCTCAACCCTCAATCAAAGAAATTTAAAGGAAAAAAAGAAGGCAATGTTGGCTATCTAGGGAAACTCAGAGGAAGAAGCCTCATCCAATGGTGGAAATTGCAAACTTGTACCTCATCGCCATTGAGGATGAGGTATGTGATTTATCATTTGAAGAATTACAAGATGTATTTGAGGATCCACATGCTAGGCATGAAATATCACTTCTCAAGCATACTTCTTTGAAAAATAATTTGAATTTACTTGAGAGTGATTTTGATTTATTGAGATCTTCTACAAGATCTTATAATTGCAAAAAGGATTTTGAGCTTCCTCAAAAAGAAAATATTATTTTAAAATCCCCCAAAATATCTTGTGATTACAAAAAGAGTCTTGATAAGCTTCAAAAGGAAAAAATACAAATTTGAAAAAGGCTCTGGAAAAATTTCTCTCATGAAAATACTATTTTGAATGTGATTTTGAAAAATCAAAAAATTGTTTTTAGTATATCTAAACTTGGCTTTATATCTTCTCCAAAACCTAAAGATACCAAGTCTATTTTTGTGAAGGCTTCAAATTCTACATCCTCAAAATTAAAATGTAATTATTGTTGCCAAAATGGACATGTCTCTTCTAGTTGCCCAATAAATAGAAATTTTCTCTTGAACAAATTTGGGTACCTAAGATGATAATCCCAAAAGCTAAGGAATCCAAACTAGTTTATGTCCCTAAAGTATCTTTCACTTGAGGAGCACAAGTTAGCTAGAAATGTCCCATGAGCTTTATATTTGCTACATTCTTATGGTCATTTTCTAGGTACTCGTAAAGGTAGGGTTTTCCTTGTTTATTATTTTATCTTTCATTGCATTCTTAAATTATTGTTGTGATTATTTTACTCTCTAACATACTTAAAGTGGGTTTCATCCCAATATTCTTGATTGTTTTTAGCTATGTTTCCACTTTGAGGGTCAAAGAGATTAATGGTTTCTATATAGTGGTTGCTCAAGGCACATGAATGGAAATTCATCCATGTTTGTAGAGCTAAAAGAAAAGGAAACTGGATATGTCACATTTGGGGATAATGGTAAAGGTAAAATTATAGGTATTGAAAATGTCTCACTTGATCTTCTTTAATTAAAAATGTTCTTTTATTAGAAGTTTTTAAGCATAATTTATTTTTTATCAGTCAATTATGTGATAATGATTTTCATGTTCTATTTAAATCAAAATTTTGCATAGTTAGACATAATGATGATGATGTTGTAGCGTTTGTTGGTCATCAAGATGGAAATACATACACTATTAATCAAGATGACTTGAAAAATGAAAAGTATTTTATAGCTCAAGATAGCAATGGATAGTTTTGTCATAGAAGGCTTGGACATACAAGCATGGATACTATTATTAAAGTCAACTAAAAAAGAGCTACTAAGAGGTCTACCCAAAGGCAAATATATCAAGGACTGAGTATGTGATGTGTGCCAAATGGAAAAGTAAGTGAAGATCTCTCACAAATCCAAGACATTGGTTGCATCAATGAGGCCGCTACAACTTTGTCTAGACTTATTTGGACCAATTAGGACTACAAGTCTAGGAGATAAAAATTATGCTTTTTTGATAGTTGATGATTACTCTAGATTTACATGTGTCTTGTTTCTTGCGCATAGATATAATTCTTTCAATGCATTTGTTGATCTTTGCAAATGAATTCAAATGATAATGGATACATAATTTCTATGATTCATAGTGACCATAATGAAGAATTTGAGAATTATTTATTTAAAAAATATTGCATTGAAAATGGTATTAAGCATAATTTTCTGGCTCCTCACACACTACAACAAAATGGTGTTGTTGAGAGAAAGAACAAGTCTCTTCAAGAAATGGCTAGAGTCATGCTTAACAAGCACTTTTTACCAAAATAATTTTAGATGGAGGCTGCTAACATAACATTCTATATTTTAAATTGAGTTTCTATTCGTCCAATTATGGACCAGACACCATTTGAGTTTTGGAATGACAAGAAGCCAAGTGTTGGATATCTCGTATTCTTGGTTGCAAATATTTTATACTCAATACAAAATATCATTTATCTAAATTTGATTCAAAAACTTTTGAACGTATTTTTCTTGGCTACTCTACTACATCCAAGGCAGATAGATTCATCAACAAATCTTCCATGGTTGTTGAAGAATCTATAAATATTGTATTTGATGAAGCTAACACTCTCTTGGAGAAAATGTCTATTGATGATGATGTAGATATCTCCAAGAAATTAGATGAGATGCAACTCAAGGAAAAAGAGGAGGTTGAGTTAAGCAAAGGCTCAAAAGATGAGGATGATGGAGATGAAGGAGACCAATAAGAAGAGCACAATGAAGATGAACAACTTCCAAAGATATGGTAATTTATGAAGAATCATCTAGAATATCAAATCATTTGTAATATTGATCAATGAGTAAAAACTAGACATGCTATTAAATAAAATATTTATCATATTGTTTTTCTTTCTCAAATTGAACCCAAAAATCTTAATTAAGATTAAAAAGATGAAAGTTGGATTCTTTCTATGCAAGAAAAATTAAATTAATTTGAACAAAATCAAGTTTGGGATCTCATTTCTAGAACAAATGGCTACCCAATTATTAGTACCAAATGGGTCTATAGGAACAAGGTAGATGAATATGGTGTCATGGTTAAAAACAAAGGTAGATTAGTGGCCAAGGATTTAAACCAAGTTAAGGCACTAATTTTGATGAAACATTTGCACCTATATCTCATTTGGAATCAATTCATATTTTAGTTGCTTTTGTATATTTTAAAAGTTTCAAACTATTTCACATGTATGTCAAAAGTGCCTTCTTAAATGGTTTTTTATCCAAAGAAATTTATGTTGAATAACCTCCCGGACATGAGAATTAAAAATTTCCAAATAATATTTTAAAATTGAAGAAGGTACTATATGGTCTTAAGCAAGCTCCAAGAGCTTGGTATGATAGACTAAGTTTCTTCTCAATTTCAAAAGGTTTTACAAGGGATTATATAGACACCATATTATTTCTATTGGAAAAGCATAATGACTTATTAGTAGTCCAAATTTATTTTGATGATATTAATTTCAATGCTACTAATGTAAAACTTTGTGAGATGTTTGCAAGCACAATACAAAAAGAATTTGAGATGAGCATGATGGGTAAGCTTAACTTCTTCCTTGGATTACAAGTCAAGCAACCAAAAAAATGGAATATTCATAAGCCAAGGCAAGTATACATGGGAATTTCTCAAGAAGATTGATATGGATCAAGCCAAAGCTATTGGGACTCCCATGAGCCCCTCCACCAAACTAGACAAAGATAAGATAGTGAAAAGTGGTATAGAAGTATGATTAGTAGTCTATTATATTTAATCACAAGTAGACCGGATATCATGTTCAATGTATGTATGTGTGCTAGATTTCAAGCATCACCTAGGAAATCACATCTTGTGGCCATAAAACATATACTTATATATCTTAAGGATACACTAGATTTACATTTGTGGAAGCCAAGAGATGATTGTTTTGATTTAATTGGTTTATAAGATGTGGACTACATAGGGTGGTGTATGGATAGGAAGACCACTAGTGCCACTTGCCAATTTCTTAATAAAGCTCTAGTTTCATAGAGCTTCAAGAAACAGCATACTGTAGTTCGTTATACCACCTAGGCTGAATATATGACCACCGAAGGTTGTTGTGCTCAAGTATTATTAATGCAACAAACACTCCAGAATTTTGGCTATGATTTTACAGAAATTCCAATTTTTTATGATAACACTAGTGCCATCAATCTTTGAAAAAAAAATAATCTCATTTTGCATTCCCATTCCAAGCACATTGATATTCGACATCATTTCCTACGTGATTATGCTTTAAAAAAGATATTTTATTGAATTTCATCAAAATCGATCATCAACTTATAGATATTTTTACAAAATATTTGGATGAATCTTGGTTTATTGTATTTAGACAAAAATTGAGAATTTTATTGATTGATTAATATCCATTTTCATTCGAAATTTTTCTATAAAATGTTGTTTTTCTCTATATCAATTGTCTAATTTATCTACTACTCAATTGGTTGGCCCTACAGATTGCAAACCAACTTTTGTTGGTTGACTAGTTCACAAAGAGTATGTCCACCTAAACTCTCTATTAGTCAATCAGTTTGTTAAAGCGATCGATCGGTTTGCAAAAATCAGGTAGGATTTCAAGTTAAAAAGCCTAGTAGCCATCCAATTCTCCCAATTCCTCTCATGCACAGTGGCTCACGGTGACTCACCTAGGTGCTTTGGCAGTGGTTTTAGGCAATTTGGGTCTAATTCGTGAGGCTTTCCCCATCCTCCTTTGTTTCTCCTCTGTCTCTTGGCCCAATTTCTCTTTTTTGTCCCCAATGGCTCCACAGTTCAAGCACATTGCCTCCAAGAAGAAAAAAGGTGATGGGCCTTCATCCTCCACCAATAATCAATCTTTTTCTCCTAAATTTTCATCACTTGACAAATGTACTCGCTTCTAAACTAAATTTGCATCCTCTCACATCATTGTTCCTCGCACAATTGATTTTGATGACCTTCAAGCTTTAAATCTTCAACCCCTCTTTGATACTCAAGGGTGGACATCTCTTCTACATGACCATGACACCTATCATGATTATAATGTCCGTATTTTCTATGCTAATGCCACTTTTGATGAATCTAGTCACACCATTTACACCTACTATGGAGAAAAACACATGCCCTTTTAGCACTATAGTACTAGGATCCATTCTTAGTCTCCTGATAGATAAGGAGTGACTATTTCTTACTCGTAGATGTTTTGACCAACTTTCCTCATATTAGTCAATTATTAAAATTGTGTTTGAGGGACATTGGGGTGAAGCCATGAGGAAGCTATAGTCAAACCTCCTCCCACCTCGAGCCTATGTGATCCACCAGCTCCTAGACTACACCCTCCTTCTTAAGGGTGGAAATCATGATGAAGTGTCCTTCATGGGGTTGTATCTTCTTTACTCCATTTTGACAAGCATAGGTGGGGTGGGGGGGTGGGTGGTGTTTACCCAATATTATCCTTCACCATATGGCCCAATATCTTAGATACACTCATGTTACTCTTGGCTTCCCTAGAGTTATTACTAAAGTCCTTAAGAACTTTGGGGCTCTAGTTCCTTAATGTGATCTCTCATTGTACCATACCTTCACTTCCTTTTATTCCTTCTCCCGATTCACTTTATACAGGATGGGCTATAGCAAGAGTGATGGTCTTTGGGTTTGCAGGCTAGCAAGAGATGCAGAGCAGGGAGAGGAGGTAGAGATCAATGCCATGGAGGGAGGCCAAGGAGCCTCATGTCTAGACTTTATCGAGAGATTGTCCCATCTAGAGGACTTTGCATGGAGCATGATTGAGGAGGTGACATCCCTTCGGACTACCATGGATGAGGTCCATGGGATGCTACGCACCTTGCTCAATTGCAAAGCTCACAGATTAGGCCTTTAGTTATTCTATCTTGTATTTATGTTTTTTAATGGATTCTAGACATGGATGTTTTGGATTTTGGTCTCATTTGTGCATGGATGATGTTTTTGTTCTATTCCTTGTTGTTATGGATATTTGAATATTGTTTGGTTTTTTGTATGGGTATTTTGGTGTTTTCTCACTCTTGGCTATCCACCTCTTAGGTCATGCATATGCATCATTTTAGGGGGAACTTCTTGAGATCCTATCTTTGAGCTTTGTGTTCTATGAGTTTATTTGTTATATATCTGTGGCCATTCATTATATATATGTGTAATCAATTATATGTATATAGGTTGTATTCTTTGATGTTATGAGGGAGATTCTATCTATTTTATATCCTACCCTTTTTGTTGATGTTAAAAGGAGGATAAATATAAAATAAAATCTATGGGAACAAAATAGATGGCTTGGGATAGTGGAGATCCTATGGAGTGACCTCAATGCACAAATCAAAATATATATGATTTAAGTGTGCAATCAAGTATTATAGAAATATTAACTTTTAACATGTGCAAACCCCTATTATTAATTACCTTGATAATTATTGGGAACATCCTAAATTGAGAAACCTATCTAATAAAAATAGAGACACAAAAGAAACAAGAAAGCATGGTTTTGATTGATTTGAGAAATGATACATGGTTTAAGCAAGGGCATTCCCTCACTTTACAACTAACTTTAAAATCATGAAAAATATGAAAATACGGAAAGAGAAAGGAAGGAAGATGCTTTGATGTACACTGCTCCCTTACTTCTGTGTGTGCTGGATTGTGTGCAGTTTGGCTCAAACCGATCTTGACTTGATCCTTAATGGATGTTAATGACTTGATTTGATGATGTCCAATAAGACATGAAGAGATGAAAAGAGGACATGCTTGAATCATGGTCAATGGCTTCGAGCAATGGCAATTATCTCCTTTTGATAGCATGACTAATAGCTTATCAGGTTTAGCGTGAACTGTAACTAATAGCTTTGGGTATTGGTGTTTAACTTCTTTTGATAATATTACTAACGCTTGTCAGATTTAGCTTGAAGTGTGGCCAATAGCTTTGGGCCTTAACAATTAACTTTTTTTGATGGCATTATTGATGACTTGTCAGGTTTAGCTTATAAAGGGAGTGTCATCAATGTCTTCTGGGGTTAGGTACGTCATCAACTACTTCTAGAGTTCGGTGACTTGAGGAGCATATCATCAACTACTTTTGGGGGATAACTAGCTTGACAGGGTGCATCATCAACTGATTTTAGGGTTGACCAGCTTGAGAGGGTGTGTCATCAGCTACTTCTAGGGTTAATTAGCTTAAGAGAGTGCATTATCAACTACTTATAGGGTTGATTAGCTTGAGGGATAAGTCATCAACTACTTCTAGGGTTGATTAGCTTAAGAAGGGATATTATCAATTGCTTCTGGGGTTGATTAGCTTGAGGGGCAAGTCATCAACTACTTCTGGGGTTAACTAGCATGAAAGGTGCTTCATCAACTACTTCTAAGGTTGCGTAGCTTAAGGAACATGTCATCAATTACTTATGGGGTTTACTAGCTTGAGAGGGTACGTCATCAACTCCTTTTGGGGCTGAATAGCTTGAAGGGTCCATCATCAACTACTTCTGGGGTTAATCACTTGAGAAGCACATCATCAACTACTTTTGGGGTATTGACTAGCTTGAAGGGGTGTGCCATCAACTACTTCTAGAGTTTGAGTAGCTTTAAAGGGTGCATCATCAATTGCGTTTGGGGGTTGACTAGCTTAAGGGGTGGCCGATGGCTTCGAGTGTGTCATTGGTTGGCATTGTTTGGACAAGGTGTTCTGGCTAATTGACTAAGTCAGTTCAAGCCTACCTTTTGTGCTATTTGATTGGAAGGAATGATTAATGGCTTTGACTTATGCTAATCATCCTCAATTTTGTAATCAATGGCCTTTCTTGACTTGTTGTTGATTGGGTATGAAGTATCATTGATCGCTTTAAGCTTATCATCAAATGGCTTCATTTGATCTTTATATCTCATTATAGGTTGGGTTTTCATTGGATTCTTAATGGATTACACTTAATGAGACTCAGTAATCAACTACCTTCCTTGACTTATCATTGATTAGGTTTGAAGTATTACCGATAGCTTTTGTAACACACCCTGTGGGACTTAGTTTAACTTAGTTTAGTTCTATTCAAACTTGCTTTGGTTTAGGTCAAGCTGGTAGCATCACCCATTCCATATGGAGTTGCGCATAGCCCTAGAGTGTTGCCAAAGGTTTTCATAGCACATCTAGTAGGACTCAGTTTGATTTGGTTTAGTTCTATTCAAACTTGCTTTGAGTCAGGCTTGTCCTATGTTCTAGTTTAGGCTTTGACCTGCTTTTGATTTAGGTTATGACCCATTTTGGATTTGAGATGCTACTAATGGCTTTGGTGGCACACTCGGTGGGACTCAATCTGGCTCAATTTAGTTCTATTCAAATTTGTTCAGGTCGGTCTTAACCTGGTTGGGGCTTGGTTTGACTTGATTTAGTTATATTTCAACTTATTCAAGTTAGGCTTGATTCATTGGGGCCCAGTTTGACCTGATTGAGTTTGGGTTCAAACATAGCTTGGCTTGGTTGGGTTTGGATTCAGATCTCAACTTCTCCCAATTGGGACTTGGTTAGAACTCAACTCGGATTCATTTTGATTTGAGACCCAAATGTGATCCGAATTAATCAAGTTTTGATTTAAATTTGTGTTAATTTAGTTTAAATGTTATTTAACATATTTAGAGTCTAATTTGAACTTAGTTCTACTTTTGGGCTAACTTCACTTGATCCCGAGTTGATTCAAGTGGGGATTAATCGAAGCTTGACTTGAATTGGACTAATTTTTTAATCCAAGTCATCAATTTTTTTTCTGAAATGGATGACCAATTAGGCAACTGGTCGACTATGAGAGTATCATTTATAGATCTGACAGAACTGGATGACTAGTTTAGTTATCGGACAACCAATTGGGGGCTTTTTTTCACCTATTTGGGCTAATTTTAGCTCACTTGTTCTTATCCATTTTGGTTCATATGATTCTTTCTTCGAGTCAATTTGATTTTTGTTTATTTGTCTTGGCCATATTAGCTTAAGTTCAACAAGATTGAGTCATTAAATCGATTTTCTTATTCATCAATTTGGGTTTGAGAGCGCTCAGGTTATTATGACAATATTGTGGTGAGCCTAAAGGCTAGCATATAATTCAAATGGTCATGAGCTCGAGGGTTAGCTTATGAGGTTCGGTGAGCCCTAGGGTTGGCCTCTAATCTAAATGGTCATGAGCCCAAGAGTTGGCTTAAGACGTTGGGCGAGCTTGAGGGTTAGCCTATAGTCTAATGGTTGTGAGCCCGAGGGTTGACTTAAAACTGTTTGAGATGAGTTTTGCTACAATCAAATTTGATTAAATTATGATTAAACTTGAGACTTAGATATTACTAAATTATGACTCAAATATGGGTCTCAATTAGAGTTAAATCATGTCCATGTTTGACCAAAAATTGAGTTCAATTTATATTGAATTTTTAAGAAATTTGGACTCAAACTAAAGTGGGTTGAGTGGCCTAGACATTTAGACCAAAATTGGGTTCAAAATTCATCTATAATATAAATTAAAATGATAAGATGTAAAAATTTTACAAGTAAGTCCTAGATTGAATAGAACTTTATAAATGGGTCTTTAGCCAAAATTTTTTTACAAATAGGACCTTGAAATAAGAACTTTACAAAAAAATTCAATAAAATTCTAAAATTACAAATCAGTCAAGCAAAATTTAGGATTTATAAATAAACTCCTAAAAAGATCAATAATTATAATTGGATTCTTACAAAATATAGTGTTTGCGAATAAACCTTTCAAAAATTTTATATTTGTACATAAATTCCTAAAATTTCAAGTTATCGCAAATAAGTCCTTTACAAATTTTTATTTCTAAAAAAGTCTAAATTTTGTTCAAAAAGGACTCTGGAAGTTTCAAAACCTTATAAATAAGTCCTTTTTATAAAAGAAACCCCAGAAAATCATAAAATTATAATTTAATTTAGTTTTTCAAAAAATTGAAAATAGCCCCTCTATAAATTCAAAGTCCCAGATGAGTACAATTTTCAGATTATTATAATCTATAACAAACAAGCTTATCTATATCTATCTATAGTCTCATCCAATCACATCATATCCATCCATAGCCATATCTATTATTCAAAAATTCAAAACAAAGATATCGAGATTCATCTTTTCGAACTCTATATAAACAATGTTAATACCTAAAAAAAGAGAGAGAGATTAGAACACGGAGAAGAAGGAGAATGTGAGACATCAAGGAGCAACTAGAGGAGATTAGCAAGTTGGGAGGTGATCATAAATTAGAAGCTTGAAGGGGAAAAAAACACAATGTAATTCTCTAGCCTTTTTTTCCTACTAATCTTCTTCCTATTTCTCCTCTTCATTCTCTAAAGGAACAACTCCACCTGGACCTCACCTTCTTCCCCACATTGCAACCCACTGCACCAACACCCCTTAACTTGAACCTCGGTAGAACCCTAGCCTCACTGTTGGCTCTATTCGACTACGAGCTCCGCCCAATTCATGCTAGCCGCCACAGTAGTGCCTTGCCCTCACTGAACTCCACCACGTGGACTCACCCATTAGCCCCACACCCATCCACCACTTTGCCTTCTCGTGGGCCAGGTTACCTAGCCTTGCTACTACCTGCTTGAAGCCTACTGCCACCATCTCCAACTTGCTCCGGTCCTACAAGTCCTACAAGTCTTGCTACTGTCTATGAAAAAACCCACCCCATCATCGTGCTCATTGCCTCTCACCACCATCATGCCATGGCCCTACGTTGAGGCAGTGGAACAGCCCATGCCACTGTCCCCAACCTGCTCCAACTCTGTAGGTCTCACTATTGTCTACCTAGAGCTAGCCCAGCCACCGAAATCCCTCATGCACCATTGTGCTGGACATGACACCTCGAATGCCACCTACATCGCTTCTTGCCCTAGTTGAACATTGTTTGCCATGACTTGTGGCCAAATCTGGCCAAGATCTGGTCAGATCTAGCCTAGATTTGAGGAGAGCCTGATGTCACACCAAGCAAGGGGCAAGGGTTTAGAGGAAGAAGATGAGAGAAAAAAGGAAAAAAATTTTAAAAAATTTGTTGACAAAAAAGGGGGAATTCAGCCCATAAAAAAGAAGAGGGAGAGAAGTTGAGCTGCTAAAAAAATAATAATAAAACAAAAAAATCAGAAAAGGGCAAAAGGAAGGCATTAGTGTTGAATCAAGGAGAAGATTTAGAGAGAGGAGGAACTAGCTCGCCCTATGCTCGCGGCCACCCGCGACTTCGCTCATCTCCACTGCATCAATGCTTGCACTTCATCAATCTTTGGGCTTGCACTCAGCCAACTCATAGGATTGCATCTAAGCTAGCCTTCAGGCTCATAGCTAGCTAACCTATGGGCTCACATCCAGGCCAACTTTTGGGCTCGCACCCAACCAGCCTTTAGGCTTGCACCCAACCAGCCTTTAGGCTTGCACCCAGCCAGCCTTTGAGTTCACATCCAAGCCATCCTTCGGGCTTACATCCAAATCAGCCTTTAGGCTTACATCAAGTTCAAACTGAAGAGTTAAACTCAAAGTCAAACTAGAACCATGCCAAGCCTGAACTAAACCCAAGCTGAAATCGACTTAAATTTAAACCAAAGTCCATCAAGATGCAAACCCAAACCCATTAGCTAGTGGGACAAGGATCCAATAAGAACCCATTAAGGGTCATATTCATTAAAGATCCATTAAGAATCCATTAAGAGTCAAATGCAAAATTTATTAAAGATTCATTAAGAACCCATTAACGGTCAAATCCAAAATTTATTAAAGATCCATTAAGAACCCATTAAGGGTCAGATCCAAAATCCATTAAAGATCCATTAAGAACCCATTAGGCATCATATAAAAATCCATTAAAGATCCATTAAGATCCCATTAAGGGTTGAATCCCAAAATGATCTGTTAAGATTTCATTAATGGTTGGATCCAAGATACATTAGAGACCCAATAAGAATATATCAAGGTTTGGATCCAATATCCATTAAGGATTCAATAAGAACTCAATAACACCCAACACAAGGTCGAACTCAACCCAAAATTGAATCAAATCAGACTCAAATTAAAATTTAGTTTTGAATATTGAACTGAATCAGATCAGACTCAAATTAAAATTAATGTTGCTCCCACTAAAGTTAATAATCAGTATTTTATAAATGTTCATATGAAGATCAATGCCCAATCTTGGTTAATTGAATCTATTATTGCAAATTGAATATTCATCATCAATGCCAACACTAATTTTGAAAATAGATATTTCACATGGTTCCTCTAGTTATGCTACAAAGTATCAGTGCAAACCAATCACCAAATATTATGGGAAGAGAAAATTGGAACATATCATTATCCCTTGGGAAGGTGTTAGTGAATCACAGTTTAATCAAATTTTGAACATTGAATTGAATCGAATCAAATTTGAACCAAAGTCAAATCTAAACTTCAAGCCGTGCAAACTGAATTAAGGCAAGCTTGAACTCCCTTAGTCAATCAGCCATAACCCTTTGTTTAAACAAAGTCAACCAACAACATGTTAAAAGTATTAGCCACTCTTTGAAGCTAGTCAACCCTAGAAGCCATTGATGATGCATCCTTTGAGCTAAGCCAATCCTAAAGCATTGGCAACACTCCAAATTTACCCACAACATACCTAAGAGGTCGTTAATTGTCAAATCAAATCGAACTAAGGTAGACTTGAACTCACTTAGTCAATTAGCCACAATGCCTTATTCAAATCATAAAGTTATTACCTACGCCTTATTAGCTATGAAAATATTTCAAACTACAAAGTTATCATCTATGGCTTATTGGTTATGAAAACACTTCAAACTACTAAGTTATTGCCTATGTCTTATTTACTATGGAAATACTTCAAACTATGAAGTTGTTGCCTCCATGTTATTAGTATGAAAACACTTCAAACTACGAAGTTATCACCTATGCCTTATTGATTATAGAAATACTTTGAATCAAATAAAGTTATTGCCTATGCCTCATCGGCTAACAAAAATACTTCAAACCACAAAGTTATCGCCAAGGCCTCATTGGTTAATAGAAACACTTCAAACCACAAAGTTATCACCTACGCCTCTTTGGATATGGAAATACTCCAAATTATGAAGTTATTGCCTATGCCTCATTGGCTATCAAAATACTTCAAACTAAGAAGTTATTGCCATCGTCTGTGCCTTATTGGCTATCAAAATACTTCAAACTAAGAAGTTATTGCCATCACCTTATTCACTAACAAAAATACTTCAAATCAAGAAGTTATCACCAAAGCTCAAAGCTATCGATGACACTTCAAGCTAATATCGATGAACCACCAGCAACACCATCCAATGAAGTTATCACAGAAGAACAAAGTTATTGAAAATACTTCAAACTTCTCTCATAGTCTTTCATGTCTTACTAGATGACACCATTAAATCAAATTATCAACATCTGACCAATAGTCAAATCAAGACCCCTTTGAGTCAAAATCCACACAGTTAGCATGCAAGAGTATTGCAGTAATAAACATCGAACTCTTCCCATTCCCTTTCTTATTTCATATTCAAATTTATTAAAATGTAAAGTGAGGGTATGCCCTTGCTTAAGCCATGTTTGTTTCTTTTTCATATCAATCAAATTATGCTTTCTTCTTTTATTTTGTGTCTCTATGTTTTTTAGGTAGATTTCTTATGTTAGGAGGTTTTTGACAATTATCGGCATAATTAACAATCGGGGCTTAAGCCTATTGAATGTCATATTCTCACAATACCTGATTGCGCATTCAAATCATTATAATTTTGATTTGTTGTTTCAAGATTACTCCTCGGGGTGTTCGCTATTCCGAGTGATCAATTTCAATCCCACAAATTTTGGCACACCTAGTGAGATTTGAATTCTCCTCCAAGTGTAGAAACCTAGATAATATGAAAAAGACACTAACAAGGTAAAATTATAATCAAAGACTGATCAATTGTGTTCTCCCTTCCAAAATAAAGAATCAAATGGCATCAATGAAGAACATCTCCATCCCAAGGTGCACCTTCATTCTTGAGGTAGGATCAGTTGTGCATTTACCTCAGTCAATGGTCACCATAGCAGTAGTTGAAGTTCAATTCAAGTTCAGGACCATCTCTAAGGTTATCTAGTTCAAGAAAGAACATGCTACTATGCCAACTAAAGTTGTTATTATACAAGACAAGCCTACTTCTTGGCTTTTATCAACAGGAAAGAGACCCAATATCATCATTCCTAATGAGAAGGACTATTCAAAAAAAGAGCCAAAAGCCATGCCATAACCAACAAGGATATCAGTCTTCGACCAAAACAAATCTCAACCTTTGGTCACCTTTACCCAACTCCTCACATGGGGCAACCAAAAGAAAGTCTAAACAAAGGCATCAATGAAGAAGAGCTCATCTTGACTATCATAAGTAAAGAAAAAGCTACTTGAATCTTCAACCGACTTAGGAAGCTTGCCCCTAAAATTAAGTTAATCATTATCATCCTTATCTCCAACTCCTTCACTCTATTAAGAAATTTAGGGAAGGATAAAAGCAAATTATAGGGGGCACAATCTTGCCTTAAGATTATGGCAAAGGGGCAAATTGCCAAACAAAACAAGAAGAGTTATGATAAGACTATAACCCAGTATTAGGACTTGCCAAAAGAGACCACCTACACTGTTAGAGTCATTTCACATCATGACTCTGGAAGAGACCATGACCCCATACCCTAGCTAGCCAAATGCCAAAGAAAGATTGCCTGAGTGAGGCTTACTGATGAAGAAATCCAATAGAAGAGGGCTCTTGTCAACTAATCCTTATTACCACATCAAAGAGAAGGTGTGGTGATCCATTCCATGAGTAGACTCTTGAATGAGATGACTCAACTGATGGGAGAAGCTAGCCTCAACCCAAAGCCCAAAATTGATCCTTAAGATATAGACCATCATATTCTGATGGAAGCCTTGGTCATAATTAAAAGCTCCATTCAGAGGTGACCATAGAAGCACTACAAGAACAATTGAGATAGTAAGGCAAAGAGAAAGATGAAGTCCAAAAGAACTTTATGGAGTTGATGGGAATAATGTTACAGATGAGTCAAAAGCTTGACAAGTTGGAATGATCTCAAAAGCCATCTCAAGCAGTAGAGACTATGAAAGGTGCATCTCCTATAGATGAGATCCACAAAAAGATAGTCCCTTTACAAGAACCTCCTCCAGTAAGAGATACCAATCCCCGATTTTAGGGATCCTTGATAATATGAAACTTCCAGTATACATAGAACAACAGGTGTAATGAATGGTGTCTATATAGTTGAGACAAGAAAGTGAGATGGATAGGATAAATGATGCTGATAAACTATACCCTACACATCATGACCAAGTGTCATATCCTAGAGGTTATATAATGCCTAAGTTCAAATAATTTAATGGCATTGGTAACCCTAAACAACACATAGCTCATTTTGTAACTCTATGTGGAGCCTCAAGCAATAACCCCTCATTGTCACTCTGCCTATTTTTGGCAAGCTTAATCGGGTGGTATTTGAGTTGTATGCTAGTTTGCAACTTGAGTCCATACAAACTTGGTCATAAATGAAAGAAGCTTATCAAATTAGATTTGGGTGAGTCAGTGACTAGATGACCATTGTAAATCTTGTCTCAACACCAAAATACGACAATGAATCAATTTTGGAATACATTACATGGTGGAGAAACCTTAGTATTAGGTGTAAATAATCCATAAGCCAAATCAAAGCTATAAATCAAGTCCCTGGTAACATAAGGAGGAATTGGGTGGAACCCTATCTAAGTACCTCTTCTATTCATACTTTCCAAGACCTCAATGCATATGTCAAAAAGTTAGAGAGGATTGGTCCCCCAGCCTTACGTAGTTTATAAAATCCTAAAATAGAAAAAGATAAGGCAAAGGATAGGAGCTCTCTAAAAATATGAGGGCAGCATTCACAGTAAATGAACACAAAAAACCTACAAATCTCATCATGAATATAGATAACCCTTAGAAACTACCAACTCTTGGAGGAGATAGGAAAGTAAAATCATCCAATGATTTTCAACAAAAGCTTAGGAAAAAAAAAACTCTTTTAGAAAGGAGAGGGTGGGCAAAATCTTTCAAGATGCCATAAAATTAGGCCTTCAACTTTCAAAATGTAAAAATCCAAATGAAGCTAATAAAAAGGATCATCCAAACTACTATCCTTGCCATAGAATGTTGGGTTATACTACTAAAAACTAGTTATATTCAAAGATTGGGCTGAAAGGCAATACCAAGAGGGCAAGCTAACTCTCTCAAAGTCAACCTTATTTGAAATACCCATTGATCACATTAATCATATTACTAAGTTCAAGACACATGAACCACTTGCCAAATTCCACTTTGGGGAAGAAATATACACCCAAGCAGAGCACTTGTGGGGGATCTACATCTCTAAAAGGCCAAAGAAGCTGATAAAGAAGATGGTTAAAAATCCTGAAAATTCTTGAATGGTGATAAGGAAAGACTTCATCAAAACAAGCTCCTCTATCTACCCAAAACATCAAAAAGAAAAAGAACAAACAAGAAGAAGCTGGTTTAGCTAAATGAATACAATGTCAAGAAATTAGCCATTTAAGAATATATTGATGCTCTAGAAGAATATATTCAGGGAGAAAGAAACCAAGTAACTCTTGAGAAATTCTTCCCTAACAAACTTAGAGCTTTACTTGAGGACTTTTCTAAGAGAGATGAAGAAAGTGAACTTCCGGTGGCAACATGCTCTATCATATTTACTATTAGAGGTTTACAGCCAAGTCAATCCCTATCCAGTCATTTTAGTAATAATGAAATTCAAGGCACAAGGTGAGAAGAAGTGAATATATTCATTGGGAATCGTTTGATGAAACAAAAGATCCCATGGGTCTCCCTGAAGGTAATTATCTAAGTTCATTGCCTCTTGTCACATGGTGACTCACATATCCAAGGTAAACACTAATGAGCAACCATCTTAATTATTGTAAAGTGATCTAGAAGTAGATGGTCAACCTATTAGACTTGGTGAAGCCCCACTCCTAGAACCTATGGAAGGGTGTCCACTACAAACTTTAGAGGAATTATATATACAGGACACAGACATTGAATATGACTCTATGACTGAGTCAAAACAACTCTATAACCATTTTGAGAGGCCCTATATTAGCAGATGCCAAAAGAAGAAGTAGGCATTTTAGGATAGGATTAAGCAAGCTAATGCTGGAGCCCACTCAACTCTTGTGTCAAGCCAATCCAAACATCCATGAAAGAATTGTCCTAAATACAATATTATAAATAAGGTCATGCCAGCTAATGAAATAGAAGGGTTCATCCAAAGAGTATCTGAAAATCTCTCTATAAGGAGGTCCCATATGCCCAATTCATATGTTGAATGGCACAATTATCATCTAGTCACATCTTTGAAAGATATCCAAAAGACTACCGATAGGGGTAAGGATCCACCACCTCTTGTTGCATGATCAACCTTGGTAGTGACTCTGAGAAAGAGCCTTATTGGTCTCATGATGCTAGAATTCAACTGAGGAATGCAAACCAAATACAACTCGGAGGTGGTAAAGTGCTACCCTCAAGACAAGCTCCAATGCCTAGGGATAAGAACATCCCCGAGACAAGGATAAAGAAATTAAGATAAATGAGGACATTGAGCCTTCGCAAGATGAACCTGCATCGAAGAAGATAAAATATAATATAGCAACTCATCTCAAAAGGATCCCTGCCATGCTATGTGTCTTTGATGCCCTAATAATGTCAAAAAAACATAGGGATACATTGGTGTATTTTTTGCAAAACCCAACAAATTACCAAACATACTTTGCTAAAGAGAAAAATGAAGGAGTCTTTTTCTTCACCCATCCTCATTTAGGGGGTGACACAAACTCCTCAGATGAAGAAACACCACCATTTTGCCTGTGGATATTTTCTGATAAAGATAACAAGTCAAATAGAGAGTTCTCTCCTTGTTTGTTACAAAAGTCCTAGAAGGCTTACTTAAGACATCAAATAAATCAAATATCAATGTTTTGGGGTAATTAACAACCTTATATATTCCCTTATGGTATAAATGAGAAAAGGAGATATTATTTTATAATCAACTAGCACCCCACTACCATCATCACTTAATCCAGCCCCCTTTTTTCCCCTGTCCCACACAAATACATAGCATTCATATTTGTTAGCACAACAACAAGCTGTTTGTATTTGTGTATTATACCCCTCATAATGCAGCCATGTCGTTAGGGTGGATATTGTTGGGGGAGTAGTTCACCACCGGCTTTAATTTGAGACTTCTCAAGATCACAATTCAATAGGCCATATTTTTATTAATTTTCAAGAAAAAATATCATGAAGAAGACTATTGCATCACTTTTGGAATCAAATAGTAGATGAAATAAATTAGTTATTAGTCCTTTTACCTCTTGGAATGCTTTGCTATTTATAGTATGTGGAAGCAGTTTAGAATATCTGAGACCCCTTGATCTCAGCCGAGATATTTGCTAGATCTTGCATTACTAACTACAATAAATCCCATATCTCTCAGGATTATATTTTGGAGCAATAAAATATTTATAGGTACTCATTATTTTGACTAAACTATTTATGCACCGAGGTTCCTGAGCTTAATGACTCACCTTGTCACAACCTTTCATTGGGTCCACTAAGCCATAATTACCTTAGAGATAGACTTGGTTTGGGGACCATAGTTTGCCTTGTTGTCAGCTTGCTTTTCAAACATGAATTCAACTTTATGAACTTGATTGACTCGGTTGAATACATCATTAGTACCCCTCATTTCCAAGCGTCGCTTCCTTAACTCAATGTATAGAGTTAGCACAGTCTTCACCAACATAGTACAATCCACCAACAATTGTGATTCCTCAAAAATTGAGCCATTGTCATGTCAAATCATATGAAACCATTAGGATTTGCTTCTTCTTAAAATGACAGTGCTGAGTCATCAATTCAGTTGTTGAGATGTTGTTAGATATTGACATATGTTCTTTGCAATCATCATCTCGAACTACTTCTCGCAATTAAGCTCAGATACATGACATATTTCTCACAAGTTGGATGGTGAATTTGAACTTGCCTTTTGATATTTGGTGGCTTGGATTTTGACACATGGAGACCATCCAATGGTTTGACAAGGTATATATAGGGCCTTTGTCCCCAACTCCCATTTTTTTGGCCTTTTTGATCCTTGTACTCTTTCTAGCTATTTTTTTGCTCTAGCTTCCAATTTTCATCTCCAATGGCTTCTCCCAATCTTCCTGTCAAAAATGTCGTTGAGGCATGGGAGAAGGCCACCTCCATAACCACTATTGTGGTTGTTGCCCCCTTGAATGCTATTGTATCCTTGACACTTATGCTACCCCTCATTGCTACACCTTCATTGACTCTGGTTCCAATAGCCTTAGGCTAACCTCATGATTTGAGTAAGCCTTCCTTTCTCTTTGCATAAGTTTTAGTTCATTATGCACTTTTAATTTGGCATTACAACTTGCTATGTATAAAATTAGGTTAAGAACTTAATAAATTTAACCAAACTTTAAGCTGATTTTGGATAACATTATGTGTGGACATATTGTAGTGAAGAGTATTTGTAAGTGATTCACACTGAGGTTACATGGACAGAAAAATGTCCCAAGTGTTACCTCGGTTATTCTACATAGACACTAATATCTAGCTTAGTTGTTTATCGAACTGAGTCTGACTTAGTTCCATATTTATGATAGATACCTCTAAACCTAGAGAGAGCTTTGCTTTGATTTGGCTTTGGATTATCAAGTCCACACTTAGAGAAAAGCCAATTGAGCACTTGGTTCAAGTGTTTGTATTTTTGTATGGTACTAAAGTGGAACTTTGTGGTTCGATGGATAAGAGTAAGAAACTGGAGAGGGAGTTTAGTTTTATATTTTCCATATTTAGAAAATTATTTGTGGGAGGGTTTAGGTACCACATAAATGGTCTCACCTAAGACCTCTTAGCTGATTGGAACCTAACTCCTAACAAACTTATATCAAACTCTATGAAATTTATCACAATCTTTAGAACTTTAGCCAAGTGTAAGAGAGTCAATCCTACTATGGATATGTTTTGAGATGCATTTAAGGATTGCAAGGTGGCAAATACTAGGGGCAGATGGTATTTTGCTCGAAAGAAAAATTTAAAGTTTTTTGCATCCAACTCCTCCTCCATCCATTTTTGAAAAAAAAAATCACCCAATTAAGATTTTTACCTATGAGGATCATGGCCTCTATAGTGAGTAGGGTAACCTTGATAACTACTGAGCTAATCTTGAGATAATTGTTGAGGTACACAGGTTGTTAGCATCTTGGTTCAGTGAGGGAATTAGGTTGGCCCATAGTTGGTTCTCTGAAGTGCATCTTGGTGAACACAATCTATCAGTGGCTTGCCAATGCAATAAACATCCAACCCTTTTCTATTTCATTGGTCTTTTTAGTTTTGGTGATGAACAAATATTATATTTGATCATATCTTAACCATGTGTAGCTAGTAGCCAAGTTAACTCGAAATGAAGATCAAGCCCATTCGCAAGTCTCAAGTGTAGATAGACTTGAAGATAATCTTGAAGATAAGGTGTGATGGTGGATTAACATATGAGACTTGAAGTTTGGAGATGCCTTGAAAAGTACTCAAGAGATCAAGTCGGTTTACTAGGTTTAGATTTTCATATTTTATTTTAGTTGAGTCAAAGATTTGATTATGACATTATTTGTTTTAGAGTATCCGTCACATTATATTTTGCAAGAAACTCTTAACAAAGTTTTTTTGACAAAACTGAATGTCTTCTTGTCTTAACGGTCAACCAATTATATCAAATAGAAGATTCAAACTTCTGGTCCTAAATAAAATTAGCTGACCGGTAGAAAGTTTTTGCCAGTCATGATTCATCATAACTAGACTACTGGTTGGGGAATTGGATGACTAGTAGAACTAATTTATCATTTTTGATAGACTAGAATCAGTTAATCGGTTGTCCAAATAAGCAACTAGTTTGGGTTTTTTGTATGATTAATGGCTAATTTTTTGACTGTTAGAGCAAATCTAGTTGCTGAATTTCACCCCCAATAGCTAGTTTTGATCCATGGATTATAAATAGATTAGGATGGAGTTCTCTAAATAATTTTTATAATGTCTAATTCTCTCTTGAGAGGTTATTAAAGCCCTCTAAGCCTTCTATCCCTTGAGTGCTCTAAGTTGTCAATTTCAAATCAAATTTTTATTGCCCTTGAACTCAAATTTGAGAGACTTTATAGAGAAGTATAATTGTATTTTATTTTCATCTTCCTTATGTGTAAACACTCTTAGAGTATTAGGATTGTGTGAGGGATAAAGCTTCAGTGTAGGAGTTGACTATTGTTTAGTTGAAGTAAGAGTTATACAGACGTGGCTTCCCTCAAAGGAAGTGACACTCATGGATTGTGAGTTAATATAAAAGCTTGACTTCATCTCAAGAAATGACAACTTTAATGAAGAATTCAAGTTCTCAAGAGCAAGGCAAGGGCCGTGGACTAGGAGCGATTAGTTATTAAACCATGTAAATCTCAATGCATTCTTTCCTTATCTTTTTTATTATTGCAACTATATTAATTGTGATTTAGAGCATTGAATCGACTCCTAATTTGCTAAAAAAATTATGAATTCTTATAAAATCTAATTCACTGCCCTATTAAATTACCTATTTGGTTTTGGAATTTCAATTGGTATCAGAGTCTTATGCTCATATTTTTTGTTTAATAACCTTGAGTTTTTTTATCAACTTTTATATGGCAACCATTAGTATTTCTCATTCTTTTAAATAGAGTCAATCCCCTTTGTCCACTATATTTTAATGAACATAATTTCAATCAATGAAAATATCATATTAAGATTTTTATGAAAAGCATTGATTTTAAGATTTAAAATTTAGTGAAAAATAGATACTCTCCATCTAATAAGTTAATTGATGGTGTGAAGATTCCATCATGAAATGTCCCCTTTAAGATCTTTAATAGAATACTGAATGATTTGTGACTCTAATGATACTTGGTCTTGACGGCCAATAATCAAATGATAAAGGATAAAAATGTAAAATTCTTGCATCTAGAGTATAGTTCTCTATTAGCTTTGTTTCGTAGCTTGAAAAATTTTATATCATCTTTCATGAAAACTTCTATTGGTATTTCTCCTATTGTAATACCAAATGCATCATGTAACATTCAATATCATCCCCATGTTTATCATGTACTACAACTGACTCTGCAACCTAGCTATGCTATATTTTTTGCCAATATCATGACTCTTCTCCATTAAAAGTCTAATTAGTATATAATGAACTCTATCCTCTTACTATTAGGTATTCGTGAACCTCTTTCTATGTCTGATTGTGCATATTCATATTATCACTACATGAACACCTTATTGTCTAATCAAATATCTTATTCTTATAGGTATACTCAAGAAATGCATTAACTCCTTTGATGTATCTTTGATTTAACCTATTATTTATCTTGATTTAACTCTTGTCCATTGTGCTACCATAGGGTAAGAAAATGATATCTCATAGCAGTCCAAATACCTATAAAGATGAACAATAATTAAATAATACTATAAGTTTTGATCAAAAAAAGGCTTATTACTCATAAAGTATAAATTCAAAACCTATAATAAGATTCAACACATAGAAACAAGTGACATTTTTTATTGGTAATTAGTATACAAAGAAATTTTTCTAATAGCGTTCTATCAATCTCTAATTTTTTAGCTCACACCATGTACCATCCTCTCTGGCAATTTTTTATATGGGAATGTTTAATGTTGCAATAAACTTGAGTGTTCTCTCATCTCAATGGGTCATTCAGGGAAAATCATGCAATGTGTTTTATGTAGTTATGGGTTCATTCAACCACTCCTTTCAATTTTAATAATCCACAACCATTAAATTCAAACAACCATATAAATACTATTAGTGAACTAATTGATGCTAGATAAGGTGGTCTAGCTTTGAAAGAATGAAGATGCTACCTCTCATCCATGGGCTCAATCTTTCTTAAGGATGAGAATCCTCAAGAGTTTTGGTTCACAAGATATGAAGCTTAGCATAAAGAGTTTAGGTAGGTGAAACAAAACATAAATTTTAAAGAAAGGCCTCTTCCAATGAATCTCTTCCATGGTCCCCAATTCGAAAGATAAGGAGATACTCAGTTAAGATCACATGGAACAAAGCTAGCAATATAAGCAAGCAAAGAAAAACAATGCAAAGGTTCTATCTATCATGCTAACAAGCTACACAATAATGTATACAAGCAAACCTCAAAATCTAGAAAAATAGTCCCCCACTAGTGAGAGTTGCGATCGTGGGTGGTGGATGGCGAGTGGGCAGAGGGCGCGGGCAAGCATGGGAGGAGGGCATGGGCGATGAGCGGCGAGTGTGGGTGGTGGGTAGTGGGCAAAGGCAGTAGACACAGGTAGTCGAGAGCGGGCTAGAGCGGGGCAGTCAAGCTTAGAGTCGAGACAGGTAGATCAGCTCATGAGAGAGAGATGGAGGAGGATGAGAAAGTTGGGTTAGGGTTTCTCAGATCGAGCTTTTGGTAGGAAAAACTTGGCATTTTTAAGTCATAAATGCCAAGTTTTTCTTGGCATTTGAAACAAATAAATGTAAGAAATTTTTTTGTATTTGTTACTAAATATCGGTAATTTTCGACGTTCACTTGAAAATATTAAAAAATATCAGCATTTCTTTGACTGCCACAAATGTTTTATCCATAAAAGTTCAAATTACTGTACTGCATCCAGATGGAAAAGAAGCCCCATCACACCAAAAAGCCCTCGAGCAAAGGCATACTCATCATTTTCAACCTGTTACTAACTACCAGGAGTACAAGATACCTTGCTTAAAATTGAAACAAGAAGATTGATGGGTTCTAAAATAGTTCCATCAGAACTTGAGACATCTTCTCTTATAATCTGATGAAAAAGTGTGGCTTTTGACAAAATCTATAATTTCACAAACGATTTCAATCCACGCGTATGAAAATTACACAAGACATAAAATGGGAAGAAAATACAAAACAGGATCTATTGAGGCATAAATAGAATAAAACATCTAGAAACTTAACAAATAGAAATACTAGAAAGATGCAGACAGAAATATTTTATGTATATAAGACACAAAATAGATAGAGCCACTTAAAGCTTTTAAGCATGCACTTCTTATTATCACATATTTGGACAGGCCTATCCATTTAAAATAGGAAAAATTACTCACAAACTCTTGAAACTTTGTGAATTTCATGATCAGTCGTTTCTTTTTCCAAATTGCTAACTAGCCCTTCCGTCACATTCCGTCAGTACATATATCCCTTGGGTAATTTTATGCACACGTAAAAAGTGCACAAAGACAGTGAAATTACCACACTGCCCCTATACACATTAATGGTGTTGATAGGCATTTCTATAATTCCGTTGGCAGGAGAGAGAGGGATTTGGCAGTTTTATCTTTTTGCTAGAGAGATTGATGGGATGTAGGATGATTTTGGCACCAGAACGGGTTAGGTTTTGGTACCATTTAGAGTTTATTTATAGGGAGAATTTTGGTGCCATTTACAGTTAATTTACTATGAGGGTTTTGGTGCCATTAACGGTGCTTAATGTTTTAAGGTCTTTTTCTCTCAATGTTGTTCATTTTCTATAAGTTAGAGGTTGCACCCGCACCATTTTGAGCATGGAGAGCTTGTTCATTATTGTGCACTTTGGAGAAAATGCTCATATTTTGAGTTTGTTGGCATCGTCATCTTGGATTTGATCTCCAATGAGATTTGTGGGAAATGAGATCTAAATTGCTCATTGATGATTGTGAAACATGTCATCACATATGAGCAGAAGACGCCTATGGTGATTCGCGATGATGCTGACTTTCATTGTTTGTATGACATCCACCATGTTTTAAAAAAGTTGTGATTGAGATGATCATCAACGTCATAAATCTTACAACAGAGGACAACATATGTAACTCAAAGTATATTGACACTCGAAGAATATGATAAGTGAAATAATTTTTTTTCCTATCCTATGCTCTATTTTTTCTAATGTTTGTTTGCCTTTGAAAGTTTGCTATGCATTAATTTCATTTTCAGTGCACCTTGTGTGAGATTTTCTAAAATTCTTTTGTACGTGTCTATGAGATTTTCTATTCACGATAGTATATTTAGACTTATTTTTCAAAGATATATATATTTTAGCATATGATGTGTATATAGAGTGTATGATCTTTCAATATTTTGGAATATATTATATATGTCATATAGCTATGATTTTTTGCAAACATAATGATGTATATTATTTTAATTATTTATACATTGTTAAATGTCGAGTGAGATTCATGTTGCAATTGAAATGACTATTGTTGATGGAGCTTCGTTCAACATTGGTTCTAGTCCAAAAGAGTCATCAAGATCGGATCTTCTAGGCTGCCCTTCTGCTAATCTACAAGAAGAAGTAAGGACCAAAAGGAGGACCACCAGTATCTTCTCTAGTAATGGTTACTTCGATGCTCAAATCAAAAAAGATATTGTCAATTTTTGTTCCTAAAGAGGGAGAGGGTCCTTCTACCTTTGTGGGCTCGCAATGATTTATACATTGAGAAGGTCTTGTTGTGGATCATGAATTCTGTGATTTTTAGTCCTAATAATGTCAGACTTTTTTAATTTGGTTTCTATCACTCCTAGATTAAGTGCTAATGATTTTTTTTCCCAAGATTCTTCTCCCCCCAATTTCCATGAATACCCGAGCATCTTCATGTATGGGCTGGGCCTATCATACTTCCTTATAGTCCTCAAGATGAGTGTTTGCTAGATGAGCCATAATGATGTTGCTGAGTTGACTTGACCTTATTGATGCCACCTCAAATGATGGCCTCAAGAGCAATACCTTGGTTACCTTGATTAGCGATTCAGCTAGCAAGTCTGATCCTTATTTGCTTTTAATTTGTCTATTTCTCAGCTTGGTATATCATTAGTGCCCCCAACTCTAGGCTATGGGATTGATTTTGGTAGCCTAAGATAGCAAAGACCCTGGGAGCAATCTTGAATCACAAATCAAAATATATTTTAATTTGAATTATGCTATTAGGTATTGTGGGAACACTGGCTTCTAACAAGCACAAGCCCTTATTATTAATTACCTAAAAAATTATTAGGAACCTCCTAAAATGAGAAACCTACCTAATAAAATAGAGACACAAAAAAGAAAAGAAGAAAGCATTTGATTGATATCAAGAAATAATACATCGCTTAAGTAAGGGATATCCTCACTTTACAATGAATTTTGATATAAAATTATTAGAGAAGAAGCTCTGATATGTGCTGCTACCCCACTCCCCTACACTAGACTACATGGCATCTAACTCAGATTGACTCGATCTTTAGTAGATGTTGATGGCATCGTTTGATGGGACATGGAAGTGAATGAGAGAGGTTCGAAGTGTTTCCAATAGCTTTGAGCATTGGTGATAACTTTATTTGGTTTGGTGGCATTACCAAATACTTATAGGATTGGGTATAACTTGAGAAGCATGTCATCAATTGCTTCTGGGGTTAACTAGCTTGAAAGGGTGCATCACCAATTACATTTGTAGTTGACTAGCTTGACGGGTGAGTCACTAACTACTCTGGGGTTGACTAACTTGAAAGGGTGCACTATCAATAACTTCTGGGGTTGACTTACTTGTAGTGTGTCATTAACTACTTGTGGGAGTGACTAGCTTGAAAGATACATTATCAACTACTTTCGAGATTGACTAGCTCAAAGGGTGCATCATTAACTGCTTCAGAGGTTGACCAGCTTGAAAGACTACATCATTAACTACTTGTGAGGTTGACTAGCTCGAAGGGTGCATGTCAACTATGTTTGGGATTAACTAGGATGATGAGTGCGTTGCCAATTGCTTCTAGGATTGGCTAACTTAAAGGATGCATCACAAGTAGTTGTGGGATTGACTAGCTTGTAGGGTGCATCATCAACTACTTTTGGGTTGACTAGCTTGAGGGTTGCATCACCAACTACTTTTGGGTTTGGCTTGCTTGAAGAATGTGTCACCAATGGCTTCTAGAGTTGACTAGCTTGACGGGTGCATCACCAACTATTTGTGGGGTTGACTAGCTTGAAAAGTGGCCGACAACATTTGTAGCACACCAATGAGACTCAGTTTAGCCTTATTTAGTTTTATTTGAACTAATTTTGGTTCACATTAGGATAGTAATATCACCCTTTATTCATAACCTCAGAGTATTACTGAAGGTTCAACACACCTAGTGGGACTTGGTTTGACCCTATTTAGTTCCATCGGGAATAATATAGTTTGAGTCTGACTTCAGTTTAGGATCCGTTCAATGTTTAATTTCAATTTGGGTTTGAAATTGATTTATTTTGATATCAAAACGTGATTGTACTATGATTCACTAACTCATTCTTAGAAGATGGCGATATGTTTTGGTCTTCCTATTTTTAGAATCTTGGATGATCAAGTTCACATTGACACTTTATAGTATGATCAAGAGAACTGCGTAAGATGTCAAAGTTACAAATGTTCAATAATAAATTTAATCCACCAAGCTTAGCATCAATTTTTAGAAGAACATTCATCAAATACTGATCATTGACTCTAGTCAAAGCAGTATTAATTTCAATTTGAATTCAATTTGATTTAGTTTAATGTTCAGGACTTGGTTTTGGTTAAAGTTTAATTCTATTTGGCTCAAGTCGAGTTTGACTTTGTGTTGGACCTTTATCGAGTTTTGTTTTGCATCTTGATGGACTTCGGTTCAAGTTCTAGTCAATTTAGTCCAACTTGATTTTTGTCCATCTGTTTTGGCTGAGTTTAATTTCAATGTGATTGAGTTATTTTAAGCAATTTAATTTAAGGGTCCTTGGCTATTTATGATAATTTTAGGTAGGGCTATGGCTCAACATTGAATATGTGAACTTGAGTGTTTAGTTAGTTCACAAGATTAATAGTTGACTTAGAGGCACAAGCCCAAGGACTACTAGGTGCAAGTCTAAAGACTAGCTTAGGTGCGGGCCTAAAGACTAGTTGAGTGCAAACCTAAAAGTAGGCTTAGATGCGAGCCTAAAGGGTAGCTTAGGTGTGAGCTTGAAGGCTAGCTTGGATGCAAGCTCAAAGGCTAGTTAAGTGTGAACCAGAAGGCTGACTTGAATGTGAGCGTAAAGACTAGCTGAGTGTGAGCCTGAAGACTGGCTTAGTATAAGCCCGAATGCTAGTTGTGGGAGCGCAAAGGATGGATAAGGTGTGAGCCCAAATGCTAGCTTGAACGTGAGCTTGAAGGCTAGCTAAGTGTGAGCTTGAAGGCTGGCTAAGGTGCGAGCTTGAAGGTTGGCTGAAGTATGAGCCCGAAGCCTAGCTTGGATGCTAGCCCGAAGGCTGGCTTGGGTGTGAGCCCCAAGGTTGGCTAAGTACAATTCTGAAAGTTGACTAAGTGCGAGCTCAAAGGCTAGCTAAATGTAAGCTGGAAAACTAGCTGGGATGGGAGCCCGAAGGCTGATTGAGGTGTGAGCACGAAGCTAGTTGAGGTGCAAGCCTGAAGGCTAGCTTGGATGTGAGCCTGAAGGCTGGATTGGTCTCTAGCCTGAAAGCTGGCTAAGTGTGAGTCTAAAGCTGATTGAGTGTGAGCTTGAAGGCTAACTGAATGTGAGCTCAAAAGCTAACTGAGTGCAAGCCTAAAGGTTTGCGAAGCCCGAGGCTAGCTAAGGTGCGAGCACAAAGGCTAGCTTGGATGTGAACATGAAAGCTGGCTGAGTGCAAGGTTGAAGGCTGGCTAAGTGTGAGTCTAGAGGTTGGCTTGGATGCAAGGCCAAAAACTAGCTAAGTGTGAGCCCGAATGCTGGCTAGGTACGAGGATTCACTGTCTTCGAGGGGTTGCGGGTTTGTACAACAACTCTTTTTTTTATCTTTTCCATTTATTCTTCTTCTTCACTAAGACTCGTGCCCTAGTCCTTTCTTCCTAATTTTTTTATTGGAGTAAGGCTGCACCTTGCTCCCTTGAAATCAGGTTGGATTCAATCACTTTTCTGGCAATGGTAGACTTGGATGACACCACAAGCAGAAGTGGTGTGTAGGTAGTGCTTCGATGTCTTATGGCATAGCCGAAGGAAAGGATCCAAGTTGGTAAGCTCCAGGCGAGGGTGGCTTGAGTGCATAGGTGGCAAAGTAGGGCTAGTGTGGGGTTGAGAATATTGGGTGATAGTGACTGGGGTGTATGGAGGAGTGTGGTGATGTGAGCAGCTCGGGCCTATGCTAGTGTAGTAGGGACTGACAGTGGGATAGGTAGTTGGGTGCTCTGGTGCGGACAATAAGGGCAAAGCTCATCGAAGGTGAAGATCGAAGGGGTGTAGGAATTCAGGCAATCAGAATCGATTTTTAGGCTCTCTAGTGAGGCAGCTTCAGTTAACAAGGATAGGGGCAAGCTGGTAGATGCAATGAGGGGAAGCAAGAAGTGCAGCAATTTTGAGACAAGAATAAGAAAGAGATCAAAGAGAAAGAAACAAAAAAAAAAAAAGGTTCACCTAATCTCTTAATCTCTTCTATTCTTCCCTCTATAATGGCCTTTGTTCTAATCTCTATTGCTCCTATTCTTGTCTCCAATCTCTGTTTTCTTTTTTTGCAAGTCTTCATCAATCTTTAGAGGTCTTGAGAAGATTTGAAACTGAATTTTCAATTAGTTTGATTGCCAAATTTAGTTGGATGATGATTGACATGCTGTAGTGATTGTAGTATTTCATTAAATTGTATTTCTATGTTTTGTAATTGGCTATGATCCACTTGATTGAGATTTATTTTCCTAATAAAGAAATTCAAATATTTTTCCATTTCTAGATACTAAATTTTCAAGATCTTATTTACAAATTTTTTAAAAAAGTTGAACCAAAATATAGTTTTGTAAACTGCAGGGGCCTTTTTTGTAAAAAGAATAAATTTTGAAATTTTTGGGATCTTTTTTGAATAAAATTTGGACTTGTTTGTAGATAAAAATTTTTGAGGGACTTATTTACACAAGTTAAAAAATTTGAGAGTTTGTTTGTGAAAGTTAGAAGTTTCAGAAATCTATTTGTGAATATAAAATTTTCAGGCTACTAAATTTTTAGGAGATTATTTACAAATTTTTAAAAAATTAGAACCAAAATCTAACTTTGTAAACTATAGGAGCCTTTTTTGCAAAAATAATAATTTTTAAAATTTTTGGGTTCCCTTTTTGAATAAAATTTGAACTTGTTTGCAAATAAAAACTTTTGAGGGACTTATTTACAAAACTCAAAAAATTTGAGGGTTTATTTGTGAAAGTTAGAAATTTTAGACATTTATTTATGAATATAAAATTTTGAGAAGTTTATTCACAAACCTTAGATTTTTCAGGGACCAATTTGAAATTCAGAACTTTATAGGACCATTTTGCAAAATTTTTATTTTAGTGTCTTATTCGCAAAAAATGTTTAGTTAGATGGTCCACTTGTAAAGATTTTATAATTTTTTATTTTGGCCCAGATATTTGATGAATTTTGGGTCTCATTTTGGTCTAAATATCTAGCCTAATTGCCCTGCTTTGATTTAAGTTCAAATTCTTCAACAATTTAAATCCCAATCAAACCAAATTTTTGGTTGAATTTGATCATGATTACAATTCAATTGAGGCCCATATTTAGATCATAATCCAATGGCATTCAATTGTATATTTTGAGCAAATTTTGATTAAATTTGATGTTCGATTAAAATTGACTCAAACACAGTCATCGAGTTCAGGTGGCTTGGTGAGTGGAGTTTCTTTCTTTTTTTCACTAGCTTAGGTGTATGTTTTGGGCACATCATTTTTGAATTTTTCAAGTTTGAGCTATCATTTTTGTCAAATCAAGAGGGGTGCTAGCCATCGAGACTCATGAGGTTAGTTGCCAATTTGTAGCCTTTTTCCAGGTGCAAGTTGCTAATGGATGTGACCCTCTAGGAGATAAGCCACCACCTTATTGAATCATGTAGAGTTGTTATGGTTCTCCTTGTTCCAAGGCGATGGTCTGGAGACATCCCTTCAGATATTGAGGCAATCTCTGATGTGGACATGTGTTCCTAGTGATTGGTACGGTGATCTCTAGTTCACACCTTTTAGGCTTTCTCATTTCACATGGCAATGATATGATGATTTGGGAAAGGGTATTTAAGGGACCCTTTGTCCCTCTATTTTTGACAGCCTTTGTGTCCTATGTCTCTTCCAACTCTTACTTCCTTTCCTTGTTCATTCACTAAATTTTTTCAAAATAGCATCCTCTTCTGCTCTTTCCTCCTCCATAAAGGGGTTGTCTTCTAGCAAGAGGCCTGCTACTCCATTGGTTCCCATAGCTATAGCTCCATCCTCCACGATGATCGTGACTCTGATTATTATTTTGAAGCCTGCAGCAACCTCCACCAAGGTTCTTGACATTGGTGGGTCGAGCTCTATGCCCTCCATCACTATTGCAACCTCCAAGAGCCTACTCTTCTTGCTGTCTCATCCTCTTTTGTATGGGTCAGCTCCAAGCCACCCACTATTCTTCCACTAATAGCTACAAGTCCTGACGAGGGATTACCCCAAAGTGACTTTCATTTATTCTTTTCAACCATTTTTGCTTTTTATTTTGAATGGACTTTGGGATTGGGTGTTGGATTTTAGAATAGAGACTAATTTTGTATTCTCATTAGGTATCTCTAAGGTAAGAGTATGGACTTTGAGCCACTCTCTGAGAGAAAACTCTTGAGGACCTGGTTAGCTGTTTAGCTTTCTAGATGGGATTTAATTAGACCTATGGAGGCCTAAGAAGGAGAAGGAGAAGCAAGAAATTGAGAGACAAATTTTGGGTTTGAGTTCAGTACCTATTGGCAGATGTTTGAAAGTGACTTTAGGTACCCTGTAGATAGCTTCACTTGGGATGTCTTGGGAGACTGGGACCTTGCCCCTGACCACATTGTGCCTAACACCATAAAATTTATCACCACCTTTCGAATCCTTGAAGAAATGTTTTGCCCCTATTGTAGAAATGTTTAGGGACACCTTTAAAGATTGTTGGGTTCAAACACCCAGGGTAGATGGTGTTTTGCTCCCAAAAAGTGGTGTAGGATATTTTCCTCGAACCCTAGCTGCATCCGCTCTTAGAAAGACCATTTTAGGATTTTTACAAGGGTAGACCAAGGTCTTTTTTATGGGTAGGGTAATCCTTCCTCTCACTGACTTGACCCAAAGATTTTTTTCCAAAATTCACCAATTCCTTGTCACTAGGGAAGGTAAGATTTTCTCCAAAATTTGCCAACCTGACCTATGTACTAGAGCATCATTTATTCATGGCCTAGAGAGCTAGTATGCAATTTTGACCTTTAGGTTCTTGATTTTTTTGTTGCTTTCTCCTCAATCTAACCATTGGTTTGATTTTGTATAGAGTTAACCTAGATCTTATTCATAAATGGGTATTTGAGGCAACAGATAGGCATTCCCTGAGCATCCCCCATCCTATCAGCTCAAAAGAGGCCTTCTGAGGTACAAGTCAATACTCCCACTAAGGGGATCATCCAAGGGCATGGGAAGAGGCGGCGAGAGGAGGGAAGAGGTCGACTCGTGGGTAGAGGAGAGATAAGGAAGGGGCAAGCAATACCTCACCCTTTTGAATCTATCTCTTGAGTCAAATTTGTGAGAGAGGCTACCTAATCTTCAAGTTCTTTTATTGCAAAGTCTGTCGACCATTAGAAGAAGGTGGTTGTAACTTCTGCACCTACATCTCCTCTACTTATACCAAAGGATGGGTGAAGCCTTCTTCTAGCCACTAGAGCTCCTTGAGTGAGGAGACTAACAATGAAAAGTACTTCCTCAGGGATTTTGGGGATAGTCGGAACCCCACATTGAGTAGCTCTATGTAGACTGGGTCTTCATGAATGGAGCTCGAAATTGTGCCGACATAAATCATATGAACTTATTCCATTAATGCTACTCTTTTTCCTTATTAGTTGAAATTTTGGCTTGGTTACAAGAACTATAATTTTTTCATTATAGTGGTCGACACTTTTATGAAGCTTAAAAGTAGATAACTACCAAGAAGAATAAGGCCATTAAGGCTGAGGAGGATGTGAACCTCCTTTGTTCTCAAGTCAAGTCACTCTAGCTATAGGTTGGGAAGATGAAGACGGAGGCAAAGCAGAGATAAACCTCCTAAAAGAAGAGTGAGATTCGATCTTGATAAGGCTGAAAGAACTGGAGGATAGGTAGAAGGCTGCGTTGGCCCAGGCAAAGTATGAGGTGGTGGCTACATTTTATCAAAGCTTGGAATACATGAAGACTTTGAAGTTGAGCAAGTTGCAAGCCATCCTTGACTTTTAGGCTAGCAATGAGTATCTTTAGGAATGGGGCTTCCTCTCTGCCAACTCCTTCTCTGAGGGTTACCTTTATTATAGGGATAGGGTAAAGAAGATTCACCATGATCCTAACTTCAAGCTTGATGATCTTTGAGTGGAACTCTATGATGACTTGATGATTCACTGCCTTAAGTGGGAATATGAGGAGATCATTTGGAGGGAGATGGGAGCCAAGAAGCCCTGCAAAGTAGAGCCCCCAAAAAATGTTCCCCCTGATGAATCTACCAAGCCTTCAACATCCTCCAAATGACCTTGCTTCATTCTCCTTTGTCTTTTTTGTAAAAAATATTTTTATAATTGAGTTTCTCCTTGGATATGATCTTCTTTTAATGAATGAAAGAGACTTCCTTTTACTTGTGCCTTTTTCATTCACATCTTTTATTTGAATCCTCTCTTCAACACATCTTGACCCGAGCTCACTCAGAAGTCAATTGGCCTTCATTACTCCTGCAAGTTAGCATGTAGTTTTATCCTATAGCCATGGTGAAGATTGCTCTCAAGTGACAAGTAATAGCTTGTATTTGCAATAGTTGGCTTCAGAACTCTTTAAGTAGAGGTACTTCAACTTAAAATAGGTGGTACTCATCCTTCCACCAAGAAGAGAACAACTTCAAGAAGAGAAGGGTCTATTAAGGAAACTTCCAAGACTAGAGTGTGACTTAAGGTGAAAAGTTTACACAAGAATCTTATGCATTGGCAAAGTTCTAAGCTTCTCATGGTTGGCTTATTGGTGAGGCATTATGTCTGGCTTATTTCTAAGGTTTTATACCTAGAGTAAAATTGAGGTCTTATGCCTAGAGTTAAACCAAGGTCTTATGCCTCAAGTGGAATCAAGGTCTTATGCATGACTTGTTGTTGAGGCCTTATGACTAACTTGTTGCTCAGATCTTATGCCTAGTGTAGAACTGAGGTTTTATGCCTGGTATAGAACCAAGATCTTATGCTTGGCTTCTTGCTGAGATTTTATAACTCAAGTGAAATCAAGATCTTATGACTGGTGTAGAATTGAGGTCTTATTCCTGGCTTGTTGTTGAGGCCTTATGTCTCAAGTGAAATTATGGTCTTATTCATCGAGTGGAATTGAGGTCTTATGTTTGGCTTGTTACCTAGGTCTTATGCCTAGTTTTGAATCGAGGTCTTATGTCTAGTGTGGAACAAGATCTTATACCTCAGGTAAAACTGAGGTCTTATACCTATCTTATTGCCAAGGTCTTATGCCTTGTGAAAAATTGAGGTTTTATGCCTAGTTTATTATCAATGTCTTATATCTTGAGTGAAACTGAGGTCTTATATATTAGATGGAACCAAGTTTTTATGCCTCAAGGTGAAACTAAGGTCTTGTAGTGGTCTATTGGGATGGGACTCATTAATATCTTAAGAGATAATGGATGCATAAATTGTTCAAAAGATAAAATCTTCTGAGGTTGTCTACATCCTATGTCATAGGGGGTTCCTTATTATCGAGGTGCGTAATCTTAAATGTCCCTGGCTACATGAACCAAGAAATTCTGAATGGGTCTATCCAGCTAAAAGTATCTAGTTGCCCAGTCACAGTTCTAGGCCACATTCTGCACATTGTAGTATCGAGCCACTCGGAAATGGTACTCGACAATCCTAGTGCAAGCCTTCTCCCAAACCTCTAGGATGAGACCTTTCTCAGCTTGAACATTTGCCTCATTCATTTTAGGGGTGTAAGTCTTAACTTAAGGTGAAGTAAGACCAATTTACACCAAAATGATGACCTCAACCCCATATATGAGCATGAAAGATGACTTCCTAGTTGTTGTTCGTGGTGTGGTTCGGAAAGACCGTAGGAAATGTGGTAGTTCCTTGACCTAGGCACCTTTGGCTCTTTTGAGATATCTCATTATGCCTAAAAGTAGAGTTTAATTTGTTATCTCAACTAGGCCATTAGATTGGGAGTGTGCCATCAAGGTGAACCTCTATTCTATGTGGAGGCTACTGCAATATTCCATGAATCTTGAGTTATCAAATTGCTTTTCATTGTTTATTACCAGTACGTATGGCAGCCTGAACCTACAGATCATGCCATGGCATAAGAACTCCTGAATCTTTCTTTTGATGATTATGGTAAGGGGTTTGATATGTCTATGGGATCAAAATCGGTGGCCCAAGATGATGAAGATCACAAGGATCTACCTCAAAATGTGTATGGTGATTTGAGTGAGCGATCAGGTATTGTGTGAATATGACTTCCAATAGACACAAGTGTCTATTATTAATTACCCCAATAATTGTCAAAAACCTCCTAAAGCAAGAAATCTAGCTAATAAAATAAAAACATAAAAGCAAAAAATCAAGCATGTTTTGATTAATTTGAGAAGAGGGTATGTGACTTAAGCAAGCGAATACCTGCATTTTACAATGAACTTAAATCTGTAATCATGGAAAATATGAAAATAAGAAAGAGAAAATGGGAAAGAAGCCTAATGCTCAATATTACCCCACTTCCATGTAATTGACCGAGTGGGACTCACCCAAATGGGTCTTAAGTTAATCTTTGGCAGATATTGATAATATGCTGATGGATGTGATCAACTGCCTTAGCTTGTAGCTTCACCAAAAGCTTTTAAGGTTAACTAGCTTGAATGGTGCATTACTAATGGCTCTTGAGGTTGGCTAGCCTTGAAGCAATCATCATAAACTACTTTTGGGATTGACTGGCTTTAAAGGGAGCATCGTCAACTACTTCTGGGGTGGACTAGCTTTGAAGAAAGCATCATCAATGACTTTTAGGGTTGACTGGTTTTGAAGGAAGCTTCATCAACAACTTTTGCATTTGATTAACTTTGAAAGGAGCATCATCAATAGCTTCTAGGGTTGCCTATATTTGAAGGCAGCACCATCAATAGCTTTTGGGGTTAACTGACTTTGAAGGGAGCATCATCAAGTACTTTTGGGTTTGATTAGTTTTGAAGGGAGTATCATCAACTACTTCTAGGGTTGATTGGCTTTGAAGGGAGCATCATCAACTACTTTTTAGGTTGACTGGCTTCAAAGGGAGTATTATCAACTACTTCTAGGGTTGAATAGCTTGGAAGGTAGCATTATCAATTGCGTTTGTGGTTGACTTACTTTGAAAGGAGCATCATCAACTACTTTTGAAGTTGATTGACTTTGAGAGAAGCATCATCAACTACTTCTGGGGTTGATTAGCTTTGAAAGGGAGCATCATTAACTGCTTCTAGGGTTGACTAGCTTTAAAAGAAGCGTCATCAACTACTTCTAGGGTTAACTAGCTATAAGGGGAGCATCATCAACTGCTTCTCAGATTGAATAGCTTTGAAGGGAGTGCCTTCAATTGCTTCTAAATTTTATTGGATTTGAAGGGAGCATCATCAACTATTTTTGGGGTTAACTTGCTTTCAAAGGAGGGTCATTAAATTCTTCTGGGTTTGATTGGCTTTAAAAGGAGCATCATCATTTGAGAAAGACATTTGGCTAATTGACTAAGTAAGTTGAAGCCTATCTTTGATTTGGAGAAATGATTAGGGGCCTTGGCTTGTGCTAGTTATATTTAATTTAATAATTGATGACCTTTCTTTCATTGTCAATTAAATTTGAGGAGTCATTGATGGCTTTGAACTTGTTGTCAATTGACCTTAATGTATCTTGATCCTACCCTAATTGGGTTCCTATTGGATTGTTAATGGATCTTTGGTCTGGCTCTGATTGGGTTCATGATAGATCTTTAATGGGTTTCAGATCTAACCCTTACAAATGTTGGCTTAATTATGTCTCGAATCCAAATTTTTCATAGAGTCTTAATTATAATAAAAAGTAATTTAGTGGGCCTAATCCTTATCTGGATTTATCTTCTACTAGAAGACTTAAATTAATAGAAGTCCTATTTGAGTCAGTCTTCTACTTTGACTTAAACACAGTTAGGCCACATCTATAAATACTCTAGTGATGTAAGGGTTTCAATATAGAGTGAGAGAGAGAGACACATAAATCAGTACTCTCAAGACGTCTTGTGACGGCTAAGCTACTTGGTCTTTTATGAGAGTTGGTGATATTGGAGTTTCATCTCCATCATTGTAATATTCTCTTCCTCTTCTCATTAATATAATATCCTCTAGATCATCTTCGACACATAAATCTCTTGTGTGCTATCTTTTCTTCTTTTCTGTTCTTCTTCTGCATCGTGAATTACGGTGGATATTGATATTTTGTGCTATAAGTGCTATCAGAGCTTGTTTCAACATGTCCACTACGAAGTTTGATATAGAGAAGTTCAATGGAATGCAAGGATTTTCTATTTGGCAAGCAAGAGTTTGTGCAATTCTTACTCAACAAGGATTGAGAAACACATTGGAGGATGTCAAGCCTGAAGATGTCACCGAAAGTGCCTAGGAATACCAGAAGGCTAGTGCACATAGCACAATCATCCTCAGTCTTATCGATGAGGTACTCTATCCATTTCTTGATGAAATATCACCTTCAGAGTTATGAAAAAAATTGGAGAAATAATATATGAGTAAGTCTATCTCAAATCAAGTTTACTTAAAGCAGAAGCTCTTCAATTTTTGAATGAGAGAAGGTATGAATATAGTTGATCATCTTAATGCTTTTAATAAAATAGTCTCTCAATTGTTAAGCATTGTTGTTAAAATTGAAGATGAAGACAAGACAATTATTTTATTATCGTCTTTACCTCTTTCTCTTGAGAATCTAAAGACTACTCTCATGTATGGTAAGGATTTGAAATTTGATGATATTTCTACTGTCCTTCTATCTAATGAATATTTGAAAAAGATTGGAGGGAATGTGTCACACTCAGAAGCATTAATTTTCAGAGGTCATACCAAAGAAAGATCAAAGACAGGTCATCCTAGATCCAAATCCAAAGAAATAAACTACAGATATTGTAAGAAGATGGGACATGTAATTAAAGAGTGTTGGAAGCTCAAAGCAAAGAAAGAAAGAGAATCTCAATCTAAAGAGTAAGCCAAAGAATAAGTGTCAGTTGTTGAAGGGAGTTTTGATGATGACTTTGGTAATGTTCTCTCTATTAGTTCTAATTTTAATCGTTACCATGATACTTGAATTCTTGATTTTGATTGTTCTTACCACATGTGTCCTAATAAGAATTGGTTTGAAGACTACAAGTCCTGTGATGGTAGTTTAGTTTTGATGGGTAATAACAATCCATGCAAAACTGTTGGAATTGGAACAATCAAAATTAAGATATTTGATAATATTATTAGAACTCTCACTGATGTTAGACATGTTCCTGATTTGAAAAAGAATTTGATCTCTTTGGGTGCTTTGGATTTTGCTGGTTATAAGTATTATGCTGAAGGTGGAGTTCTTAAGGTTACTAAAGGCTCATTGTTAGTGATAAAGGGCCTAAAGCATGGAAATTTGTATAAGTTAGTAGGAAAAATTATTGAAGGTGGTGGAGCAATTTCTCAGGCTTCTTCTTCTGATATGACCCACTTATGGCATATGTGTCTCAGTCATATGAGTGAGCAAGGTTTAAGTGAGCTCAACAAAAGGAAATTACTGAAAGGCCTCAACTCATGCAAATTGGATTTTTGTGAGCATTGTCTCTATGGTAAACAGTCCTAGGTAAAGTTTAACATCAATACTCATTGCACTAAAGGCTTAATTGATTATATTCATTCTGATGTGTGGTGCTCTCCTATTCCATCAAAATTTGGTGCTCGTTATTTTGTCAGTTTTAGTGATGATTTTTCTAGAAAAGTGTAGATTTATTTTTTACATTACAAAGCTGAAGTATTTTCTATTTTCAAACGGTGGAAAACTTCAGTTGAAAAAAAACTGGTAGAAAAATCAAATACCTCAAAAGTGATAATGGCAGAGAGTACAAATCAATAGAGTTTCTCAAATTCTGTGAAGATGAAGGCATCAAACACCGCTGTACCATCCTAGGAAAACCTCAACAAAATGGTGTGGCTGAAAGGATGAATAGAACCTTGTTGGAGAAAGCACGTAGTATGCTCAATATGGCTAATCTTGATAAAGATTTTTGGGCAGAAGCAGTCAATACAGCATGTTTCATTATGAATCGCTCTCCTCAAATAGTCATTAATTTCAAGACTCCTGAAGGGGCATGGATTGGTCAACCTGCAAATTATTCTTCTTTAAAGATTTTTAGTTGTCTTACTTATGTGCGTGTTGTCAAGGATAAGTTAGATGCATGTTCCAAAAAGTGTATTTTCCTGGGTTATGCCAAAGGTGTTAAGGGCTATCATTTGTGGGATCCTACTATTTCAAATATAATTATTGAGAGAGACATAGTATTTGATGAAAGTGTTATGTTAAAATCTCTCAAGAAAGGTCCCAGTGATATAATGCAAGTGGAGGTGGAGCATGTATTTTCTTCAGAAGAAGATATTCAGGGTATGCCCAACTCTCAAGAAAATTCTAAGAATCAAATTTCTGAGAAGACTCCACTTTGAAAATCTCAAAGAAAAATAAAGCCACCTGAAAGGTATGGTTTTGAAGATATGATAGTTTTTGCTTTAGTTACTAACAATGATGATCCTTCTTCCTATAACGAAGCAATGTAGGATAAGAATTCTTCTCAGTGGCAAGCTGCTATGAATGAAGAGATGGATTCCCTTCAAAAGAATCATACTTGGGATCTGGTGAAATTACGAGAAGGTAAAAGAGAAATTGGTTACAAGTGGGTATTTCGAAAGAAAGAGGATTTCTTTGAGATAGATGGTGTTAAATTCAAGGCCTGTTAGATAGATGGTGTTAAATTCAAGGCCCATTTAGTTACAAAAGGGTATTCACAAGAGGAGGATGTTGACTTTAATGAAATTTTCTCTCCTGTGGTTAAACACACATATATTTGTTTTCTACTTGCTTTAGTTGCTTTTCATAATCTTGAGTTAGAACAGCTTGATGTCAAAACTGCCTTTCTGCATGGAGAATTAGAAGAATAAATTTTTACGCAACAACCTGAAGGGTCATCCAAGAAGGCAAGAAAAATTTTATCTGCAAGTTGAACAAATCACTTTATGGTTTGAAACAATCTCCAAAGCAATGGTATAAAAGGTTTGACAGTTTTATGCTGGGACAAGATTTCCTCTACTACAAACATGATTGCTATGTATATTTTAAGATGTATGCCAATAACTCATTTATTATATTGCTTCTTTATGTTGATGATATGTTTATCGTTACTCAAAACACATCTCTACTGAATGATCTAAAGTTTAAAATGAAAAAGAAATTTGAGATGAAAGATTTAGGTGCTGCAAGGAAGATTCTCGGTATGAAGATTGATCGAGATCGAAAGCATGATAAATTATGGCTCAAATAGAGCAAGTATCTCGAGAAGATTATTTCTCATTTTCACATGAAAAATTCAAAAACCGTTAGTACTCCTTTGACATCTCACTTCAAGCTTTCATCTCAACTATGTCCTTCTACATATGAGGAGTATGCATATATGGAGAACATCCCATGTTCAAGTGCTGTTGGAAGTCTAATGTATGCTATGGTATGCACAAGACTTGATATTACACAAGCAGTCAGTGTTAGTCGTTACATAGCAAATCCAAGAAAATCCAACAGACGATGATCCCTCACTGGTTATCTTTTCACTCTTTGTGGATGGCCTATTAGTTGGGGGTGTATCTTACAGTCAACTGTGACATTATCTACAATAGAGTCTTAGTATATGGTAGTTACAGAAGCTGTCAAATAAGCTCTATGGCTAAAAGGATTGACAAGTGAAGTTGATTTTTCTCAAAATGTTCTTCCTATTTTTTGTGACATTTAGAGTGCCATACACCTTGTGAAGAATCAAATATACCATGCCAGATCAAAACATATAGATGTTTGATTTCACTTTATTCAGAACATTATTGAAGACAGCGAGATTTCTTTACAAAAAATTCATACTTCAAGAAATTCTGCAGATATGTTGACAAAGGTGATTCTAATTGACAAGTTCAAGCTCTGTTTAGACTTGATCAATGTTCAAGGTCATTGATCCTACCCCATGAGGTAATGGCAAAGATATCTATTGAAGATTCAAATTCAAAGAATAAGAGGATTCGAGCCAAGGTGGAGATTGTTGGCTTAATTGTGTCTCAAATCCGGATTTTCTGGAGAGTCTTAATTATATTAGAAAGTAATTTAGTGGGCCTAATCCTTATCTGGATTTATCTTCTACTAGAAGACTTAAATTAGTAGAAGTCTTATTTGATTCAGTCTTCTACTTTAACTCAAACACAGTTAGGCCACATCTATAAATAGTCTATTGATGTAAGGATTTCAATATAGAGTGAGAGAGAGAGACATAAATCAATACTCTCAAGATGTCTTGTGATGGCTAGGCTACTTGGTCTTTTGTGAGAGTTGGTGACATTGGAGTTTTGTCTACATCATTGTAATCTTCTCTTTCTCTTCTCATCAATACTACAGAGTACAAGGTATTCCTCCTCGGATTAAGCATAACTTGGGAAATTGGAGCAAAAAAACTGAAGGTATTTAGTAACTCCCAGCTTGTGTGCTTGTAGGTCATGATAGAGTACGGGGTGAAAGATATGACCATGTCCCAATGCCTAGTCGGGACATGGAAGCTTGTGGCAAAGATTGACCAGGTGGAAGCCTGCTGAGTACATTGAGACAATAACATAGAAGCAAATGCCTTAGCTTAGTTGGCTTCTACTTCTTCAATTTTGGTACCCAAAAAAAATTTGTGGAAAGCTGTTAGCAACCTAACTATTTAGAGATCACCAATGTAAATACAGTGGATGTAATGCCCAACTAGTTGGATCCCATTATCTACTACCTTAAAGATAGACGACTTCTTGAGGACCCCAAAGAAGCCCAAAAATTAGAAAGTGAGCCCCAAACTTCATCTTGCTAGAGAGGGTCTTGTATAAAAGATACCTCATACAGCCCCTTCTTAGTTTCTTCGGACCTAAGGAAGTTGATTATGCCCTTCAAAAGGTCCATGGCAGAATGGAAGCCATGGTGGAGGATGGCCCCTTGCACATAAGCTCCTTAGATAGGGGTACTATTGGCTCAAACATGGCTTTCAAGGATCTAAGTTTATCTTGAAGTGCGAACAATGCCAGAGACATGCCTCATTACAACATAGCCTAGCTATTTAGCTCCAACAGACTCAATCTATATGGCCTTTCAACCAATGGATAATGGACATCTTAGTGGTTACTATCAACTACTTTACTAAATGGGTGGAAGCTGAACCCCTAGACATGATCACCAATAAAAAGATTTAAGATTTATTATAGTAGAAGGTAATTTGTAGGTTCAAGCTATCTTAGGTGTGGGTTATTGATAATAAAAAGTAGTTTGACAACCAAGATTCAAAGAGTATTGTAGTAGCCTCTACACAGAATAGAGATTCACCTTGGTGGCAACCCATAATCCAATGGCTTAGCCAAGGTAACTAATCAAACGCTAACAAGAATAAAGAAACATCTTGGAAACACTAAAGGCACTTGGGTCAAGGAACTACTACATGTCCTATGGTCTTACTAAACCACACCTTGAACAATAACCAAGGAGTCACCATTCATGCTCGCCTACGGGATTAAAGTTGTCATTCTAATGGAAATATGTCTGACTTCACCTTGAGTTAAAACTTATGACTCTAAGACAAATGAGGCAAATATTTGAGCCAAGAAGGACCTTATCTTGGAGGTTCAGGATTAGGCTTGCACTAGAGTTGCTAAATACTAGCGATGAGTGGCTAGATACTACAATACACGAGGGCATGCCTAAGGACTATAACTGGGTAACTAGATACTTTAGCAGGCTAAACTCACTAATTAGGTTTCAGAAAAACTATCTCCAAACTTTATAGGTCCGTTCAAAATTTTCAAGGTCATGGGGCTAGGGATATTCAAAATTTGATACCCCATTTTGTAAGGAACTTCATAGAATATGACATGTAGACAATCTCAGGAGGTTTTATCTTTAGTTTGTCTTTATAATAAATTATGCCTTCATTATCTATCTAGATTTTAGCAAGTTATGTCTAGGAAACCACTAGAAAGACCTTGATTCACATGGCACATAAGATCTTGGTATTATGCCAAGCAGAAAGACCTCGTTCACCTAGGCACAATGACCTCAGTCCACCTAGGGCATAGGATCTTAGTTTATCCAGAGCATAAGACCTCGACATTATAACAAGCACAAAGACCTTGATGCACCAAGAGCATAATAACATTGATTCACCTGGGGCATAAGACCTTGACATTATATTAGGCACAAAGATCTTGGTTCACCTAGGGTACAAAGACCTTGGTATTATGTCAAGCATAAAGACCTTAGTTTATCTAGGGCATAATACCTCACCATTATGCCTGGCATAAAGACCTTGGTTCACCTAGGGCATAAGACCTTGGCATCATTCTAAATATCAAAACCTTAGTTCACCCAGAGCATAAGACCTTGACATTATGTTAGGCATAGGGACCTTAGTTCTACACCAAGCAAAAGACTTCGGCCATCAACCAATCGTGAAAGCACAAAATTTTGCTAAGAAGATAGTTGCACACAAGAGTTTATTATGAGATCAAAATTGATCACCTAGGATAGGAGAGACCCTAGGAGTGATCTCAAATCACAAATCAAAATTTATTTAATTTAAAGTGCACTATTAGGTGTTATGAAAATATGACTTCCAATAGATGCAAGTCCCTATTGTTAATTATCCTGATAATTATCAGGAATCTCCTAAAATGAGAAACCCAGCTAATAAAATAGAGACACAAAAAAAAATAATAAAGCATAATTTGATTGATTTTAAGAAAGATGGTACATGTCTTAAGTATAGACATACCTTTACTTAAGTATAGACATACCTTTACTTCATAATGAATTTCAACATGGAATTATAGAAAAAAAGAAAGAAATCAAGAAAGAGAAAGAGTGGAGAAGAAGTTTTGATGTGTGCTACTACCCTACTCCCCTATGCTAGACCGCATGACGTCTGACCCAAATCAACTTGGTCTTTGGCATGTGTTGATGGCATCGTTTGATGAGACGTAGAAGGGAATGGGGAAAGTTTGAGGTGTTTTCAATAACTTTGAGCGTTGGTGATAACTTCATGATTTGAATTATTTCCATTAGCTAATAAGGCATTGGCAATAACTTCATTTAGGTTAGAGTATTTTCATTAGCCAATAAGGCATTAGCAATAACTCTATTAACCTTGAAGTGTTTCCATATCTATTAAGGCATAGGTAATAACTTCTTTAATTTTTGAAGTATTTCTATGGCCGATAAGATGTAAGTGATAACTTCTTTTGGGGTTGGAGTGTTTTCATTAGCCAATAAGGCATTAGCGATAACTCCATTTCAACTGGAGTAACTCCATTTCAACTAGAGTGTTTCCATTACCCAATAAGGTATTGGTGATAACTCCATTGACTTTGAAGTATTTCCATAGCCAATAAGATGTAGGCGATAGCTTCTTTGGTTTGGTAGCATCATCAACAACTTATAAGATTGGGTATAACTTTGAGAATCACTTCTTCAATTACTTTTGAGGTGACTAGCATGAAAGGGTGCATCATTAACTGCTTTTGGGGTTGACTAGCTTAAAGAATACATTGCCAACTACTTCTGGGGTTAGCTAGCTTGAAGAATGTGTTATTAACTACTTCTCGGTTGACTAGCTTAAAGTATGGCCAATGACTTTGAGTGTATTGTTGGTTAACTTCATTGATTTGGTAGCATCACCAATAGCTTAGGGGGTTAGGTATAACTTTAAAGTATGGCTGATAGCAATAATTAACTTCTTTAGTTTGGCAGCATCAACAATGGCTTATGACGTTGGGTATAACTTTAAAGTGTTGCTAAAGGCTTTTGTAGCACACCCAGTGAGACTCAGTCTGGCCTTATTTCGTTTTATTTAAACTAATTCTGGTTTAGGTCAAGGTGGTTACATCACCTATTATTTATGGCCTCGGAGAATTGTAGAGGATTCAACATACCCAAAGGCTAGTTGAGTATGAGCCTAAAGGCTAGCTAATATGCAAGCCTAAAGGCTAGATTGAATGTGAGCTTGAAGTCTGGTTTAGTATGATCCTGAAGGCTAGCTTAGATGTGAGCTAGAAGACTGGCTAAGGTGTGAGCCCGAAGGTTAGCTTAGCTGTGAATCCAAAGGCTAGCTAAGTGCGACATCAAAGGCTAGCTAAGATGCAAGCCCGAAGGCTACCAGAGTGTGAGCCCAAAGATTGGCTTAGTGCTAGCTTGAAGGCTGGCTAAGGTGCGAGCCCTAAGGCTAACTTAGATATGAGTCCAAAGACTAGCTAAATACGAGCCTAAAGGTTACTTGGATGTAAGCAATGAGAGCCTGAAGGCTAGCTTAGTGCAAGCCCAAATACTGGCTTGGGTGCAAGCCTGAATGCTAGCTAAATGCAAGCCCGAAGGCTAGCTGAGTGTGAGCCCGAAGGCTGGCCAAGTGCAAGGATGATTTTCCATCTTCAAGGGGCCATGGGTGGCCGTAGTGGTGTCATAGGTTCACTATCTTCATTGCTGTCTTCGAGGGGCCGCAGGTAGCATAGCAGGGTCATGGGCTTGCCATTTTGATCACCATCTTTGAGGGGCCATGGGTGGCTGCAATAATATCATACATTCACTGTATTCATCATCATCTTCAAGGGGCCATGGGTGGCTACGATGTTGGTAGAGTTTCATCGTCGCACCAAAGACAGTGGGTGGCCGCAATGTTGAAAACTCTTCTTTTTTGTTATTTTTTTTTTGCTGAACCTTCCTTCTTTTCTCTTCTATTTATTACACAACAACCTTTTTTTATATATTTTCTTCTCTCTTTCTTTTTCTCCCTCAAGCCCAAAAGCCTTTCTCCCTTATTTTGGCCAGATTTTTCTATTTTTTTGCTGCAAAATAACTTATATATATATATATATATATATATATTCATCTTCTTCTTTAAGCACCCGTGCCCTCCCCCCTTCTTCCCAAAGTACCACTGAGCCCAAGTGGCCCGATCCTTTTTTTGGCTTGATCTGGCCATTTCTGGTTAGATCTAGCTTCTCTCCCCTGGTAGCAAGGTGGATGGGCTCATTTGCTGCATATCTAATAGCTAGATTTGGCCAAATCTGGCTAGATCTAGTTCTAGTTGGCTTCAATTTATGGCAGGTTTCAAGCAAGCGATGGTGAGCTTGCCAGCCATGGTGCTCGTCATCAATGGGAGCAACGAAGGCAGGCTAGTGACTCTAAAGCAAGACGGTCATGAAGGAGGGTGGCGGTGGTGCTTGCATAGGCAAAAGGCGACTTGTAGGTAAGGAGGTCCAAAGCTCGGGAGGAGGAATGAAGCCAGTCGACATTGGCAAGCTTGAAAGGAGATGAAGGAAGGGCCTGCATAAGGAGCAAGTCATCAATTCGGTGGGCACAAGTGAGGAAGTGCATGTAATGCTTGAGCCAATTCTGGAGCTAGGCATCACCACCAGGGATGTTCTTGTGATGTCTCCATTGCAAGAGGGGGCAGCAATAGGGAATAAAGCAATGAAATCTCCTGAAAGTCATATAGAGAAGAACGAAAGAAGAAAAAACAAAAGCCTGGAACTTACTCTTCTTCTTTTGAAGTTCTCAAGGCCTTTTGATTCAACTCTTCTTCTCCTTTTTTTCGGTGGCTCTTGATCTTTGGTCTCTAATGCCTATTTTTTTTAGGTTAATAGGTTTATATAGGACTCAAAGAGAAGATGTTGGGCAAGAAATGATCTCTTTTGTTTGATTTTTTGAATAATGGATATAGACGCAAATAGATATGGATATGGCTTATCTTGAGTTTGGATGAGCTTCTGAAGAGATATGTATAAATCTGTTTATTATATATGATAATAATTTGAAAGTTGTACTCATCGTGGACACTAAAATTATAGAGAGATTTTTTACAATTATTTTCAAAAAATTGGACTATATTATAATTTTATGAATTTTTGAGGCTTTTTTGTAAAAACACTTATTTATAAAGTTTTAAAACTTTTAGGATTCTTTTTGAATAAAATTTAAGCTTATTTGTAAATAAAAATTCTTGAGGGACTTATGTATAAAAAAGTTAAAATTTTACAAGCTTATTTGTAAATACAGACTTTTGGAGGGATTTATTCATAAACCTAGATTTCATAAGGACCAAATCATAAGAATTGATCTTCAAAGAGTTTATTTGCAAATCCTAAATTTTGTAAGACTAATTTCTAATTTTAGGATTTTATCAGACTTTTCTGTAAAATTCTTATCTCAAGGACTTTTTTGTAAGAAAAATCCAACCAAAGACCAATTTATGAAAATTTATTTAATATAAGGGTCTATTTATAAAATTTTTTATTTTATCATTTTGGCCTAAGTTTTAGATAAATTTTAAGCTCAATTCTAGTCTAAAAATCTAGCCCACTTAGCCTATTTGAATTAGGCCTAGTTTGAACCCAAATTTTTCAATAATTTAAGTCTAAAGTGAGATTAATTTTTGGTCATACTCGGACACCATTTAAAGCTGATTAAAGCCCACATTTGAGTCATAATTTAGTGGCATACAAGTCTCAATTTTAATCATATTTTAATTAGTTTTGATTGTGGCAAAAATTACCTCAAAAATTCATCTCAAATCATACTCTGGTCTAGGGGCTTCACCCTCTTAATAGATCCCCTCTTTCTCCCAAGGCAGCCTACTTAGCTCTTTGTGAAAGGATAAGAACCATTCAATGCCTCCACTTGAGACAAATTTGAAGCTAGCAAGCTACAACAACAAAGTATAAATGCTTATGTGAAAAGTTGTCTTTAATAGGTAGAAGAGCATATTGAAGGTCAAAAGACCATGAAGCAAGCTTGGGCAATGTCATATGAAAACAAAGACACTAGCCAAAATTGCAAAGAAAAAGGTGTAGGTAAAGAAAACTCTTCATTCTTATTCTATCTAAAGGGAAACTCAATTACAAGAGGCTTTTATAAAGAGGGAGAAGAAGTGAGATCACTTGGAAGATGATGAAGACTTGCTGGGATCTTCAAAAGGAATAGGCATTGGAGGGTTGGCTTCACCATACTCCATGGCCTCCTTCTCCCTCTAAATAATCTCCTTGTACTCTTGCTTGAGCCGACGGATCCTCAAGTCATCATAGAGCACCAATCAAAGATCATCAGGTTTGAAGCCAAGATCACAATGAGTTAGCTTTATTGTGTCCTTACAATAGACATAGCCCTCAAAGAAGGATTACTAGATTTGAATTCAAGGACAACTTGCTTCTTCACCAACTCCAAAGCCTTCATGTTTTCCAAGCTTTGATGAAAGGTAGCCATAGCCACAATCCTTGACCTGAGCTAGCTCAGCCTTTTGTTTATCCTCTCAAGTTTTTTCAACCTTATCCAGGATGACTCTCACTTCACTTGAAGGAGATTTCTCCCCTCCTTCGCCTTCTTCTTTGTCTTCTCAACTCTAATTGGAGTAACTTGCACTAAGAATGGAGGAAACTCACATCCTCCTTGGCCTTAACAACCTTATTCTTCTCAAAGGTCATTTGCCTCTAAGCACTATAAAAGGATTGACCTGCAAAATGGAAAAACTACAATTCCTACAACCAAACCAAAGGTTAGCAAAAGAGAAGAAAAAGAGATAACACTTACAAAAGAAGCTCATAAAATATACACCACAAGTCTGGGCCCCCTTCATGAAGATCTGGTCTATAAAAAGCAGCTTAATATAGAAACTCCCACTATCCCCAAAGTCCCTGAGGAAGTACACCTTGGTCATAATTTGAAGAGCTCTCATGATGAGAAGAAGGCTTTGCCCACACTTTAGTTAGAAGGAAGAGGGGGAGGGGGGGGGGGGGGGGGGGTGGGGGGGGTTTGGGAATGTAGGTGCATTAGTCACAATTGGTTTCTTCCCCTAATCAGTGGACTTTATAGCAGAAGAGCTCGGTGCTCGAGAAGCCCTAGTCTAGGACTTGACTTGAGAGAGAGACTTGAAAGGGTGAGGTATCACTTGCCCCTTTCCTATTTGACCACCCTCCTCTCATGTCCTCTTCTTTGGACCTTTGATGTACTTCTGAGTAGGGGCATTGTCTTTTACTTTAGGGGGCCTCTTCCAAGATGATGGGATAGGAGACACCCAAGGAGAACCTACTTGCTCCTTTAAAAACTCGTTCATAAATGAGATCTAGGTCAATCCTACATAAAACTACACTCACAGTCAGATTAAGGAGAAAGCAACTGGAGGATCAATAGTACAGAAACTTAAAATGCATACCGATTTCCCAAGCCATAGACAAGTCATGCTCCAACAGAAAAGCCTTGTTGGACCATGAGAGGGCAAATCTAAAACCCTCAACCTTATCTACCCAAGAGACTAAGAACTAATGAACCTCAAGGCAGATCTTTGGGTCAGTGCAGTAGGATGAAGGATTGCCCCACCTACAAGAAAAACTTGGATTGACGTTGATAAAAATCCTAAGGAGATGGTCTTTCCAAGAGTGGATGGAGCTAGGGTTTGAGGCAAATAACTTAAACCACTTCATTGGAGGAAAATACCATCTATTTTTGGTATTTGAACCCTACCAACCTTTGAAGGTGTCCCTAAACACCATTTCATTCATGGAAAATACCATCTATCTTCAGTATTTAAACCCTAAAAACCTTTGAAGGTGTCCCTAAACATTTCTATAGTCAGGGTGAAACTTTTTGATTGGGCTAGGGCTTGGAAGGTGGTGATAAATTTTATGGCATTAGATACAATCTAGTCAAGGACAAGGTCTCAGTCTCCTATGACATCCCTAGTGAAGTTATCCATAGGATACCTAAAGCCACTTTCAAATATCTCCCAAAATGTACTAAACTTGAACACAAACTCCTCTTTCAATTTTTCCTCTCCTCCTCAGACCTCCACAGGTATAACTCGGTCCCATCCAGAGAGCCAAATATACTAACTAATTCCTTGAGGTATTTCTCCCAAAAAGAGTGGATTTAGAAATCCAAACTCTCACCTCATGGACACCTAATAAAATACAAAGTTAGGCCCCACTCTCCTAAGCCAAACAAGGTGCCCTAATATAAAAATAAAAAGCTACAATGATTAAAGAGACTCAAAAATGGCACACACTCTAGCTCAATTCCTCAATGAGACTTGGAGCTATTGACATAGGAATAACTAGTGGATGGGAACTAATTCCCATAGAAGAGGAAGGGATGATAGGAGGAGCAGGTCAATTGGAGGATGCGACAGTGGTGGAAGGTGCAAAGTTTGACCCACCAATGGTAGGAGACTTGTTGGAGGATGCCATTGGCTTCAACATGATCAAGGTCATGAATACCTCAGAAGATGGAGCTACAACCATGGGCACCAATAAAGTGGTGGGTCTTCTACTGGACGATGCCCCCTTTCAAGAGGAGGAAGGACCAAAAGAGGATTTCCATTTCAAAATGATTTAGCAAATGAAGAAGGAATGAAGAAGATTATAGGGTGCAAAGATTGCTAAAAATGGATGAAAAGGGACAAAGGATCCCTTAAGTAGCCGTCTCAAAATCATTGGGTCATTGCCACATGTAATGAGAAAACCTAAAAGGTGGGAGTTAGAGGTTTCTACACCAATTGTGAAGGATACGTATCCACATTAAGGACCATCTCAATGACTAAAGAGACACCTCTAGACCATTGTCTTAGAACCTAGTAAACCCTAATAATTTTGCATGATTAAATAGGGTGGCAACTCATCTTCAAAAGGATCACATCCATTGGTAACTCATGCCCAACACAAATCGGTAGCTCACCTCATGAGGAGTCATGACGGCTGGCACCCCCTCAAATTGGCAAAAGTGGTGGACTCAAATTCTGAAAATTCAAAATGACATTCCTGAAGACTCAATTTAGATTAATGCACCAAAGTTGAGGGTAGGAGAGTAACTCAACTCATCAAACCCTCTAAACGCAATGACTAGAGTTGGGGGCACTAATATGCCAAGCTAAAATTAGCCAAACCAAAAGTGAATGGGGACCAGACATGAGGATTGATCCTTTTGTTGAGGTAACAAAGATATTGATCATAAAGCTAACATTTGAGGCCATACCAATGAGGTCAAATTGGCTTAGTGTTATAAGTTATGAATGCCTTATAAGAACTTATCTCGAGGTGTACAGAAAAATATAATGGGCTCAGCGGATATTTGGATGCAATCAGGTATTCAAAAAAATCAAGGAGCAAGGACCTCAGAAAGATCCTTAACATAGAATTTGGGAGTGATATTAACCAAATAAGAAGAACCCAACATAATCATGACTAAAATCACAAGATTTTTGAATTTACTGAAAGACCTCCTTGACCTATAAAATAGAGGACAACCCATGATGGTAAGGGGGATCAACTTCTCTTTGCCTCTCTCTCTCTCTCTTGAATATTCTTTCAAAGAGAATTGATGGGACCTTTTCTAACTTAATCGTTAGAGTGACCATCGCTAGAGAGATCCTAATGGTCCTCCTAACAGTTGGTATTTCCTCTTGTAGATTGGGGGAAAAGCAGCCTAGCAGGTTTGATCTCAAAGAGCCTCTCGGAATAGAACTAGTGTCTGAACTAGGCTCCATCAACAAGTTGAAATGTTGCCTGAGGTTCAATTCAAACTTGCGATGGTTTAGTTTAAGTGTTGTTTGACTTAATCAGGGTTCTATTTGAACTTATTATGATTTAGTTTGATTATTATTTAACTTGGTTTAGAATTCTATTTAAACTTGTTATTGGTTAGTTTGAATATTGTTTGACTCAATTGGGAGTTCTTTCAATTCAAACTTATGATGGTTTAGTTTGAATATGGTTTGGCTCAATTAGAGTTTAATTCAAATTCATTGTGTGTTGACTCAATTTGAGTTTAATTCAAATTAGTTTTGAGTTAGTTCAAATGTTGGTTGAGTTCAATTCAAAATTTTTTGGATTCCAAATTGACTTGATTTCAATCCAAATTGATCCAAATTTGGGTCGACCAAAGCTTAACCTAATTAGAGTTGAATCTGAACCCAGTTCATTAGTTTTTGACTAAAATAGATGACCAATTGGGCTATTAGTTGATTGATCTAGTGGATTTCACTCAAATTTTATCAAAATTTGATGACCAATTTGAATACTGGTCATTTGATAGAGTAGGTGCCTTTCTTGGTTCATTGAAACTAATCGATCAGTTGGGGCACCAATCGATCGGTAGAGCATGTGCTGTTCCTTGATGGGTGGGAAATTGTAAATTGGCTTGAGTTCAATTTGATTAAGTTATTTTTAATTGATTTATATTCATTAATTTTATTTTGGTTCGAGAGTCCTTGGGCTATTATAATAACTTTAGGTAAGCTATAGGTTTAACCCTTAGCTATTTAGACCTTTAGGTGAGCCTACAGGCTAGCCTTTAGTCTGAATAGACATTTGAGCAAGCTTGTATACTAGCCTTTAGTCCAAATAGACCTTTAGGCAACCCCATAGACTGACTTTTAGTTTGAATAGACCTTCAAGTAAGCCTCCAGGCTAGCCTTTAGTTTGAATAGATATTTGGATAAGCCCGTAGGTTAGCCTTTAGTCTGAATAGAGATTTTTGTGACCCCGCGGGCTGGCTTTTAGTCTGAATTAGCTTTTGGGTAAGTCCATAGATTGGCCTTGAGCCAAAGCAACTTTTGGATGAGCTGGTGGGTTGGCCCATGTCAAAATAGCTTTCAGATAAGCCTACAAGGTAGACTTAGGCTGAAGTTGACTTTTGGGTGAGCTTACAGGCTAGCCCTAGGTTGAATGACATTTAGGTGAGCCTGTAAGTTGGACCCTAGCCAGAGCTACTTTTGAGTGAGCTTGTAGGTCGAATGGCTTTTGGTCAAGCTTATAGGCTAACCCTAGCCCAAAGATGACTTTTGAACAAGCCCATAATCTAGCCCTAGGCCATGGTTGATGGGAGCACATTCAATTTCTTTCTCTTTTTTCTTTGTTTTCATCATTTTTTTCTTTCTTTTTTGTGCTAGTTTCCCATGGTATGTTCTTTCTTTGAGTTTCTTCTTCCATGCCTCTACCTTCTCCCTTCTTCTTCATCTTCTCCTTCTCTCTTCTTTTGAGAACCCCATGGTGGCTTCAAGATCTAAGCCTCTCTAGTTAGTGAGGAGATGTGATGAGGTTGTAGTTTGACACTGTGGCAAGGATAGGGCTATGGATGACCATAGTGATGTTGGATGTCCGTCAATGCATGGGAAGAGATGGGGCAGAGGGTGACTGCGGTAGTGATAGAGAGAGGGAGCAACAAGAGCACCCAGGAGGGGAGGGAAAGAAGAAGAAAAAAATGGTGATTTGTTTCAATCCAAAATTTTTTTAACAGGGGATGGGGAAGAAAGAAGAAGAAATGAAACAAAAAGAAGACAAATAAAAGGATAAGAGCCTTCCATCTCCTTGATGCTTTCTAGGTCTCCTCATTGATGAGATCTCCTTTGTGCTAAATTTCTTGCCCTTTTCGTGCTGATAATTCATGCTCCTAATCTCTCCAATAATTTTGGTTAAAATAGGTGTCCCTTTGCATGCTTTTATAGGGTTGAGAAGATCTTCAAATTAAATTATTAATTGATTTGAATTTGAAATTTGGTGGATATGTTCTTTCCATTAGCTCTCAGATTTGGATCTTTGATTAATATATTGTAAGATTGCAATCTGTTTGATTCAAAATTTTATTAATTTTGATGAATTCAGAGAAGATTTATTTCCTATTCTATAGATCCTTACCTAAACCAGACAACCAGTTGAGAATCCAATCCATTAGTAGAGCACGTTGGTTGCTTGGTTTTGATTTATCAGAACTAGTCAACTAATTGAGGAACTAATTGACTAGTAGAGTGCTACCACTCTTGGTTTGTGGAAACCAGTCAATGGATGCTACCCAATTTAGTATTTAGGTCTAAAGTTTCAGCCCATATTTATTTTAAATTGGAACCCACCATCATGAATTAGGCTCAAAGCCCAACTCTAATTCTTGTCAAATTTGGAGTCAGAGTTGGGTTACAAAATCTACTTAAATAAAGTGCCCCCTTCACTTCCACTTCTTGAGTTTTCTTGGCAAGAGGACTTGGTGTGAACAATAGTAAATACCTAAGCTTGAGGCATTGCCTTCACAAGCGTTAGACAAGTAGGGGCCTTCACTTCCCTTCTTGCCATATTGTAATAGCTTCTTATCTATCTTTTTAGTTTGTTTCCTTCTCTTTTATTTTGAAGACACTATGGAGTCTTTTGTGATTGAAAGAATTCACAATGAGAGAAAGGGCAGTTTAGTTTTAGCGCACTTTCTTTCTATCTTGGAAATTACTATTAAGGCAATCATTGCATATCAACATCAGGAGAATAAAAAATGATTGAAACTTGATAATTATCACCCTTTTCCCATTTTTCCAAAGAGGGAAGCCTTGTGCTGTGGGCAAAAGAGTCCTTCAAGTTGGAGCTATTGGGTATTTTAGGCAATAACAGTCTTCAAAAATCCTTGAATTTCATATTCTAAATGGTTGTTCACCTACTTGGGGATGATTACTCCCACTTTCTAGAGCAATACCAATTTTTTCAAATTATTCCATGTGGGTTGATGATGTGGTATCTTAGTTTTCAAGTTAACTTACAATTCTTAGCATTCTCAGAGGAGTCATAACATCCAAGGGGAAGTATGCATGAGACTTAGGAATTTTGTGTAGCATGATTAAAATGTGGAATCATGCTACAAACACCTTCCATACCTGTGGGACATAAGAAAGCTAGTTGGGATTTCCATCTTGGGGGATTTCTATGATGAATATATCCATACTGAGTGTCATATAAGCCTTGACTTTAGTTAAATTTTGCATGATCTTCTTTAAGTTTTTGATTGGATGGTGACACATTTTTTGAATAATCAAAAGTGAGTGTACTTTGACCATTGGATTGAACTTTTCTTTGAGAGAAGCTTGATAAGCAAGCAATTAGATTTGACTAGGTTATGCATGACAAAGATGACCTCCTCATGGAGTTTGGCCCCGAGTCTTATTTTGCTACTTTCATATGTATGTGGCTTTGCCAATTCATTATGTTGCACCATAGGTAGTACATTCATTTGAAGACATTTGCGATAGCATGTTAGATGCTACATAGATAAAAAGTTGCTCTAGGTCCTATAGTGCTAGGTACAATATATGTAGGTCTCAGAGTGATGGTGGATTGCCTTATAGGACCAGGTAGTTCTTCGACTTGGTTCTCCATCTATTTTCTTTATGCATGGATTTATACCCACTTTCGAAGGACATAAACTAAGTTGGAGCCTAGTGATGAAATCAAGAAGCTATGTCACTCATGTTCAGTCTCTATCCCTACAATGATTCAGATCATAAACAAAATTACTTCCTCTTATTCTCCTAGAGAGGCTAGCATGCATGCACGAGATCCTTGGAATTTTGAGAGGTAAGCTTTCCCTTATACGCTTTCTAATCCTAACATGCTAGTGGATGTGGCTCATTTTTCATTGTCCCCAAAACCTTATGAGTACATTATCCCTTTGAGACATGGGGTACTCCTGGTTCAGTTAGGGGAACACTTGGCTATAGAATCTTATAATTCACATTGGTACTATTGGAAATTCGAGTTTGACCAAGGCTTTCTTGAGAATGTTCCTACTCCTCTACTACCATCATGTCTAGGCCAATTAGCAGGCTATTGGTTACATCTTACTCAATTTCAAGACAATTCAAAGTATTATATTCTCGATATCAAGCAGGAAGCTAAGATTATTTGACTATATACAACATCATGTCGTAACAAAATTGAGGAATATTTCCACATTGATCTAGAGTTCTTATTTAGAAATGAGCTAGACTTACACAACAGAGAACAACAAGCAATTAGTAGTAAAGGGTCAAAGTGGTATAGGACCTAAGAGATGTGAAAGGCCCTAGCTCATATATTTGCTCACCCCAGACTAGGTAGAGAAAGGACCATTCTCCCTTATAGCATTGATGATGGACATTTTTGAGGTAATACAGATTCTAGATTAAGTTCAAGGCAAGAGGCACTTCGATCTATATATGACTCTCCCATTCCAAATGCTTAAAAGCACTTAATGACATATCAAAGATGTGCAAGATTAGGATTGGTGCCACTACCTCCATCACCTACATAGTCTTGAAATCTGATTTCTTCATTCCCCACACCTACCTACCAATCGGTTAACATAGATGTAGGGCTAGAAGTAACCCTTCCTTCATCGACACCAGTTTGCAAGTCATTTGATATAGATTTGAGTAGAGGGGTCAAATCAATCTCACAATTTCCTACATTAGGAAGTCATTTGTTAGATATAGGTACTAATAGTTCTTTTGCCCTATGTTTATTTTCTTTTCCTTTCCTCTTTTCTGTTGGCTAAGAATCTAATCTCTTTTAGGTGACACAGATGTGAATTTTGGAGCCTCTCCAGATGACATTTTAGATTTAGATGGTGAGAGATATCTAGACTTTGTGATGTCTTGCATTATATATATGCTAAGGTTTAAGCTTCTTTTGTAGACATGATTCCTAGGTTCTGCTTCAATCGAGGGATGCTTGCATTCATGGGTATTTGTCCACCATCACAATCATTAGGTGATGATTCAATATTTTTCCTCTCTCATTTTGGGGATTTTATTCACTATCCCCTTTGCATTAATAGAACACTTGCTTTTTTAGATGATAATGGAGAAGCATGAGTTGGTGACTACTTAGTTGCTGCAATTATCAGGAGGCACCGCTAGGCTTTGTGCATTTTAAGCTTATTATTATCCTAGAATTTGTCTTATTTAGGAATGTTATTATTGCTTTGCAAAGCTTCATGAGATCCCTTTGCTTTCATTTGTGTCAATGTTTGTTCACAATCTTGTGTGCTTTGCATTCCAATTCCAAAGTGGCCTTGGGTATAGTGGGATCAGATTTGCCCCTTTTCAAATAGAAATGAGTTAGTTCACCTTATAAATGGATTTATCTTGAATTTTCCATGTGATAGTAGACTTGGTTTTCCTCATGAGAGTGGGTTTTGACTTGCCATGTGGATGCAAAATGGGTGGGGTTTCGTGTCCATGTTTTGCCTTGAGAAATATGCAGTGCATGTTTAATGGAATATTCTTTTTAAGAAAGTTGGATGTTCTATCATAGACAAAATATAAATACTTTTATTTTGTTGTTATTTCCCCTAGAGACTCATGCATAATACATCTTCAATAATTGAGCATTGATCGGTCACATAGATATTTTTCCCTTGTCATTAATTAGTTGGTAGAATCCCCCTTCAAATATCCTCTTGATGATATAATGGTCTTTCCAATTAAGCTCAAGCTCAAATTTGCTTTTCTTGCTTTGATTTGGAATTATGGGTCTTCTTAGGACCAAGACCATTTCTTCTTCTTGGAAAGATCTAAGTGGAGCCATCTTTTTGTAATCCTAGATATTTATGCTTGGTATATCTCCAGATTTTATTGAGCTATGAGCCTTGTTTCATCCAAGGAATCTAACTTATCTAGGCAAAGACAAACATGACCTTCTTTTATAATTTTCTCTTGCAAAGTAATTCTTAGAGAGAAAATTTATACCTCCAATGTCAGGACTACCTCAGTCCCAAAAACCGATGCATACAATGTTGATTGGGTAGGGGTTTGATATGTGATGCAATAAGCCCATAATGCTTCAAAAAGTTTTTTGTGCCAATCTCTTTTATTTTGGCAATGATTTTCATCAATATTTTGGAGAGGATCATGTTGAATATGTCAGCGAGGCCATTCACCCTTGCATTGTGGATAGATAAATATCTCCAATCTATCTTGTGTTGATGTGCAAATCATCCCACCTTGAAGCTTCTAAAGGATAGTTCATTGTTAGAAATGATTCCTAGGGAACACTAAATTGGTATAGGATATTTTCTCGAAAGAAGCAGATGATGGTATCTGATTTTACTTCTTTCGATGGGATTGTCTCTGCTCACTGGAAAAAATAATCAGTTGTTGCTAATATAAAGTGGTGACCTTTAGAAGAAGATAACTCAATTGGGCTTATTATGTTTGTACCCCACACTTCAAAGGGCTATGAGGATACCATTGGATATAGAGGATTTGGATGTTGATGAATGAAGTCACCATGAATCTAGCATAGGTGACATTTTTTTGTGTATTTAATGTCATCTCTCACCATCATGGGCCAATAGTAACCCTTCAACTTGATCTTATCATTATTTTCAAGCCTGATTGATAGGCTCCACAAACCTAGAATGTACTTTATATATGACTTCTTTTGCCTCTTTGTCTAAAAAATAGCGTAGACAAAAGACCTCTTATAAAAATGGTGTTATTAATAAGCAAAAAATGAGTAGCCCTCTTCCTAAGTTGCATCTGCCTGATTTGTTCTCTAGGAGTTTTCCATTTTTTGAGGTAGTCAATGAATAATATCCTCTAATTTGTTTATTCCTCTATTACTTTAGATTCAGTATTCTCATGCTAATGTTGAAAATTGAACTTATTGCTTATTTACTATGGACCATGATTAGGATTTTCATTGGTCAGGATTAGTTAGTGCCTTAGCTAGCTTGGCTAAGGAATCAACTTCTGCATTAATAGATTGGGGAACATCAATTATTTGAACATGTGATATTTGTCCCATGAGTTCTCGATCCTTTTTATGGTATTTCAGTTGCTCAAATTTGTGATTTTTATACTTACTCCCACCTGATTAATGACCAATTGCGAGTCATTGAAAATATGTTAGTATGATATCCCATGTTGAGGGCTATTTCTAATCCTACAATTAGGGACTTGTATTCAACCTCATTGTTTATGTATGGTTCTGAAAAAGAATAGGAATATTTCAAGATGCCCCCATTTGGAACGATAAATATGAGTCTAATGCTTGCTTTAATTTACAAAAGCTTAGGCTTAATTTTTGATCTAATGCATGATACCCCATCAAATTATAGCTTCTAGTAGGGTTTTCCTTCCTCAACGAAGAGAATTTCTCCATTGGGGAGTTTGTAACTCAATGGAGAGTCATCTAGCACTAGGTGAGCAAAGAGAAAATCGTCAAGGGCATGCCCGTTAACCACCTTTTGGGGAGTGAACTTGATATCTCACTCCATGAGGATTAAGACCTATTTTCTAGCCTCTGATCAAGTATTTTATGGGGTGAACCTTTGATATTAAAATAACTTGTTAAGAGGGTAAGTAATGTCTAAACTTTTTTACTACGAATATGAGCACCAGACAATGTTTTTCAATGGGAGAGTAGTTATTCACAGTCCCACTAGCATTCTGCTCAAATAGTAGAGTATGTTTTCTTTATCCCCTTCATTATTTTGGATGAGAAGTGTCCCCAAGGACCCTTCGATTATGGCTTTGTAGAGGACTAAAGGTTTATTAGGCACAAGAGCTAATAAGATTGGTGGCTTTAAGAGATATTTCTTAATCTCTTCAAAGGCTTATTGACATTCTTGATTCCAAATGAATAGAGCATCCTTCTTCATTAGTTTGGAGAAGGGCTTGCATCTTCTAGAGAAGTTTGAAATGAATCTTCTTATGTATGCTAGTTGACCTTGGAATGATCTTAACTATTTCAAGTTGTGTGGCGGTGGCATATCCAAAAAGCTTAGATCATAGATGGGTTGATTTCAATCTCTCAATGTCTAACAATGAATCTAAGAAACTTTCTTGATGATACCTTGAAGGAACATTTTAGAGGGTTCATCTTAAGATTATATTTTCTAAGATAGTCAAAAACCACTCTTAAATCTCAAATGTGTTTGTCTTTGGACTTAGTTTTGACCACCAAGTCATTGCCCTTTGGTAAGTGGCACCTACATTCTTAAGCCCAAAGGGCATTGCTTTATAGCAATAAATACCAATTGGTGTTTGAAAGACTATATGCTTTTCATCATCAAGATCCATCTTGATTTAGTTGTACCTTGAGAAACCATCCATAAAGGAGAATAGTCCAAAATTGGCCGTATTATCAATTATGATTTCCATTATTGGTAATAAAAGTCAACTTTCGGACATACTTTGTTCAAGTCCTTGTAGTCAACACAAATGTGGATCTAGCCATTCTTCTTCTTGATTGGCACAATGCTTGCCACCCAATCTAGATATTTTTCTTCCCTCATGAAGCCTTCTTTGATCAATTCCTTTGTTTCCTCTATTACCTTTTGTTCTAGGTCGAGTTTCATCTTCCTAGATCTTGTTTGATAGGTGAAAGTTTGGAATTGATAGTCAGCTTCTGGACTACAACTTTAGGATTCAGTCTAGGCATCTCACTATAGCTTCATGTAAAGCACTCAATGTTCTCTTTAAGCACTCACTGCTTTAAGTTGGGCTTCACTTTCCTCTAAGAGTTGTGTGTTGATAAATGTTGGCCTAGGGTCCTCCTCTAAACCGATGTTGACTTCCATCAATTCATCAATTGTGTCTTGCCCCCCATCTTCAAATTCTGATAGAGCTTCTTTTGATTTGAGGATCATGTCTTCACCAAGTGATTCATTATGTTGAATGGGACTTGGCAAAGGTTCCTCTTTTTATTTTGAGGGTGTTTCAACTACATCATGCTCCCTTTATTTAGACTTTGATGAAGCTTTGCTGAGGACTTCACCTTTTTGTGATGTCTAGAGAATCGTAGTTGGCTTGATGCATATGGTTTGTGTGCCAGAAGGCATTGAGGATTTTTTATGAGCCTCATTATCGAACAAAGGTCCAATGGTGACAATAAGGCATATGTGGATGCTTGGAACAATGTAGCCTAGTCCTTTAGTATTCTTATTTCCTCTTCTAGAGATGTAAGTGTGCCCTTGGGGTGGATCTTAGAAGTTCTTGAAGAAATGGCTTTTTTCCTTTATTTGTTGAAGTCTACAGTCAGATCTCTTGATTGCTTAACAAAGGTTGTTTGGGAAATATTTAGGTATAACCCCTAGCTAATAGTCACTATCATCGTCTAGATTTCATACATATTTGGAACATAGGGGATTGCCATGTAAAATAATATCTTATTTTCTCCCTTATGTCATGGGGAAATGTATAAGGTTGTTAACTTCTCCACAATATTAGTGCTTAGTTCATCCAATAGCTTCAGCAAGCCTTCTGGGACTTTTTGAACAAGGAGAATACTTTCTATTTGACCTCCATTGTCATCTTCATTAAAAGAGTAGCCACCTAGGTATATTTATGGGGTTTCTTCATCAAAGGAGTCTATGTCACTCCCTAGATAAGGAGGGGAGAATATTAGGCTAACAATCTTCTTCTTTACTTGATTGATGGAAGTAGATCATTTATTTGTATATAATTTTTAATAATATTTTGCATCATCGTAATGTACCTCATGAATATTAAAGAAATGTATATCACTAACAATTAGGCATTCTTCACCATCCTCAAAGTATTTGAGGCATTGATGTAGGATTGACGGTCTCACTTTGTTTCATGTTACCATAGCCTCCTTAATAATGCTTTGTATGATGCATCAGTGTCGATCACATAAAACATAGCATCAGTTATTAATTTGCCTACTTTTAGAGGTATAGTTATAGCTGCTAGAGCTCTTTGGCTATTTTTATTAAATTCTTGGATGGTTATAATTTTGGACGATAGGTGGCATATGTCCAAAGTTAGAGCTCTTAGAGTACAGAGAGTCATCAAATTGACCAAAGAGCCTAGGTCGATGAGGGTGCAATTGATTTTTATCCCATCATTATTCCCTATGACATATAATGGCCTATTATGGTCTTCCATTTATAGTAGCAGTTGTCATTTGTGAAGGTGATGATAGAGGTTCGACAAGCATACAAACTCCTTCATTTTTCTTTTAGTAAAGTATGCTTGATAGTTGGTTAGGTTTCATAAGATATGTACTAGTGTATTCCTGAGTTCTTGCAACATCATCAAGGTATCAAACATACTTAGCATGTTAGGGATTTTCTTGAGATGAGCTGCTATTGTATTCCACCTTCTTGGGAGTTCAACTTGCAAAGACTCGACATCCTCATTTATTTAAATTCTTTTTCTTTGTCTTTGTCTTTGGAGATATATAAAAGAATTTTTCCCTAAGCACTAGAGTTTGTCTTGGGGGCAACATTTTATTACCTTTGAGTTGTACTTGGTTTGTATTCCTCATTTGAACTCTAATATCATGAAACCAACAAGGCTCCTCTTCAAAGTTACTACAATAGTTGATCATGTGATAGGAGGTAGTGAATTCTTGCCTCTAATTGGTAGTTTTCTAGATGTCTTTATAGGATGTAATTGATTGATAATCATCCTATTCAACATTAGAATTAGGCATATGGAGCTTTCTTATAGAGAGATATTTAGAGACTCTTCAAATGAACTCCTCTATTTCGCAAGTTGGCATTACCTTCTTCAAGACTTTATATTTGGGACTCTCTTTTATGAATCTTTGGATTGGCTTGGTGGAGTTGAATGAGCTCTAGTGTTAGCCTATTTGATCCTTTCTTGAAATACCTATTTCTTCTTTTAGCATTTAATAATGTAGGGCCTTCCAATGTGGTCATCGAGCTATTCTGACTTAGACATAAGAGTCATATTCATTGTCCATTTCTTGTATGTATAATTCCTCTAAAGTCAATAGAGGGCACCCTAACACAAGCTCTAGGACTAGGACTTCACCAAATCTAATGGGTTGATCATTTGTCACTAAATTACTTGATGGTAATTGGGATGGCTAATCATCAGTGTCTATCTTGGTTGTGTGAGCCACCATGCAACAAGAAGCAACAAACTTAGATGATTGTCCTTGAGGGTGTTTATCTTCCTTGACCCATTTTTAGGGTAAATGGCATGGATGATCATCCTAGCCTCAATGAGGGTTGGTAGGTGATTCCTTGCCACTTGTGTAGGGTCTTTTGTGTGCCTTTGTCTTTCCAGCTATCATCTTTTCCATCTTCTCGATTTCTTTGCAAAGCACAGTAGTTACACTTGACATGCTTTCCATGTGGACCATCATAGCTTGCATGTGTTCATTCAACACTTGCATTTGTCCCCTAGCATACTTTATATTAGTTATGACTAGATCTTTTATATTATCTAGCTATAGTTTAATCATGCTAGAATCATATTTGTAGGTGAACCAATATTTAATATAGTTATCTTAGTGACAGCCCACTTGGAGTCTTGTGGGAATCTCCATTTCATGAGTGGTACAATTGATGAATTCATTTGCTTCTTCCCACCCTGTGCTCTGAACTTCATCATAATTAGTGTGATGAGAGTACTCTGGTGATTGGCTTGACTGTGAACTTCCAACAATAAAAGTGGTTAGTGCATATTGCCACTAGAAGTTAATCTTCTCCATTTTCAGTGTCAAAGCCTTTAAGCAAAGCTCTAAGTTTGTCAAGAAGGAATTCCTTGAGAGTTACTTAATTTCTTTCTCCTTGGACATACTCTTCTAGCACATCAATGTATTCTTGGATGGCCAATTTCTTAACCATGCATTCTTTTGATTGAACCTGTTTCTTCTCATTATTTTTGCTCATTTTATTTTTGATGTTTTGAGCAAGCAGAGAATCTTGTATTGATGAAACCTTCATTATCATCATCCCAAGATTTTTAGGGTACTTAGCCATCTTCTTTATTAGTTTTTTCAGCCTTTTAGAGATATAGATCTCCTATAGGTGCTCTTGTTTGGGTATACACTATGCTTCTTCCTCAAAAAGGAGTCCAACAAATGGCTCATGTGTCTCGAACATGGTAATGTGATTGATGTGTTCAGTGGATGTTTTAAATAAGGCTGACTTTGGGACAGTCAATTTGCCCTCTCGGTATTACTTTTCCAAATAGCCCATGAATACAAAGCAATCTTTAATGGTATGACCCAAGACTCTATGGTAAGGACAATAGTTTGGGTGATCCTTTTTGTTAGCCTCACTTGGCCATTTGCATTATGGTATTGGAGGCCTACTTTTAGATAATCTTGAAAGATTTTTCCCACTCTTTCTCTTTTAAAGGAGTATTTCTTCCTAGACCAATGTTAGAAAATGTTAGATGGTTGTACTTCCCTATCTCCCCTAAGAGTTGTTATTTTCTGAGAATTACCTCTATTTATGGTAGGATTTGTAGGTTTTTTATGTTCATTTACTATGGAATGCTACCCTCACATTTTAAAAGGGCCTCTTGCACTTTGTTTTATCTTTCTCTACTTTAAAATTTTATGGACTAGATAAGGCTAGTGGGCCAATCCTTTCCATCTTCTTGACTTATACAATGAAGTCTTAGAAAGTATGGATCGAATAAGCACTTAAGTAGAGTGCCATCCAATCCTTTCTTATGTTGCGGAGGACTAGATTTACAGCCTTGAACTAGCTTATGGATTTCTCACACTTAATGCTAAGATTTTTCCATTGTGTGATATAATTAAATACTAATTCATTATTGTGCTTTGGTGTTGAGATGAGGTTTGCAATGGTCAATTTCTCACTGACTCCTCCAAATCTAATTCAAAAAGTCTCTTTCATTTGTGACCAAGTTTGTATGAATTTTAATTGTAGACTAGCATACCACTCAAATTCTACTCTAGTTAAGCTTGCTGAAAATTAGTGGAGTAACAATGAGAAGTTATTGCTTGAATCCCCACATAAAAGCCATGAAATGAGCTATATGTTATTCAGGGTTACCCATGCCATTAAATTGCTTGAAGCTAGGTACTGTATAGCCCTTGGGATGTGGCACTTTATCATGATGACTAGGGTATGATTTGATAGCATCATTTATCATACCCATATCACTTTCTTGACTCAATTGTGCAACTTGTGTAGCCACCATTCATTGCAACTATTGTTATATATCTACTAGTGGTTCCACATTATCAAGAGTCTTTGAGATGGGGGAATATGTATCCCATGCTATTGGAGGAGGCTCTTGTGAAGGGGCCACATTTTCATGATTTCATTTGTAAGAGGCATGTCTTTCGCTGCCTTCTAGCTTCCTAAGATGATTGTTGAAATCACTCCAACTTGTTAAGCTTTTGTCTTATGTTCATCATCATTTGTATCAACCCTATGACCTTCTTTTGAGCTTCATCTTTATCTTTTCCTTATTGTCTCAATTGTTCTTGTAGTGCCTCTATAGTAACTTCCCCACTAGAACTTTCAATTGTGACCAAAGCTTCTATTAGAATATGATGGTCTATATCTTAAGAGTCAGCTCTAGGTTTGGTGTGTTTTGGAGCAAGGCTAGTTTCTCCCATTAGGCAGGTTACTCAAGAGTTTACTCATAGAACGAGTAGTTATGCCTTCTCTCTGACATGGTAGTAAGTGTTGCCCTTTATAGTTTTAATGATGACCAAATCATGTATTTGATCATATGTTAGGCATGTGTAGCTTGTAGCTAGGCTGAGTTCAAAATGGAGATCAAGCATGTTCGAAGGCCTCAAGTGTAGATGGACTTAAAGATAATATTGAAGTTAAGGCGTGACAGAGGATCAATGGACAGAACTTGAAAATTTGAAGATGGCTTGAAGAAAGCTCAAGAGATCAAGCTTGGCTCAATTAGGTTTAGATTATCATTTGTTTAGTCAAGATCAAGCTCAGTTAGTTTTCTACTCCAATGAATATACAAAAACTTGGGACTTTTTTTTTCTCATATGGGGAATGAACTTTCAATATCCTTAGAGCAAGTACACCCCCCCCCCCCCCCTCCCAAAGCCTTCTAGCCCCAAGAATGTTCTTAATCTTCTAATCTCATGTGAATCCTTAATTATCCTTGCACTCATCTCGAGAAGCTTTGTAGCGAGCTTCAAATATATTCACTTTTTTAGGTATTGTGAGTGTATATTAGACTCTGGTGTGGAGTGTCACTTGCTTGGTGGGAGAAAGGAGTTGTACAACATGGCTTCATTCTAAGGAAGTGATGGGCTTGGCTTCACCCAAACAAAGTGGCACTTGTGGTTGGCAAGTAGATGTAAAATCTTGTCTTTGCCTTAAGAAATGACATCACTAGTGGAGTGATTGAAGTCCTCAAGATCGAGACAAAGACCATGGAGTAGGAGTGGTTGGTCTCTAAACCATGTAAATCATGGTGCCTTCTTTACCTTGTATATTTATGTATATTTACATTCATATCACTCATGGTTTGATTGTGATTTGTATAATATTGGTATTGTATCTATCTTGGTGAATTGTTATTGGGCTTTGGATTTCTTCATAATCATAGGATTTTTTTCAATTTCAAAACCTCTTTCTCCACCTGCTCCTCTCCTCCACACCCCCCCCCTCCCCCCTCCTCCTCCTCCTCCCCCCTCTCCTCCTGCTCAAAAGGTTGCCATATGAGCCAACAATAAGGATTGACTCACAAGAGCCTTTTCTTCCTGAACGTCCTTATTTGTAAGCCTTATTCATGCATCCTTCTAATGGTGCTTCGCTTGTTGGGGTGTGGTGTTACAATCCCTTCTAGAGTCATGACGAGAAATGACTCTAGCAATGTGGATGATCTCCCTTTTTGAGGTCTCATGTTGGGTTATATCCTAATGGTGGCTCTTATTATTTTATTTGGTCATGCATCCCTTAGCCACAGTCTTGAGGTAAGGTCATGCTTCCATTGACTTGCTTTTACCCTTCTCCAAGCCATTCAATGGGGCAAACAAATTAGAGATGGGAATGTGGGAATGGTGATGACTAACTTCATTGGAGGGACAAGCTTCCCAAGTCGGTTGAAAATTCCAATGGCCTTTTCTTTGCTTGTGATAGTCAGAATTGGTTCTTCTTCATCCTTACATATGTTTGGACATGCTTTTGGTGAAGAGATCAAAGACTAAACTTCACTTTGTGCCTAACATTTGGAAGATGGATGCCCTTGTTGGTTGAGATATATCTTCTATCTCCTCATTAGATTGACTTTTCTCATTGGAAATGATGACATTAGGTCTCTTTCTTCTTGATGGGAGGTGAGAAGCAGATTTGTCTTATAGACCTACAACATTAGTTGGTGAACTTGTAGGTGCCCTCTTGAGCTGGATGACCTAAGAGATGGTGCTGAACTTAATTTGAACTTTAGCTACTTTTGTGATGATCATCGACTGAGGTAAATATAGAATTAGTCCTTCTCCCAAAATGATGGAGATGAAGTCATGTCCCACTAGGAGTGTCAAATTTTGTGGGATCGAAATTGGTATCCTGAGATGGTGAAAACTCTAGGGAGAAACCTCAAAATGACAAATCAAAATTTGTGTGGTGTTTTGAGTGGTGATCAAGTATATTGTAGGAACAAGACTTCCAACAACAACAAGCCCCTGTTATTAATTATCCTAACAATTGTCAAAAATCTCCTAAAGCAAGACCTAGTTAATAAAATAGAGTCACAAAAGAAAGGAGAAAGCATAATTTGATTGATTTGAGAAGAGAGTAGATAGCTTAAGCAAGGGTATACCCTCACTTACTTACAATGAATTTAAATTTGTAATCATAGAAAGTATGAAAATAAAAAAGAGAATGGGAAAGAAGCTTGATGCTCGCTACTGCCCCACTTTCATGGAATTGATCAAGTGGGATCTAACTTGGATGGGTCTTTAGTTGATCTTTGGTGAATTTTGACAACACACAGATAGATGTGGTTGACTACCTTGGCTTGTAGTGTTACCAATGACTTTAGGGATTAATTATCTTGAAGGATGTATGACCAATGGCTTTCGAGGTTGGTCTTGAATGAAGCATCATCAACTACTTCTGGGGTTGACTGGTTTTGAAGGAAGCATCATCAATTGCTTTTGGGATTGACTAGCTTTGAAGGAAGCATCATCAAAGGCTTTTGGAGTTGACTAGCTTTGAAAGAAGCATCATCAATAGATTCTAGGGTTGACTAGCTTTGAAGGGAGTGCCATCAACTATTTTTGGGGTTGATTGGCTTTGAAGACTATCCACAACTACTTCTAGGGTTGATTGGCTTTGAAGAGAGCATCATCAACTACTACTAGGGTTGACTACCTTTGAAGTGAGCCTTATCAATTGCTTTTGAGATTTACTAGCTTTAGAAAGGAGCATTATCAACTATTTTTGGAATTAACTAGCTTTGAAGAGAGCATCATTGACGTAGCAACAAGCATGGTAGACGAGAAAAATACCGTTGCCTTTGTTAAGAGCTCCTTGAATTCACAAGGAAAAGAGAAAATTCACTAAAGTCAAACTTTATTGAGAATAATAGTGGTTCCCCCATCCATAGGGCTAAAGGCTTATTTATACAAATACCAGAAGTCCTATTTGAGTAGGTTTCTAACTTTTCAAGTCCTAAACTGAATATAACTCAGCTTGAACCCATTAATTGAGTTGGTAGAAGTTCTAAATAAGTTAACCTATGAAAATAAAATCCTAAATAATGATTCATCCTTCCCAAGTCCTAAACTAAATAGGATTCAGCTCAAAGTTAATCTTGGGTTGGTGGAATCTGAGAATAAGACTTAATTGACTCATACTAGGAGAGACTCATGACATCATAATGAAGAGAATTTTAACATAGGAAGGTACTAAGTTAGATAAATCCTAAGTTAAATAAAAGAGTGAATCAAATCATTTGCCATGGAGCCTTGACTTCTAAAATAGCTTCTTTTGATATTTTTGAACTTCCTTTGAGCACTTGACATAGCAACAAGCATGGTAGACGAGAAAAATACCATTGCCTCTGTTAAAAACTCCTTGAATCCACAAGAAAAAGAGAAAATTCACTAAAGTAGAACTTTATTGAGAATAATAGTGGTTCCCCTATCCATAGGGCCAAAGGCCTATTTATACAAATACAAGAAGTCCTATTTGAGTAGGTTTCTAGCTTTCCAAGTCCTAAACTAAATATAACTCAATTTGAACCCATTAATTAGGTTGGTAGAAGTCCTAAATAAGTTAACTTATGAAAATAAAATCCTAAATAATGATTCATCCTTCCCAAGTCCTAAACTGAACAGGATTCAGCTCAAAGTTAATCTTGGGTTGGTGGAATTCGAGAATAAGACCTAAATAAAAGAGTGAATCAGATCATTTGCCATGATGCCTTGACTTCTGAATTAGCTTCTTTTGATATTTTTGAACTTTCTTTGAGCGCTTGACATAGCAACCAGTATGTTAAACAAGAGAAATACCGTTGCCTCTGTTAAGAACTCCTTGAATCCACAAGGAAAAAAGAGAATTCACTAAAGTAGAATTTTATTGAGAATAATAGTGGTTCCTCCATTCATAGGGCTGAAGGGCTATTTATACAAATACCAAAAGTCCTATTTGAGTAGGTTTCTAGCTTTCCAATTCCTAAACTAAATACAACTAAGCTTTAATTGGGTTGGTAGAAGTCATAAATAAGTTAACCTATGAAAATAAAATCCTAAATAAAGATTTACCCTTCCCAAGTCCTAACCTAAACAGGATTCAGCTCAAAGTTAATCTTGGTTGGTGGAATCCAAGAATAAGACCTAATTGACTCATACTAGCAGAGACTCATGACATCATAATGAAGAGAATTTCAACATCAGATGGTACTATGTTAGATAAATTCTAAGTTAAATAAAAGTGTGAATCAAATCATTTGCCATGGCGCCTTGACTTCTGAATTAGCTTTTGTTGATATTTTTGAACTTTCTTTGAGCGCTCGACATAGCAATAAGCATGGTAGATGAGGAAAACATTGTTGCCTCTATTAAGAACTCCTTGAATTTATAAGGAAAAGAGAAAATTTACTAAAGTAAAACTTTATTAGGAATAATAGTGGTTTCCCCGTCCAGAGGATTGAAGGCCTATTTATACAAATACCAAAAGTTCGATTTGAGTAGGTTTCTGACTTCCCAGGTCCTAAACTAAATATAACTCAGCTTGAACCCATTAATTGAGTTGGTAGAAGTCCTAAATAAGTTAACCTATGAAAATAAAATCCTAAATAATGATTCATCTTTCCCAAGTCCTAAACTAAATAGGATTCAGCTCAAAGTTAATCTTGGGTTGGTGGAATTTAAGAATAAGACCTAATTGACTCATACTAGGAGAGACTCATGACATCATAATGAAGAGAATTTCAACATAGAAAGGTACTAAGTTAGATAAATCCTAAGTTAAATAAAAGTGTGAATCAGATCATTTGCCATGGCGCCTTGACTTTTGAATTTCCTTCTTTTGATATTTCTGAACTTCCTTTGAGTGCTTGACATAGCAACAAGCATGATAGACCAGGAAAACATCATTACCTCTATTAAGAACTCCTTGAATCCACAAGGAAAAGAGAGAATTCACTAAAGTAAAACTTTATTGAGAATAATAGTGGTTCCCCAGTCCATAGGGCTGAAGACCTATTTATACAAATACCAAAAGTCCAATTTGAGTAGGTTTCTAGCTTTCCAAGTCTTAAACTGAATACAACTCAGCTTGAACCTATTAATTGAGTTGGTAGAAGTCATAAATAAGTTAACCTATGAAATTAAAATCCTAAATAATGATTCATCCTTCTCAAGTCCTAAACTAAATAGGATTCAGCTCAAAGTTAATCTTGGGTTGGTGGAATTCGAGAATAATACCTAATTGACTTATACTAAGAGAGACTCATGACATCATAATTAAGAGAATTTCAACATAGGAAGGTACTAAGATAAATCCTAAGTTAAATAAAAGTGTGAATCAGATTATTCGCCATGGCGCCTTAACTTTTGAATTAGCTTCTTTGATATTTATGAACTTCCTTTTAGCGTCCTACATCAGTTCCCTTCTTGTAAAGAACACATCCTCGAGTAATTTTGTCGTAACTTGCAATCCTCAGGTGCATGGGTGTCAAACAAATCTTTAATATTAAAAGTGTTTGAGATTCCCAAATCCTACGAGAGGTGAATGACATAGGCATTATCATTTATCTTTCTTAGTATCTTCAGTGGCCCAATTTTCTTCTATTTTAGTTTGTTGTAAGTTCCAGCTAGAAATCATTCCTTTCTCAAGTGCACCATCACCAGATCTCCTTCTTGAAACTCTTTTGGACGCTAATGAATGTCCACTTTAATATTGTATTTCGCATTGGATTCTTCTAATTTTTTCCTTTACCTCAGTATGTACTTCAATAATTCTCTCCACCATATTATCTGTAGCTATGCTTGTTCCTAGAAATTTGGGCAACACCACCAAGTCCAACGGGTGCTTTGGGGTTCTTCTATTGACAATTTCAAATGGCGATTTTGCCATGAACCTGTTCTTCATGTTATTGAAAGCAAATTCAGATTGTGCAAGTGCATAGTCCCACTACTTTCATTTGTCTCTTGCAAGACACCGAATGATGTTTATAAGTGTTTGATTCATCACTTTAGTTTGTCCATCTGTTTGAGAATGATAAGCACTGCTAAATTGTAGAGACATATCAAATTGCCTCCACAATGTCTTCCAAAAGTGACTTAGAAATTTTGTATCACGATCAGATGTGATGATCTTTGGCACTCCATGTAGCCTTACAATCTCCTAAAAGAATATAGATTAGCCACCCTTGTTGCATTTGCTACCTTCTTACATGGAATGAAGTGTGCCATCTTGGAAAATATGTCGACAACAACAAATACTGAATCTAAGCCTCATTGAGTCCTGGGGAGGCCCAAAACAAAATCCATCGATAGATCCTCCCATGGGGCATTTGGCATAAGCAATGGGGTATAAAGACCAGTGTTTTGAGAGCTTCCTTTGGTTGTTTGGCATACATAGCACCTTTGTACAAAGCGACCGACATCTCTCTTAAGCTGTGGCCAATAGTAGTGCTTTTCAACTAGTGAAATGATTTTGTCATGCCCAAGATGTCCTTCTAGGCCACTGCTATGCAACTCTTTCACCACCTTTTCTCTCAAGGAGCACATTAGAATGCAAAGATGAGAGACCTTAAAGAGAACGCCTTCATGGAGATATAAATCAGTTCTTTGTCCTGCTTGGCACTTTCTAAACACCTCTTTAAAATCTTTATCCTCAGCATACGATTCCTTCAAATAATCAAACCCTTCAACTTTGTTGCTTATAGTTACCATCAAGGCTGCCCTGCGGCTCAAAGCATCTGCCACCTTATTTTTTTGTCCAGATTTGTGTTTCAAAACATAGGTGTATTACTATAAGAATGATGACCATCGACCATGCATGTGATTCAAGTCCTTCTGGCTAGCAATAAATTTCAAAGATTGGAGGTTAGTATATAGAATGAACTCTCATTGAATTAGATAGTGCTTCCAATGGCAAACTACTTGTACAACCACATAAAATTTCAGCTCATATGTTGACCACTTCTTTTGAGCTTCACTCAACTTTTCGCTATAGAAAGCTATTGGTCTTCCTTCTTGGGATAGAACGGCTCCAATGCCTATGTATGAAGCATCACAATCTACCTTTGACCCTTCCAACATGTCCAACATGTCCTCTAAGTGAGGAATTGAGAATCTATACTTTACCGTGATTCGGTTGATAGCTCGACTATCTACACACATCCGCAAACTTTCATCTTTCTTAGGTGTCAATAAGGTTGGAACTGCACATGGGCTCATGCTGACTCTGACCATTCCTTTTCTGATCAACTCTTCAACCTTGTCTTGTAAAATTTGTGACTCTTTTGGACTCATTCTCTAGTGGGGCAGATTTGGTAAACTCGCTCCAGGAACAAGGTCAATGTGGTGTTGAATATCTCTCATTGAGGGTAGTTCATCAGGAAGATCATCGGGCATGATTTTATTGAATTCATCTAGGAAGGGTTGCACATCTTTTGGAGCTTCAATGGGCATTGTCTCCATTCCTTTCTCAATCACAACAAATATTTGGGATGTCACTTTAGCCTCATTTATAAAATTTTGCACAATCAGGAAGGAGTGACCCTCCTCTTGTAAAATTTTTGGTTGACATCTTCGCCAATGGGGGTGAGGATAATTTTCTTTCCATCTTTGAAGAAGATGTAGCGATTGTCTCATCCAGGATGTGTAGAATCTCTATCAAATTATCAAGGTCTACCAAGAAGGATATGGCATGCATCCATCTCCACAATATCATAGGTTACCTCATCCTTGTAGAATTTTCCAATGGAAAAAAAAATTTGACACCATTCAGTTACCTTGGTTTCACCAACCTTTTTAATCCAGCTGATCTTGTAGGAAGAGGGATGTGATTCCATTTTCAATTGAAGCTTGTCGACCATAGTCTTGGAGATGATGTTTTCACTACTTTTCCCATCAATAATCATGTAGCAGATCTTGCCATTTACTATGCATCGAGTGGAAAAGATATTGTGACATTGTAGGCTTTCCTCTTGTTTTGGGATGTACATCAGATTCTAAACTACTAAAGATGACCTTTCACTATCAGGCTCCTCAAATATTCCATCATCATAGTTTTCTTGATCACAAACTAGGCCATCATCTTTTGAGTCATGTAAATCGCCAGCCACAAAATTATCTTCAATAGCCAGGTTTACAGGCTATCATGCTAGACAAACATTAGAATGATGTCCAAATTTTCCACATTGATAGCACTTTAGATCAGGATTTGAACTTGAGTTCTTTGCTGATGTAGTGTTTCCTGATGGCCTTGTAGGTCTAGCTTCAAGACTCACTTGTGTGGGAGGTCAAGGAGATTATGTAGCTACACCTCTATTAGGAATAGATTGTGCACCTTTTGAATTCTCACCAATTGTTCTCTCCACCTGATTTTTGATGACAAGTCGCTCCAATTGGGACTCCACATGAGTTGCACTCCTCATAGCCTCATTAACCGTCCAAATAGGTTACAAGAAAATCCTATCTTGGATGGTTGTGCGTAACCTACCGATGAATCTTGCCACTTGATGGGATTCAGTCTCCGCTAAATTATTACGTACTAATAGGCAATAAAACTTCTCAGCATATGCCTTCACACTGCAATTACCCTATCAACAATTTTGATATTGCTGAAAGAGTACCTGGTCATAATCTATGGAAAGGAATTGCTTTTCGAGAAGAGCCTTCATCCGTGGCTATGCTCGAATTGGAGCTTTATTTTGGCATGTCCTTTCCAACTAGATGCATTCCCACCATGCTGCTGCACCCCCCTTGAGTCGGTAAGCAACAAGCTTGACTTTCTTCAAATCTGGAATCTCCATGTAGTCAAAGAACCATTCCACCTCAGCAAGCCAATCCAGAAAATCTTCAATCTGAAGTTGGCCATTAAAAGATGGGAGATTAATCTTCAAGCAAAAATCATGATGTTTATTATGCTCAGAAATTGGTCGATGAAGGATTTCTTCAATTTCTTCCTCACTAGAATTTTCAAGGATTTATAAACCCTTTGGATTCACTTGCAGAGCCTTTCCTCGACCAATTGGATCGCAAGTCACTTCATCGATCCGTCGACATGGTTGATTTAGGCCTTCAAGTTGATCAATCCTCAGCGTCAAGCTTGCAAGTGAGTTTTGGATTGCCTCCATGGTCGAGTCAAAATACTCATGGCTGATGTGATTACCCACACGAGCACCGTCCTTAGGGTTGCTGCCGGTTGCATTGTAATTAGACATTAAACAAGGAGAGCCTCGCTTTGATACCACTTGATGTAGCAAAAAACATGGTAGACGAGGAAAACACCATTGCCTCTATTAAAAACTCCTTGAATTCACAAGGAAAAGAGAAAATTTACTAAAGTAGAACTTTATTGAGAATAATAGTGGTTCTCCCGTCCATAGGGCTGGAGGCCTATTTATACAAATACCAAAAGTCCTATTTGAGTAGGTTTCTGGCCTTTCAAATCCTAAACTAAATACAACTCAGTTTGAACCCATTAATTGGGTTGATAGAAAGTCCTAAATAAGTTAAACTATAAAAATAAAATCCTAAATAATAATTCATGCTTCCCAAGTCCTAAACTGAATAGGATTTAGCTCAAAATTAATCTTGGGTTGGTGGAATCCGAGAATAAGACCTAATTGACTCATACTAGGAGAGACTCATGATATCATAATGAAGAGAATTTCAACATAGGAAGGTACTAAGTTAGATAAATCCTAAGTTAAATAAAAGAGTGAATCAAATTATTTGTCATGGTGCCTTGACTTCTGAATTAGCTTCTTTTGATATTTTTGAACTTCCTTCGAGCATCCTACATCAGTCATCAACTACTTCTGGGATTGACTAGCTTTGAAGGGAGCATCATCAACTACTTTTGGGGTTGACTGGCTTTGAAAGGAGCATTATCAACTACTTTTGGGATTGATTGACTTTGAAGGGAGTTCCATTAACTATTTTTTGGGATTAACGAGCTTTGAATGGATCATCATCACCTACTTTTGGGGTTGCCCAATTTTGAAAGGAGCATCATCTATTACTTCTAGGATTAACTGGCTTTGAAGGGAGCATCATCAACTATTTTTGGTGCTGACTAACTTTGAAGGTAGCATTATTAATTACTTTTGGGGTTGACTAGCTTTAAAGGGAGCATCATCATTTGAGCATGACATTTGGTTAACTAAAAAAGTGAGTTGAAGCCTAACTTTGATTTGAAGAAATGATTAGTAGTCTTTACTTGTGCTAATCATCTTTAATTTAATAATTGATAGCCTTTCTTTGATTATCGATTAAATTTGATGAGTCATTGATGGCTTTAATCTTATTATCAAATAACCTTAATTGATTTTGGATCCTACCCTAGTTGGGTTCCTATTGGATCCTTAATGAATCCTAGGTCCAGCTTTGATTGGGTTCTTGATGAATTCTTAATAGGTATCGATCCAACCTTTAATGGGTTTTTCACTAATCCTTAATAGATGTTAGATCCAACTCTTGATGGGTTCTTGATGGATCCTTGCTCAATCCTTTAATGGACTTGGGTTCAAGTTCATGTTGATTTGATTCAACCTAATTTTAGTTCAGGTTTGACATATTCTAGTTCAGGTTTAACCTATTCTTGTTCAAGTTTGATCAGGTTCTAGTTCAGATTTAACCTATTTTGGTTTAGATTTGACCTGTTCTAGTTCAAATTTAATTTGTTCTAGTTCAGGTTCATTCTGGTTCAAATTGAACCTATTCAGGTTTAGGTTTGACCTATTTTGGTTCAAGTTTGAATTGATTTCTAGTTTAGATTTGACCTGATTTTTGGTTCAGGTTTGGCTTGATTTCTGGTTCAGGTTTGCTTGATTTCTTGTTTAAGTTTGACCTAATTTCTAGTTCAGATTTAACCTGTTCTACTTTAGTTTGTTATGGCTTGGGTTTAAGTTTGGCTTGACCCAGTTTGAGTTTGGTTTGAACTTGACTTGACCTTATTGGGACTTAGTTCAAACTTGGCTTGACCCGATCGGGACTTGGTTCAAACTTTGCTTGACTCAAGTTGGGGCATGGTTCAAACTTGGCTTGACCTGGTTGGGACTTGGATCAAACTTGGTTTGAATTTGAATTTGAGTTCAACTTGACCTAATTAGAGTTCAAATCAAACTTGAGTTATCCTAGTTGAGATTTGATTTGACTTGGCTTTACCTGATTTAGGTTTGGTTTGAATTCAATTTGAATTTATTTTTATTTGATTCAAATGTGGCTTAACTCAATTAGAGTTCTAATAGCTTGATTCAAACTTGTTATGGTTTAATTTGAATGTTAATGGGGTTCAATTCAAACTTATGATGGTCAGTTCAAATATTGTTTGACTCAATCAGAGTTCTATTCAAATTTATTGTAATTTAGTTCAAATGTTATTTAACTTAGTTCAAAATTATGTTTGAACATGTTATAGTTTAGCTCAATATTGTTTGACACAATTGGGATTTTAATTTGAATTTATGATGGTTTAATTCAAATATGGTTTAGTTCAATTGGAGTTCAATTTGAATTCATTGTGAGTTGACTCAATTAAAGTTCAATTTAAATTAGTTTTGATTTAGTATGAATTTTTTTAGTACAATTTGAACTTATTTTGATTCCAGATTTACTTGATTTGAATCTAAATTGATCCAAGTCTAGACCGACCAAATATTGACTTGATTAGAGTTGAATTTGAACCCAATTCATTAGTTTTTTATTGAAATAGATTATTGATTGGGATACCAGCTGACAAGTCAGGCTGATGTCATTCCAGTTTTATTAGAATAGAATGACTAGTTCAGATACTAGTTGTTTAATAGAGTGAGTGTCTTTCTTGGTCCATCAGAATCGATCAACTGCGTAGGGTACCGATCAACCAGCAGAGCACATGTCGATCCTTGATGGGTGAGAATTGGTCGATTGATTTGGGAAATTGGATGACCAACAAAAAGATTTTTGCATGACTGAAGACTAGTTTTAGCCCATTTCTTTTGTCAATTCAAATTCTTTTGGTCTTTTATTCAAGTTTATTTGATTTTATTTATTTGTTTTAGCCAAATTGACTTGAGTTCAATGTGATTGAGTCATTTCTAATTGATTTATGTTCATCAATTTTATTTTGGTTTGAGAGTCTTTGGGTTATCATAATAACTTCATGTGAGCCCACGGGGTAACCTTGAGTTGTTTACACATTTAGGTGAGCTCACAAGTTGGCTTTTAATCTAAATAGACGTTTGAACGAGCCTACAGGCTGCCCTTTAGTCCAAATAGACCTTTAGGTGAATTTACCGACTGACTTTTAGTCTAAATAGACCTTTAAGTCAGCCCTCAGGCTAGCCTTTAGTTCAAATTAGCTTTTGGGTGAGACTGTAGGCTAGCCTTTAGCCAAATTGATGTTCGGACAAGCCACAAGTTGGTCTTTGGATGAATGGCTTTCAGTGAGCTCACAGGCTGGCCTTAGGCTAAAGGTGACTTTTGGGTGAGCCCACAAGCTAGACCTAGGTCATGGTTGATGGGAGCACATTCAATTTCTTTCTCTCTTTTTTTTATTCTCATCTTTTTTTTGTTCCAGTTTCCCACATGGGATATTCTTCCTTTGTGTTTCTTCTTCCACGCCTCTTCCTTCTCCCTTCTTCTTCATCTTCTCTTTCTCTCTTCTTTAGAGAACTCTATGGAAAGTTCAAGATTCAAGCCTCATGAGTTGGTGAGGAGATGTGATGAGGCTGTACTTTGATGCCATTTCAAGGATAGGAATGTGGGTGACCATAGTAATGTTGGAGGTTCACCGGTGCATGGAAAGAAATGGGGTTGCGGGTGACTACAGTGGTGATAGAGCGAGGGGGCAGTAGGAGGATTATGGTGGGCCGAGGAGGGGAGGGGGGGGGAGGGGGGGGTTTGGGGGTGGCTACAGTAGGAAGTTTATAGGGGATAAAGGAGAAAGAAGAAATAAAACCAAAAGAAGACAAAGAAAAGAATAAGAGCCTTACATCTCGTTGATGCTCTCTTGGTCTCCTCCTTGAGGAGATCTCCTTTGTGTTGAATTTCATGCCCTTTTCATATTAATAATTCATGTTAAAATTCAAGTCCCTTTGAGTGTTTTTATAGGGTTGAGAGGATGTTCAAATTGTATCATTGATTGATTTGAATTTGAGATTTGATGGATATGTTCTTACCATTAGTTCTCAGATTTGGATCTTTAATTGATATATTATGAGATTACAATCCTTTTAACTAAAAATTATGTTGATTCTTGATGCATATGGAGAAGATTTGTTTGCTTGTCTACAGATCACAACCTAAACCAGATCACTAGTTGAGGAACCGATCAATCGATTGAGGAACTAGTCGACCGATAGAATGCATTGGTCATTTTGGTCCTAATAGATTAGAACTAATCAACCGATTGAGGAACTGGTCAATTGGCAAAGCATTGCCAATATTGGTTCATGGGAACTGGTTGACCAATGTGGCCCAATTCAGTAATTAGGCCTAAAGTTTCAACTTATATTTATTTCAAATTACACCCCACACATCACGAATTAGACTCAAAGTCCAACTCCAATTCTTGTTAAATATAGAATTGAAGTTGGGTTACAAAAACTACACAAATAGAAACCACTAAGAACTTCCTTTGTCCCGATGCTATCAAAAATTGACCTAAGATGTCCAATTCCTATAGGTTGAAAGGCCATGGCTTAGGCCTACTGGAGCTAAATTGCTAAATTGTGATGTAACAAGGCATATCTCTAGCATTGTCCACACTTGGAAATGAATTCAGATGCCTCAAAAGTCATATTGAACCAATGATACCCCTTGAAACCTAAAATAGCAACCTAAGAGAGGGGGTGGGGGGGAGGGGGAGGGGTGAATTAGGTTTGCAAAGAATATTAACCACTTTTGCAATCACAAACTAATGGCAATAACCCAAGTCAACAAACAAGAAAATAATCATGAATTATATAATATAAATAGACAAGAGAAGAGTGCACCATGATATAATGTCATTCACAGACCAAGCACTCTTACTTCACAGTCCTTGCCTAGCTCTTGAGGACATCAATCACTCCACTAGTTATATCACTTTGTTAGGGTAAAGCCATATTTGTACAAATGATGTTGCTCTAATGGAAAAGATCTACTCTATACCAGAGCCTTTGTACTCTCACACTCCTAACAACCTAGTAGTGTTTACAAGTGAAAAAGGATAAAATATAATAAAATTTAAGTTCACGATAAGATCTCTCAAGATTAAGCACAATGGCTGCAAGATTTGAAAGTGAATTCTAAGGTTAGAGCTCTTGTAAGGCTAGAGGCCTTGGAAAATCATGTGCTTTCTCATCGAGATAATCAAAGATATAAAAGTCTAAAATTAAATAATTTTCAATCCCTTATATACCCATTAGTGAGAGAGCTAGTTGTTACTTGCTATGCTCTGCTGAGCTCAAGCATACAAACCATAAGGTTCGGGCATTCAAAATATCCTAGCGGTCGAAATTGAATTAGCTATTATAGATGATGTTATGAATTCTAACATGTAGTCATCAGGTTTGGTCATTCGAAGAAGTCTGGTCGAGGTGACCGAAAACTATATCAGACGATCGATCCTTGAAATCTAAGAAAATGAAGTTTATAGTCTCTAATCTTCAAGTGTTTGAACCTTAAGGTTTGGACATCTAAAGCTGTTAGTAATCCCAGAGGTATTATTACTAGAGTCAGACGTTCGAACCCTTAAGTTTGGGCTTTCAAAGTAAAGAAAAAAAATCAACTTTTATGGCAACTTCAGTCCCCTAATTTGACATCTTCTCATAACTTATCTTGGATGAAATGCTAGGCTAATGAAAGCATTTCAAGATGAGTTTTGAGTGTTAGTCAAAGCTCAAAACTAAGAATTCAAATACAAATCTTTGACTAAAATAATAAATAAAAAAATTTAAATCTATTGAGCCAGCTTGGTGATCTCTTGAGCCTTGTTCAAGTGTCATCCATTGATTCACCATCACGCATCATCTACAATATTGTCTTTATATTCATCTACATTTCAAGCTTCCAAACAAGTTTGATTTTCATTTCGGGCTTGCCTTGGCTACAAGCTACACATGTTGAAGTTTTGATTAAATACAAAGTTTGTTCATCATCAAAACTATAAAAGGAAATAATATCTTCCTTTTTGATAATGACAAATACTCACAAGTAAGAGATACATAATCTAGTTGGTTAAAAGAAATTTTACACGTAAGGTAATTTAACAACTAGAGTCATGCATAACATAGATTAGAATCAATACATTACACAAATTTTAACATTTCAAGCATTAATGTATTTTAATATTTTAAGCATGAATGTAAGGGTATGAATGTAATGATAAGACTATCTCCCCCTTACTATGGCACTCTTCCCCTTACTATATTATCTCCTCCTTTTGACATCAACAAAATGGTTGAGAGTAGGCAAGATACAACCATAAAAGGGAGACATAGGGATAATAGTAATATGAGCATCCACAAACATAAGAATACCATAAGTGAAGCTAAGAAAGATACAATAGAGATAAGGGTTCTAGAAAAATGACATAAAGATCTAATATCCACATAAACCCAAAAATACTCAATCAAACCAAGTGATTAAGCTCTAATTTTCATTTTGAATCAAGCAAAATTCACATCTCAACCAAAAAACATCTGATTTGATATAACATCAAATACAAATGACCACTCCCCCTTCTTATGATACTAGTAGCATGAAAGTCAATTAATGCATGCTAAGTAAGAAATATCAAGTGAGAAACATTGCATTTAAGTTAAAGGAGTGGAAAAAGATCTGATTACCACATGAGATAAAATACCCTTTGGAGCTTATAGGGATGTTATCCAATTTAACTCTCTTTTCACAATCTATAGAGCAAAACATATCAATCCATGCAAGAAGGATTGGTAGCATAGTATATTATCATAAATAGATTGATTATATCCAATAAAAATTAAATGAAAGCAAAACTCCTACCTAAGCTAACTAAGCTAGAGGATGATGAAAGGATAAAACTTTTGAAAAACAAGATTCATCCCTAGCTTAATAAAAAATAGCTTAGGTAGTGGATGATTTTGGAACCCAAACTTATTTGGATTCCACATGTTTAGGAATCATGCTCTTTGATACCCAAATTTGCTTAAGGGTAGTACTTTTCTTGATTGGACAACACATGGAAATATGTCTCTGAAGGCAACAATAATGACATTTTAATTTTAAAATTTCACATTTGAAGCCTTTACAAAAGTAAATTTTACTTCCTTAGATTATGAAAATGAGATAAAACCAAGTCCATATTTTTTTCAAAATATTTCTTTGGTTTTTCAAAATTTTATTCAAAGTATCATTTCAACAAAAGAAATTTTCAAGATTCTTTTTCAAATCCAATTTTTCTTTTTGAAGTTTATACATACTAGTTTTGCAATCAAAAGAAATTCTAGATGATTTTAAGTCATGATTTTTCTTTTCTAGATGTTTCAAGTTGTTCTTGTAATCACAAAAGTAGATGGTTTCAAAGTATCAAATTCATTTTCAATTGAAAGCATTTTATTTTTCAAAGAAGAGTATTTATGAAGCAATTTCTCATGTCTAGCATATAGGTTTTTGAATACTTCTTCTAATTTTTTGAAATTTAAATCACTTATCTCATCCTCATTACTTTCATAATTGGCCATAAGGCAAAGGTTGACGTTGTGATTTTTGGAGTCGTCATTCGTGCTTTCCCTTGTAGACTTTCATTTTCTTTTCTTCTTTTTCTTCTTCCTTTCTTGAGCTTGAGAGGATGACACTTTTGTTCCTACTTTCTTCTTTCTTGAGGCTTTCCTTTCTTCCATCTTCTTTTCCTCTTTATCATCATCTGTTCTTGATTCTTTGTGGTGCATCTCATAAGTTGATAAAGAACCTATGAGTTCTTCAACTGGGAGCATCTTGAGGTCCTTTACTTCTTGAAAGATTGTCACTTTTGGTTCCCATGGATTTGGTAAAATCTAAGAATCTTTCTCATAACTTTTTCATTAGTATAAAATTTGGCTCACAAATGTATGCCATTTAAAATCTCCATAAGTCAAGAAAGCATATCCGAAATAGATTCAAAAGACTACACTTTAAAAAACTCAAATTTATTGACAAGCATTGAGATTTTCAAATCTTTTACTTTGCCAACCCCTTGATAAGTGAGTAATAAATAATTCCAAATATCATGAGCAGTTTCAAGAAATGAAATTTTTTTTAAATAATTTTCATATAAAGCACAATGCAATATATTCATTATTTTGGCATTAGCGAACTCCACCTTTTTTTCCTTCTCTAGTCCACTCTTGGTGGGTGGAGAGTATCCATTTTTGATCACATGCCAAAGATCAAAATCAATACTTTTAATAAAATCAATACCTTAACACAAAATTTTCAAATATTGAAATTATTTACATTAGATTATGGGGAGAAGCATCAAACGTTGTCATAATAGAAGTCGATCAAAAAACTCGAGATTGTTAAATCACAAATTTGAGAATCTTGGTTTGATACTAATTGAAATCCAAAATGGCAACCTAAGAGTGTGGGAGGAGGATGAATTAGGTTTGTAAAGAATATTAACCACTTTTGCAATCGCAAACTAAATCTAATAGCAATAACCCAAGTCCACAAGCAAGAAAACAATCATGGATGCTATACTATAAATAGACAAGAAAAGTGTACACCATGATATAATGTGGTTTAAAGACCAACCACTCTTATTGCATCGCCTTTGCCTCACTCTTGAGAATTTCAATCACTTCACTAGTAATGTCACGTCATTAGGGTAAAGCCACACCCATACAAATAATCTTGCTCTAACCGGCAAGATCTACTCCACACTGGAGCCTTTGTACTCTCACATTCCTAACAATCTTGGTATGTTTATAAGTGGAAAAGGATAAAGGATGACACAATTTAAGCTCACTATAAGATCTCTCAATATTGGGCACAAGGGCTAGAAGATCTGAAAGTGAATTCTAAGGTTAGAGCTCTTGTATGGCTAGAAAACATGAAAAATCTTTTTTTTTTCATAGAGATAATCAAGAATGTAAAAGTCTTGAATTTAACAATCTCCAAGCCCTTATATACCTGTTGGTGAGAGAGCTAGCCATTGCTTACTATGCTCTATCGAGTTTGGGTGTCCATACCATAAAGTTCGGGTGTACAAAACATCCCAACAATCAAAATTGAACTAAACATTATAGATGATGTCATGGGTTTAGACTTTCAGTCATCAAATTTGAGCATCCGAACAAGTCAAGATACTGAATGACTGATCCCTAAAAACTAAGAAAATTTAAGTTTATAGCCTCTAATCTTAGGGTGTCTAAACCATCCGAAGCTATCAATAATCCCAAGAGAATTTCTGCTAAAGTCAGACATTAGAACCTTAAGTTTGGGCATTCAAAATAAATAGAACAACCACTATTTTATTGTAACTTTAGCCCCACCCCCCCAATTTGATATCTTCTCATAACTTATCTTACATAAAATACTACACTAGTGAAGGCATTCTGAGATTGAGTGTTAGTCAAATCTTTAAACTAAGGATTTAAATACAACTCTGTGACTCAAGTAACAAGTAAAAAATCTAAACCTATTGAGCTAACTTGATGATCTCTCGAGCCTTCTTCAAGCCATCTTCAATTCTTCATGTTCCATCCATTAATTCACCATCATACCTCATCTTCAATATTATTTTCATGTTCATCTACACTTGAGGCTTTTGAATAGACTTGATCTTTATTTTCGGCTTCGCTTGGCTACAAGCTACACATGCTAAATATTTGATCAAATACAAAGTTTGTTCATCATTATAACTATAAAGGACAATACCCCTATCTATGGAGCTTATGTGCAAGGGTTCATCCTCCACTATGGCTCCCACATATCCCACCATGGACTCTCGAAGGGCATAGTCAACTTCCTCAGTCTTAGAAAATGGAGATGGGGGTGTGTGAGGGATCTTTTATGTAAGATTCCCTCTACCAAGATGAAGTCCAGGGCTAGCTTTTAGATCCTTTTTGTTTCTTTGGGTCATGGGAAAGTTGCCCATCTTTAAGGTAGGATAATGGGATCCATCCAGTTGGATTTTGCATCCACCACATTTACCTTAGTGGGTCTCTGAGTATTTAAGCTGCTGAAGATTATCTAGAAAGATTTATCTTGGTATTGAATTTGAAGAAGTTGAAGCCAACTAAGAGAGAGCATCTACTTCTGCATTACTATTTTGGTGTACTTGGCAAATTCCACCTGATATATTTTTGCCATAAGCTTTTGTGCCTCAACTAGGTACTAGGCCATGGTCATGTCTTTTGCCTCATACTCTCCTATGACCTACAAATTGGGGGTCACTAAATACCTTGAACTTTTTAGCTCTTGCTGCTAATGCCACACATAACCTGAGGAATGATTCCTACTCTGTGGCATTGTTTAAGGCCTCAAATTTGAGCATGGTTGAATACTTAGCCACTCTTCTGTCTAGACTCAAGAGGACAATGCTGACTTTGCAACTTGACTTATAATATGAGCTGTCTACTTGAACCTCCCATGGCTCAAATCCTAGTGTTGTTGAGTATGAAGTAGTCTCTACCAAGAAGTCTACTAAAGCCTAGGCTTTGACAATCTTCTGAGCTTTGAAGCTCATATTGAATTGACTTAACCCAATGGTCTACTTGAGTAGTCTTTCTAAGGCTTTTGGCTTTCATAATATTTGCCAAAGTGGGAGATTGGGGAGCACTATGACTGGATGTGCTTCAAAGTAAGGGTGGAGTTTTTGGGTTGCCAGTACCATGGCGTACACTATCTTTTCCAACGGAGGGTACCAAACCTCCACACCTACAAGTATATGACTCACGTAGTATATGAGGTGTTGTTTCCCACTTTAGTCACTTATTAAAACTGAACTAACCACTTGGTCTGATGTAGTTATATAGAGAAAGAGTACCTCATTTGGTTCAGATTTGATAAGTAAAGGCAGTTTGGCTAAGTGCTTTTTGGGTCTTTAAAAGCTCAGTCACATTCTCCCATCCATCAAAATCCAGAGTGTTGGTTGAGTGGCTTTAAAAAGGTGAGCACTTCTCTCTGGATCTAGATAGAAAGTGATTAAGTGTCATCTTGTGGCCCATGAGCCTCTACACTTTTTTGATAGAGCTTGGAAGCCTCATTCTAATAATTACTTCAATCATTTTAGGGTTGGCTTCTGTTTCCCATTCTGATACATGATAGACAAGGAACTTTCTAGAGCCTATCCCAAAAACACACTTCTCTGAATTTAACTTCATCCTAAACTTCTAACGTGTATCAAAAGTCCCTTCCAGATCCTTCAAATGCTCATTAGCATAGAGGCTTTTCATGAGCATATCATCAATATATGCTTCCACATTCCTTGACCCACGATGAAGGTAGTTTTCTCCTCATCCTTATGGTGCATTTGAATCTAATAGTAACTTGAGAATGCATTCAAGAAGTTTAGGAGTTGGTGACCTAAGGTATAGTTAATAAGCTGGTCAATCTTTTTTATAGTGTCAAGTATGATGAATTAGTCCTACATTGGATAGTTGGACAAAGAGAACCTAATACATATAGTAAAAAAAGATCATATTTCATTATCTTAGGCTTTTAAGATAGTTTAGAGTTTGGCCTACTATATTGACTCAGTTTGACACTCTTTGAACTCTCACAACAAATGGTATCAGAGTTTTATGATGTAAAGCTATGTGAATTATTAAGGCTAAAATTACCATGATGATGTGATTGAGTCGAATCGCATGTTACACTTTTAGAAAAAAAAGATTCAGACAAAAATACATTTGTATGGTGTCACATAGTAAAAATAGTTAAGTAAAAGAGTTTTTGATTAAGAGTGTTAAAAATTGATGTAGTCAAATCACACTTGAAGAGAAAGATTGTTATAGTGTCAAGTGTGATGAATTAGACCCATGTTAGATAATCAGATAAATAGAGTTTGATATATATAGAAAAAACACATATCCCAATAGTTTAGGCTTTTGAGATAGTTTGGTACTTGGTCTAATATACTGACCTAGTTTAATACTCTTTGAACTCCCCCAACAAATCTTAGGTACAGGATAACTATCCTTTAGGTAGGCCTTACTCAAATCAGTTAAGTCGATGAACATTCTCCATTTATCATTGAATTTCTTTACAATTGCCATGTTCACCAACCACTCAAGATAGTGAACTTCCCGTATAAATCTTGTATTAAGAAGTTTACTCGCCTCTACAGTGATAACTTTTTGGCATTTAGAGGCTCATTATCTCTTTTTTTGCTTGGCCAGTTTATGATTTTTTGCGACCGTGAGTTCGTATCACACCACCAAGGGATCAATACATGGGAGGTCCTTGGGATTTCATACAAAGACATCTTATCTCCTTCTCAAGAGTTATTGTAATTTGGTATGTAAGGGCTCTATGAGATTTGCCCCAAGCTCTAATTTCCTCCTTGGACCTTCATCAATGACTAGGCTAACAAGTCATCCCATAGACTCAGCATGCCCCTTCTTTAGCTCAGTGATAGATTCATTGATCTCTACCATTGCCAAATCCCTTTCTTTTCTAGCCAAAATTATTTTGCTATAGGGTGCCTCATACTCCTTAGCAAGGCTTTGGTCCCCCTATGCTTCACCAAAAACATATTTAATGAGAAACCTCATGACTAAATGAAAGGTTAAAATTACTGCTTTGAGCTAATTAAGCAATGGTCACCCTAATATTACATTGTAGATAGAATGTGTCCAAACTACCAAAAACTTTGATTCAATTATATTGTTCCTAGGATTTTCCCCAATGGTGAGGAGTAATTTGGTCACACCAAGTGGGGTGACTGAGTCCCCTGTGAATCCCGTGAGCATCCTAACATACAACTCCATCTTTTGCTTGGTCTTCATTTGATCATAGGCTCAGGTGAATAAAATATTCGTCAAACTTTCTATATCTATTATAATATGATGCATGGTGTAGCCATCTAGGACCTTTGAGATCACCAATGTGTTATTATGGGGTGTGAAAATTCTTTTAGGTCCTTGGTGGAGAAGATTATGTCTCTGTAGTTAGGCTCACAATGGTATCTCTTCTTTACCTCCTCTTTCCAGCCCTCCTACCCCCCAGTGAGGGTTTAGCATTTGCTAGTTGATGCCAAAGCATCACTTTAAGTTAGCGGGCTTATCAGGATCATATTATAGTTGCCTCTAATTGGAGGGTTTTGTAGCTTGGTAGTAGGGTTCCTTCAAGGGGATTTCATTGACTATTCTCTCACACGTGAGCTTCTTCTAAGAATTTGCCTTGGTGGATGAACTGCCGGAGGTGGGCTTCTTTGATAAGCCTCTTGATTTCATTATTGAGGTGCATGTATTCTTTTGTATTATGACCATAATCATAGCAAAAATGATAGTACCTTATTTTGGCAAGGTTTTATTTGGAGGTGCGGATGGTTTAGGGCTTTCACGAGAAGTTTTGATGTTCAATCTATGCTAGGAGCTTGAAATTTAAGCTTTTGCTCCCTCCATTTGATTTTCTACCTCTTCAGCTCAAGAGTCTTATTCTCCTGAGATTCTCTCTTCTTGTCACTATTTTCAGATTTCTTCTTTGTCAAGATCACTTTTTCAATATTAATGTGCTCATAGGCTAGTTGGATGAATTCTGCCAAGCTGCATAGGGGTCGGTGGGCCATCTCATTGGCCACTAGAGCTTGCTTGATTCTATAGATTGCAACAGCAAGGACAATAGAATTGTCTAGCTTAGTAACTTCTAATCGGGCTTTTTTAAATTGGGCCAGATATTCCCTTAAGCTTTCTCCCTCTTTCTACCTTAATGCGAGAAGCGTAGATCGGTCCTTTCATTGAGAAACCAATGAGATGAATTGTTCTATGAACCTATCTGCCAAGTAATCAAAATAAGTTGTAATGTACCTTGGAAGTCCAAAGTACCATGCTCTGACTGGACCTTACAATGTAATCAGGAATGTTTTACACATAGTAGAGTCCCATGCTCTTTGTAGAATCATGGCATTCCTGAAGGTAATAATGTCCTTGAGTGGGTCCTTTGAACCACCATACCCCTTTTAGGGAGGATAGCGAAATTTGGCTACATTGGAGAGTATGCTATTTTGGGGATTATAGGAATATCATATGCTAGTTGGTGAGGCTAATTTGGTGCTTATGGCCTTCTCCAAACTAAATGTAACATGGCCTCACTCGAGAACCTTGACACCACCCTATTTAGTACTTGGCTGATGTGCATATGGTATGTGGCCTTTTCGGCTACATCATAGGTTGGGTCATATCATCATAATCTCTTAAAGCTTTTTACTAAAGTGAAATTGCTGCCAAGGGATCATGGTGGCTTTGTTGATGGTGTTATGCATGGGGGCCATGGTGTGGCTACAATTCATTGTGTTGGTTCAACATAGCACCTTGGGTTGGCACCAGAACCTAAATTGGGACATGTTGCTAGGTGTTGTAAGCCCTGAGGCTCCGCATCATTTGAGCCTGATCTTACATTTGTTGGGCTTGTAGGTTCTGCATAGCTTACATTTGGGCCTTGAGCAATTGTGTCATCTACTGAATGGTGATAGTTAGGATTTGGAACTCATGCCATCCCACTAGATTAGAGGGACCTACCAGCACCTCTAGGACCATTTGTAAAGGAGCTCCTTCGAGCTATGGCTATGTTTATATCATAGAGTTGGCTTATAGTATCAATCAATTTGGCTCATCAGATGAGTTGTGCAACTTCGTTGGTGCCCCCCAGGTGGATTCTTGGAAGACAAGGGCCTTGGCACCCTAGGAGACATTGTCAGAAGACCATTGAAGATCTCTAAGATTAACAGAGATAGGAGACATAGTAGACCTCAATGAAAGCACTAATTATTGATGAAGCTTGGTTCAATACTAATTTTGGCTTAAAAAGCTCCTTGAGATCAGCTCTGCTAGGTTGCCCTTCTGCTATTCTACAAGAGAAGGAAACAACTATAAGGAGGACTACTAGGGGCTTCTCTAGTGATAGTCACTCTGACGCTTAAGTTAGAAAAGGTCTCATCAATTTTTGCTCCTAGGAAAAGAGAGAGTCCTTCAACCTTTGTGGGTTCTCAATGATTTATATGCTGAAATGGTCTTTCTGTGGATCCAAAATTTCATGATTTTTAGTCCTAATTATATCAGACACTCTTTATTTGGCTGCTATCACTCCTGGAATTCATACTAATAATTTTTCCCGAAATCCTTGTTCTCCTAATTTTTATGAAGACCCAGACATCTTCATATGTGGGTCGGGCCTATCATACTTCCCTATAGGCCTCGAGATGAATGTTTGCTTCATGAGCTACAATAATGTCACAAAGTTGATTTCACCTCGTAATTCCACCTTAGATAATGACCTCAAGGTTCATACCTTGGTTACCATGGTTAGAGGTTTAGCCCATAGGTCAGGTCCCTATTTACTTTCAGCTTGGCTACTTTTCAGCTCAATGTGTCATTAACTATATATGAGACAAAATATTTACTATGAAGTAAAATATTTATATATCAATTGAAATGATTATATATGTATTTATGATTTATGTATGTGATGAAATGATTATATATGGATAAAGTATTTATACATGGGTTGAATAATTATATAAGAGGTAAAGTATTTATATATAAGTTGAAATAATTATACATAGGATAAAGTATTTATTTATGGGTTGAAATTATTATATATTGGATAAAGTATTTACATGTAAGATGATCTATTTATATTAGTTTAAAAGTATTTATTTCTATTACAAACTGAGCATATATACCTTATTTAATTGAAACAGCCAAGGCACCAAATATTTTGTATCTAAAGGAGCTCTAATTGAGTATAAGAGACCATCGTCACGAAATACAAAATTGATTATAATGCATAGGATAGTGCCATACAAGGTGTTGGTCAAAAATTTTTGAAATGCGGAACATTTTAGGAACCAGATTTGAAATTATGCAATCAAGCATAAATTTAATTATGCTTTCGTTAAGGATGAGTCAAGCAATGTGATAATACAATGTAAGGATGAGAGTTGCAAATGGTGCATCCATGCATCTAAAGAATGAAATCTCATGCAATTTAAAATGAAGAAGGGAATCGGGCCCCTACAATGTAGGTGATGCAAGGAGATTGACCATAATCATAAGACTTACAATATGACTATCTAGATTGATATCCACTAATATCGCCAACGAATAAAATATTCTAGTTATGTAACACATCTACTACTAATGTATTAGGGGCTTTTTTATGTATTCCATGTTTTACTAATATATCGATGGTGTTGTTTATGTGCTCTATATTCTGCTAATATATTAGAAATTAGGTTTATATATTGAAAGTTCTATTTGTATATTAGTAATTCTGTTTATGTATTAGGAGGTATATTTATATATTGGGAGTTTCATTTATATATCAGAAAATCTATTTATATATTAGTCATGATGTTCATATATTGAGAATTTTATTTATATATCAAGAGATATATTTAAATACTAGAAATTTTATTCATATATTAAGAGATATATTTTTATAGTGGGAGTTCAATTTATATATTAAGATATTAATTTATAGATAAGGAGATATGCTCATATATTACAAATTTTATTTATATATTGGGAGACCTATTTATATATAGCAAGATCTATTAATATATTAAGATAAACACTTTTACAATCTATTACAAAACCCATATACAAACACCAATCAATAAAATTAAAAATGATTAGCTCGATTGCATGAACAATAGAAAATATCTATATTGGTTGTTGTGTTCCACCAAGGATGAGGTCCATATTAAACTAGCATCATAATGTAGGAGTCATTTTCATCTATAGTAATGGCTTTCCCCCTCATTGAGTGGTTGATAAACTACAATACATAACAAGATTAATCAGATGAGCTGAAAATAATAAGACATTTCAACAATTATCACACATACTCAATCATTGTAGTCAGAAACTATCATATATAAGCAACATGATGTATCTATTTATGTTTATATGTCCAAATCCACTCAGAACAATAAAAATGTATAAGTGTGTATAGTACCACTTGCTTAGTAGCACCTTTGCATTTAGCATCCTTCAAAAAGGAGTATATGATTATACTCATCATAAGATAGAAGGAGTTCATCCAAAAGAGTCCTCTCGTTCATGATATTTGGGTAGTCAAATAATTGGTCGAATGACATTGCCAGAAGAACATGAAAATGATTTTCTATCATGTTCCATTGCAATTTCTCCATCTTTAATCCTAACGTAGAGAACCAACATTGATGGTTGATAAGAATCTTGTTCAGAGCCTTTAAAATCTTGAACTTAATACATGGTAGTAGATATATATAAATTGTAACCTATAAACACTTCCACACATATATAATTATTTTTATCAAAATATAGATATTACACTATAATTAAATAATAAACAAATTATTTAATCATGCTCTGATCAAAAATTTATCCATAACTCTTACCTAATTAATGTCCACCTACAAAAATTCAAAAAATAAAAATCCTCTTCCTCCAAGTTTCATCAAATTATTATAATTAATAACTTCATGTCTAGCTTTTAAGTAGATTATACCATTAAATAAATAAATTTTATAATTAATTAAATAAAATTTAATTCCTTGTGCCCATCAATTGTATGACAAAAGCAAGACATCAAATCCAATCCAAACAAATCATTAACCAAGAGTTTTTCCAATTAATTGAACAAAATTTAATTCCTAATATTTATATGGTAACACTAAGACATTAAATTTAATCCAAACATAATTATCAACCAAGAGTCATACAATATTTTAAATATAACTTTACCAATTCTACCCCAATTCACAAATCATAACCAATCAAAAACTCAAATAATTCCAAAATTGGACCTTGAGATCTCATTCCATACCTTTATTTCCACTATAAAAAGAAATATACAGTGGGCTACAGTCGAGGTGGGGCCAGAGTAGTAGTGATAGCAGGTCGTGACAACAAGGCAGGGGCGTGATGGTGTGAGCACAACAGTGGCAGTGGGACTATGAGGTGTGATTACAAAATTTGATCTATGGATCTCATACCATACCTCTTTTATCACTATAAAAATAAAATATACAGCCGGCCATACTCTAAAAGGGACCAAAATAATAGTAACAGTAGGGTTGTGACAAAAAGGTGTAGGTGTAGTGGCAACAGCACAAAGGCAAGGTGTGCCCATAGCGACAAAACAAGCAGAGAGTTGCTTGTGACCAGCAAAAGTGGGTTGCTTGCGATGAGAGAGACAGGTTCATTCGATGAGTGTGCCAACTCTCTGTAAGAAAAGAAAAAAGGGATGAATTGGAAATATGGGTAAGAGAGTTGTTAAGATAAATTATGGAGGATAAAATTATAAAAGTATATATTAGTTAATGAGGTTAACTTCATCAAGGGTTTAAAGAATTAATTTGAAATTTGAAGAACTAATTGATAAGTACAAAAATGAGGTGGGCTTATAGGGATTTTTTGATAATTTTCCTTTTTAAAGATGAAGTATAAATGGTTATTTCCATCCAAATTGTCTTAATGCTGATGTGATATTTTTTTCTGATAGGACAAAGAAAGTTCTAAATAACAAAATGTAAGAAATTTCTAACCACCACAACATATCCATCTATTAATAGTGCTAAACTAGGACCATTAAAAATCAAATTAGTGCTAGTATATGTTTACCAAAGCTAATTTGAGGTGCTAAGAAACTACCGCTTTAATATTGGCCACAAAAAATTGGAGCACTAAATTAGTATCCCCAAAAACCTGCAATAGCACTATATGTGGTACCAAAAAAACAGCTAGAAAATTTGTTTTCTTTGGTGTTAATCTCATAGCGCTAGTAAATATTAAAATGTTAGCATAGCTAAGATAATAATGCCACATAATAGCACTGCTAAAAGGTTAAGAGTAATGGTTGTGATAATGGATAGTGTTGCTATCTTAACAATAGCAATACTATCATTAGCGTAGCTAACGCCTAACATGAGAAGCAGTAAGCATTGCTATTTGTCCATCTTTAATAGTGCTTTTTGTTAGCATCAATAAATTATTTGAATCTTATTTTTTAGAATAATTAATTAGAATAAATATCCTAAATATAGATAAGAAAAGTAAATAAATAATCTCAAATTACATGAGATATGAGTAAAAACACTTTGATTGTAAGCATGAAAATTATTTTTAACTTCAAATACAATTGAATATCTTGAAACGCAAGTTTTTATCTCTGACTATAATACAATAACAAATTTTTAACATAAATCATCCAAAGAAAATAAAAAATTATCACTCTACATGTTCTGCTCCCAATTGTTGGTTCCTAAATAGTATTCTCGTAAAGGTTTAAATGAAAATAAGTAGAAATTAATAATATATAAGAAATAAATTCATTTGAGTTATAAATCAATAAAAAATAAAAATCTAACTGGACCCCAAGTAAAGTTATAAAAATGCAAGCCCCAGTGTCGATGTTTATGCCCAAGTCTCTACCCCTGTGCTTGCACCCTTGCCCATATCCATATGCTCAAGTCCTCACCTCCATGCCTATACTCGTGCTTGTGCCTATGCCCAAGTACCCACTCTCATGCTCATGTCCAAGTCCCCCTTTCCCATGTTCAACTTTTAGCTTATGAATAAAATGAATGAAGTGTAATCAACATGAGCTACAATTTGTACAAATTCCCCCTACTTGTGTCTAAAAGCTACAAATGTTCAATATTTTTAAATGTGTAATACCAAAATGCAACTATACTAATAGAATCAATCTAACATATGCTTAATTAAAGTATAAAAAATATACCTGAGTGGCTTGGGAAGCAGGAGAAGTTCCTCTCAAGCCATCTTAGCAAATAAATTTGATTGATTTTAACAAATGATATATGGCTTAAGTAAGGGCATACCCTTACTTCACAATAAATTTCAACATAGAATTATAGAAAACATAAAAGGAATAGAGGAAAAAAATAGAGGAGAGGAATTTCAACATAGAATTATAGAAAACATAAAAGGAATAGAGGAAAAAAATAGAGGAGAGGAAGCTTTGATGTGTGCCACCATCCCACTCCCCCTGCACTGAACCACATGACATCTGACCTAAATATTGAAAGAGAATGGAAGAAGTTTAAAGTGTTTCTAATAGTTTTTGAGTATTGGCGATAACTTCATGATTTGAAGTATTTTTATTAGCCAATAAAGTATAAGTGATACCTTCATTCGAGGTTGGAGTATTTCTATTAGCCAATAAAGCATTGGTGATAACTCTGTTAATCTTGAAGTATTTTCATAGTCGACAAAGTGTAAACAATAACATTTTTGGTTTTTTTTAAGTATTTTCGTAACCGATAAGGCACAGGCGATAACTTCATTATTTGAGTAACATCACTAATAGCTTAGAAAGTTAGGTATAGCTTTAAGAATCACATCGTCAACTAATTTGAGGTTGACTAGTTTAAAGAGTGTATCATTGACTACTTTTGGAGTTGACTAGCTTGAAGGGCTTATCATCAACTACTTATGGTGTTGACTAGCTTGAAGAGTGCATATCCACTACTTTTGGGATTGACTAGCTTGAAGGGTATATCGTTAACTACTTGTGGGGTTGACTAGCTTGAAGGGGTGCATCATCAACTGCTTATGGGGTTGACTAACTTCGAAGTGTAGCAATGGCTTTGAGCATATTATTGGTTGACTTCATTAATTTGGTAGTATTACCAATGGCTTAGAGGGTTAGGCATAGCTTTGAATTGTGGCCAACAGTTTGGAGCATGTCGGCAATTAATTTCTTTGATTTGATAACATCATCAATGGCTTATGGGGTTATATATAGCTATGAAGTGTGGCCGAAAACTTTGAGCTTATTGACAATTAACTTTTTTGATTTGGTAGTGTCACCAACAACTTATGGAGTTGGATATAACTTGAAAGATTTATCGTCAACTACTTTAGGGTTGAGTAGCTTCGAAGTGTCGCCAACAACTTTAAGCATGTTGACAAATGACTCTTTTGGTTTGATAGTATCACCAACGGCTTATAAAGTTAGATATAACTTTGAAGTGTTGCTAACAATTTGGAGCATGTTGGTGATTAACTTCTTTGATTTAGTAGTGTGACCAACGGCATACAAAGTTGGATATAGCTTTAAAGTATTGCTAAAAGCTTTTGTAACACACCTAGCTAGACTTAGTTTGACCTTATTTAATTTTATTCAAACTAATTATAGTTCAAGTCAAAGTGGTGACATCACCCATGGTTCATAGACTTCGAGTATTATCGAAGATTCAACACATTCAGTGGTACTTGATTTAACCCTAATTAGGTCCATCGAAACTAATATAGTTCAGATTTGAGTTTAATTTCATTTAACATGTATTAGACTTTTATAGAGTCCAAATCCACTGGGCTTTGGCTCAAGTTAAAATCAATTTAGTTCAACTTTATTTTAGTTCAAACTCAGCCTAAATTGGTTTTGGTTTGACTTAGAGTTTACCCCTTTTAATTTAGATTTGATTTAACCCAATTAGAATTTAATTTGAGTTTAGTTCAATCCAAATTGGATTGGATTTGATTTGAACTTAACTTGATTTTAAATTAGCCCATCTCGAGTCTGATTAAGGTTGAGTTACTTTGGGTGTTAGTCCATTTGTTTGATCAATTTAGGTATATTTTAAGTCAACTTGCTCTTTATCTGATTATTTGAGTTGAGTCCAATTTCAATATAATTGAGTTAATCCATGTTAAGCAGTTTGATTTGAGAGTCCCTAATTATTTATGATAATTTTAAGGGGACCCGTGGACTATCTCTAAATGTACAAATCGAAAGATTAGCTTACTTTGAGCCCGAAGGCTGGCTTAGATGTAAGCCCAAAGGCTAACTGAATGCTAGGCTCAAGGTTGGCTTTAATACTAGCCCAAAGGCTAGCAAAGTACATGCCTGAAAGCTAGCTCTAATGCGAGCCTGAAGACAGACTTTGAAGCAAGCCTGAAGACTGATTGAGTATGAGCTAGAGGGCTACCTTTGATGCTAGCCTGAAGGTTGACTGAGTGTGAATCCAAAGACCGACTTTAATATGAACTTGAGGCTAATTGAGTGTAAGCTTGAAGACTATCTTTGATGTGAGCCCAAAGGCTAATTTTTATGTAAGCCCAAAGGCTGGCTAAGTGTGAGCCCAAAGGTTGACTTTGATGTGACCCCAAAAGCTTACTCTGATGCAAGCCCGAAGGTTTGCTGAGTGCAAGCCCAAAGACTAACTGAGTGTAAGCTTGAAGACTAACTTTGATGCAAGCCTAAACGCTAGCTGAGTACATGCCCGAATGCTAGCTTTGATACAATCCCAAAGGCTAGCTGAGTGTGAGCTCGAAGGCTAGCTTAGATGTAAGCCCAAAGTCTAACTTGGATGCGAGTTTGAAGGTTGACCTAAATAGGAGCCTAAATGCTGGCTAAATGCAAGCCCAAAAGCTGGCTAAGTGGGATGGGGATTCACCATCCTCATTGTCATCTTCAAGGGGCCACGGGTGGGCACAGTAGGTCATGGGTCCACCATCTTCATTGCTATTTTCGAGGGGTAGCAACTAGCCGTAGTGGTATCAAAAGTTTTACATCTTCAAGGGGTTGTGGATGGCCACATCAAGGTTATATGTCCACCATCTTCATCACCTTCTTCAAGAGGCCTTAAGTGACCGTGGTATGGTCAAAGGTTGGCCATATTCATCACCATCTTCGAGAGACTGCAAATGATCATGGCAAGATCATAGGTCCATCGTCTTTATCATCATGTTCGAAGGGCCACGGGTGACCACGACAAGGTCAATGGGTATGCTGAAAGAAAAATTGCAATAAGAGAAAGTTGCTATTTTTTTCACAATAAATTTTTTTTATTTGTTTTTTTATCTCTTCTTCCCTTCCTCATCAGGGAAACCCATGCCCTCAAGCTTTGTTTCCCCTTCACGATCTGGCCGTGGTGGTCCGGTCCCCTTCTCCACCTGGATCTAGCTGATTTTCGGTCAGATCCAAGTCAGTTTTTTGATGGGCAGGCGGGGGGCAGCCCTGACCCCACTCCCCCACCTCACGATTGGATCTGGCCAGATCTAGCCAGGTTCAGCTTATAGCAGCGATAGGCTATCGCAGGCGCGGGCAACAACTGAGGACACAAGTGGGCTAGCTGGAGGGTGACTCAGGGTGTGTGGAGGGTGGTCGGGCTTCTCTTCTCCAAGTCCTCGGTCGGGTCTAGTCAAATTTTGGCCAAATCTAGCTGCAAGAAGGGCAACGCAAGGCTATGAGAGGGGGTGCATCTTCTTCTCCGATGAGGTGCCTCCGCAAGGCTACAGTTTTGGTGACGAGGCTAGCTGCTACTTGGCACAAGAAGGTGCTAGCTTTGCATGGAGGTGGGTGCGGGTGCTGCTCGAATGACTACCTATGGCTTCAAGCAGGGCCACCCTAGGGGTGACTACCCATTAGAAAGCTGTCATGAGGCTTTGGTTGTTAGAGGAGAGGCTTGCCAGGGTATCCAACTAGGATTGGCAGGGTTCCTATGCTGAAGCAATAGCAGGCCATGGACATGGTGGGGGTACGACTGAGATAGCCATCCAGGTTCAGGCAAAGGTTGTAGGGTGAAGATTGGAGAGGATGTAGCATGGAGGCAGCTTGTGAAGCTTCAAGTGATCAGCAACGCGAGAGCGATGGAAGAGGCTGACCATGAGCACATTAGGAGATGGGTGGAGCAATAACCTAGCCACTGCAAGGAAAACTAGAAAGAAGAATGAAGGAAAGCAAAAGAATAGGTGAAGGCTTATATCTCGGGAAATCTATTCCTCTCTATTTTCTTTTCCACGCTGGCCTATTAATCCTTCTCCATGTTTTCTCACGCCTCCAGTTGCTGACCTATCTCCTCATCTCCCTTTTTTGTTATTTTTGTGCAGGTTTCCAATCCTCTTTACAAGCTTCGAAGAAGATTTTAAAACCAAATTAGAGAGATTTGATGAGTATGCTTGCATTCTAGTCTTCTTGATTGATTTCATTTTGAAAACAAATAAGATTTGATTGTGGATTAAATTGTATCCCAAAATCTTGTGATTGGAAAGTAATTGATTGTAATTTGTTTCACTACAAGAGAATTTACATTTTGTATCATTTTTCAGTGATAATGTTTTTGGGGCTTATTTGCAAAACTTTTTGAAAAATTGCATCAAAATATAATTTTATAAATTTTAGAGGTCTTTTTATAAAAAGAACACATTTTTAAGAATTCTAAAATTTTTAGGAACAATTTGGATAAAATTTAAACTTATTTGTAAATAAAAATATTGAGTTTTTTTTGCATATTTTAGGAAAAATTGGATCAAAATATAATTTTATAAGTTTCAAGGACCGTTTTACAAAAAGGACACATTTTAAAATTTTTTGGGTCTCTTCTAAATAAAATTTATACTTATTTACAAATAAAAATTTTCAAAGAGCTTATTTATAAATTTTAAAAAATTTTAGGAGTTTATTTTTTAAAAGTTAAAAATTTTACGGATTTATTTGTAAATATAAAATTTTAAACCGTTCATTTGCATACCCTGAATTTTACGGAGATCAATTTGAAATTTCAAAACTCTCAAAGACTTTTTTTTTACAAAATTTTCTTCTTAGAGACCTATTCATGAGAAAATCTCGGCCAAGAACCCATTTTGTAAAAATTTTACAATTTGTTTTTGGCCCAGATTTTTAATGAATTTCAATCCCAATTTTAGTCTAAGTACTAGGCCCAATCAACTCTCTTTAATTTAAGCCCAAATTTGCCAATAACTCAAATTCAAATTAAACTCAATTTTTAGTCAAATTTGATTGTGATTTTGGTCCAATTGACGTCCATATTTTGATCATAACCTAGTGGCATTCAATTCTATATTTTGAATGAATTTTGATTTCATTTGATTTTCAGTCAAATTGACTCAAACAAATACGCCCTTCGCATTCATTTTACGAGTTTTCTCAGTAAGGGGAGTGGATGAGAACAAATTCCCTAAATGCTCACCTTTTGCGTTAACACCCTAGGAGTTAATCATATAAGTTTGAACCACCACGCGAAATAGCCTTGAATTACTACAAGGAGTGAATTTAAGTTGCCATATTGAGTGGATTCGACTTTACCACCTAAAAATGAATTTGAAATTTTAGTAAGTGGACTTTATTTGCTACAGGAATTGGACCTATATTGCCACATAAAATTGGACTTGGTTTGCCAAATGAAAGTGAGTTTGGGTCATGTAGAAGTGGACTTAATTTTGTCATGAAGAAGTGGACTTGATTTTTCACGAAGAAGTGGACTTAGATTGTCATATAAAAGTAGACTTGAGTTGTTATATAGAAGTGGGCTTAGGTTACTACATAGAAGTGGACTTGAATTGCTATATAGAAGTGGACTTGGTTTGTTATGTAGAAGTGGACTTTGGTTACTACATGGAAGTGGACATAAGTTGCCATGTGGAAGTAGGCTTAATTTGCTACGTGAAAGTGGACTTAGTTTACTACATAGAAATGGACTTGAGTTGCCACATAGAAGTAGACTTGAGTTGCCATATAGAGTAGACTTATACAAGACATGGATTTAACCATCATACAAATCTGGTAGAATTTTGTATCCATATTTTGCCTCAAGAAACATGGAGTGTATGTTTGACTGGATATTCCCTTTTGAGGTAGTCGGATGTTCCATTATAGACAAAACATAGATACTTTTGATTGTGATTGTTGTTACCCTTAGGGCTAAGGCATAGTATCTTTTAAGGAATCGGTCATTGATTGGTGGCATAGGCCTTTCCCCCTTGTTATTGATCTGTTGGTAGGATCCCCCTTCAAATATTCTTTCAATGATATAAGGGTCATTTCAATTAGGCTCGAGCTTACTTTTCTTATTTCGGTTTGGGATGATGAGTCTTCTCAGGACTAAGACTATTTCTCCTTTTTGGAAGGACCTAAGGTGAGTCATCTTGTTGTAGATCCTGGACATTCATACTCGCTACATTTCCAGGTTTTGCTGGGCCATGAGTCTTGTCTCATCCAAGGAGTTTAGCTCGTCAAGGTGAAGATGAATGTTATCTTGTGATTTCTTCTTGCAAGACAATTCTTAGATAGGGGATTTGTACTTCCAATGGTAAGACTGTCTCAGTCCTAAACACTAATACATACAGTGTTGATTGGGTAGGAGTTCGATATGTGGTGCGATAAACCCACAGTGCCCAGCAAACTTTTAGTGTCAATCTTTCTTATTTCTAACAATAACATTTTTCAAGATCTTGGAAAGGGTCTTGTTGAATATCTCAGTGAGTTTGTTGGCTCTCTCATTATAGATGGATGAATATATATAGCTTATTTTGTAATGATGTACGAATCACCCTACCTTGAAGCTTCTTAAGGGTAGTCCATTATCAAAAATGATCCTTCGAGGGACACTGAATCAATACAAGATATTTTCTTGAAAGAAGCAAATAACAATATCCGCTTTTACCTCTTTCAAGGGAATTACTTTAGCCCACTGAGAGAAATAATCAGTTGCAGCTAATATGAAGCGATGGCCCCTAGAAGAAGATGGTTTGATTAGGCCAATGATGTCTATATCCCATACCTCAAATGGCCATAATGACACTATTGATTATAGAGAATTTGAGTGTTGATGGATTAAGTCACCATGAATTTGGCATAGGTGACATCTTCTCACATATTCATTACAATCTCCCACCATTGTGAGCCAATAGTAGCCCATACAATTGATCTTCATCATCATTTTTGGGCTCGACTGATGAGTCCTATAGACCCCATAATCCACTTCATACATAACTTCTTTGGCCTCTTTGTTTGAGAGATAGCACAAAAGTAGTTGGTCGAAAAACCTCCTATAAAGAGTGTCATTGATAAGCAGAAAGCACACGACCCTCTTTCTAATTTGTGTCTGTGCAGATTTATCTTTTGAAAGTTCTCGACTTTTAAGATAATTGGTGAAAGGTATTCTCCAATCTATGGTCTCTTCTACTAGTTAGATTCGGTCCTCTCGCGCTTGATACTAAAGATTGAGCTCATCACTTATCTACTACAGACTGTGATTAGGATTTCTCCCTGATCAAGGTCAACTAGTGCCTTCGCTAGTTTGGCTAAGAAGTCATATTTTCATATTGAGGGCCATTTCTAGTCCCGCAATTAGGGCTTCATACTTCATTGTTTGTGCATGATTTTGAGAGAGAATAGGAGTATCGTAAAATGCCCCTATTCAGAGTGACATAAATGAATCCAATAACTGCTTTGATTTACAAAAGATTTGGTTTGGTCCTTGGCTTGATAGATGATTCTCTATCAAAGTATAGTTTCCAATAAGATTCTCCTTCTTCGACCAAAAGGATTTCTTCATCAGGGAGTTTGCAACTCAAAGAATAATCATCTGATACTGGATGAGTTATGAGAAAATTGGTTAGGACTTGCCCCTTACTGCTTTTCGAGGAGTGAACTTGATATCATACTCCATAAGAATTAGAGCCCATTTTGCTAGCCTCCCAGTGAATACGGGCCTAGTCATCAAGTACTTCATGGGATCAATCTTTGATATTAAAATGAATTAATGAAAAAGCAAATAATGTCTTTGCTTTTTGACCATGAATATGAGTGCCAGATAACGCTTTTCAATGGGGAAGTAGTTGCTTTCTACTCCTATCAGCATTTTACTCAGATAGTAGAGTGTATTTTCTTTACCCTCTTCATTATTCTAGGCAAGAAGTGCCTCCAAAGATCCTTTCATTATTGCCATGTAGAGAATAAGGAGTCTATCGGCTAAAGGTGCTGCCCAGACTAGTGGCTTTAGGAGATACTGCTTGATCTCTTCAAAGGCCTATTGGCCGTCTTGATTCCAAATGAATGGAATGTCCTCCTTCATCAACTTGAAAAAAAGCTTACATTTTCCAGAGAGGTTTGAAATGAATCTTCTTATGTATGTGAGTCAACCTTGGAACAATCTTAATTGCTTTAAATTGTTAGGTGGTGGCATATCCAAGATTAGCTTTAATCTTAGATGAATCGATATTAATCCCTCAATGTCTAACAACAAAATAGACAAATTTTCCCAATGATACCCCAAAAGTGCACTTCATAAGATTTATCTTATATTTCCTAAGGTGGTCAAATACCACTCTTAGGTCTTGGACATGTCTATCTTTGGACTTAGTTTTGACCACAAAGTCATCCACATAATATTCCACTAACTAGTGTATGAGGTCATCAAAGATTTGAGTGATAGCTCTTTGATAAGTACCGCCTCCATTCTTGATCCTGAAGGGCATCATCTTGTAGCAATAAATGTTAATTAGTGTCCTAAAAGCCATATGTTTCTCATCATCAGGATGCATCTTAATTTGTTTATATCCTAGAAACCATCCATAAGGGATAATATTTTGAAGTTGACCGTGTTATCAATCATGATTTTCATTATTGGCAATGAAAAATTATCTTTTAGATATATTTTATTCAAGTCCCTGTAATCCACACAAATATAGATTTGGTCATTCTTCTTCTTGACTGGCACAATGTTTGCTGCCCAATCTGGCTATTTTCCTCTTTGATGATGCCTACTTGGATCAGTTTCTTTGTTTCTTCTATTACCTTCTATTCTAGGTTGAGTTTCATCTTCTAATGTGCTTGTTTAATATGCGAAAGCTCAAGATTAATAGCCAACTTGTGAATTGCAACTTTAGGGTCTAGTCTAGGCATCTCCTTATAGCTCCATGTGAAGTAGTCAATATACTCTTGGAGCACTGCTTTGAACTAGGTTTGGCTTTCTTCTGAAAGTTGAGTATTGATGAAAGTCAGCTTGGGGTCTTCCTTGGAGCCTAGGTTGATCTCCATCAGTTCATCGACTATGGCTTACCCCCTGTCCCCAAGTTCTAGTGGAACTTCTTCTAGTTTGAGAATTATTTCTTCACCAAGTGATTTATCATGTCGAGTGAGGTTTGGCAACGTACATCTGAAGGCATTTTGATTGCATCATGCCCCCCTTTCTTTTGGTTCCAATGAAATTCCACTAAGGATGTCACCTGATGTCTAAATAGTCACGGCCACTTTGGTGCACTTGTTAGTTGGTATTGATGTTATTTGGTCATTCTGACTATCAAAGAGAGGTCCAATGGTGACCATAAGATATGTATGGGCATTTGGGATAATTTAGCCTAGTCCTTTGGTGTTCTTGCTTCCTCTTCTAGGAGTGTAAGCATGTCCTTTGAGTGGATCCCATAGATTCGTGAAGAAATGACTTTTTCTCTTTATTTGTGAACATCCATAGCCAAATTTGTTGATTATCTGATGAAGCTAATCTGAGAAATATTTAGGCATGATTACCGGTTAACAGCAACCATCATCTGCCAGATCTTCAGTCCCCATGGTTTCATGTATTCTTGCGACACACGAGATTAGCTTATAAAATAGTATTTCCTTTTCTCCTTTGTGCCATGGAGGAATGTAAAAAGTTGTTAACTCTTCCATGACATTGATGCTCACCTCATCTAATAGTTTAAATAAGCCTTTTGGAACCTTAGTAATAAGGAGAGTATTTTTTTGTTTGGCCTCTATTATCATCTTCTTCAGAAGTATAACTACTTATGTAGACTTGCAGGGCTTCTTCATCTAAAGAGGTTGGGTCAAAATTGCTTTCTAGGTGAGAAGGAGCACAGATCACGCTAGTAATATTTTGCTTTGCTTGACTAATGGAAGCAAATCTCCTACCAGTGTCGAATCTCTAATAGTACTTTGCATCATCATAATGCACCTCATGAATATCAAAAGGGTGTACATCTCCATCAATTCAATGTTCTTCACCATCTTCAAAGTATTTAAGATATTGATATAGGGTTGATGGTACTACTTTATTTTCATGTAGCCACAACCTCCCTATTAGTGCTTTTTATAACGCATCAGTATTAATCACATAAAACTTAGCATCTAACATCATCTCGACTACTTTTAGAGAGATAGTTATGACTTTTAGAGCTCTTTGGCTATTTTGATTAAACCCTTGTATGATTATAATCTCGAATGACAAGTGACACAAATAAAAAATTAGAGCTCTTAGAGTTCGGAGAGTCATCAAATTGACTAAGGAACCTGGGTCAATTAGGATGTGATTGATCTTGATCTTGTCACTATTCCCTGTGACATACAATAGTATGTTGTGGTTTTTTATTTTAGGTAGTAGGTCATCATTTATGAAGGTGATGACGGGAGTTTGGTGTATATACACAAAGACTCCTTCATCTTCTCTTTATCAAAGTATGCTTGGTAGTTGGCCAGATTCTACAAGATACACACTAGTGTATCTATGAGTTCTTGTGATATTATCAAGGCATCAAATACACTCAAAATAGCAAGGATCTTCTTGAGATGGACAACTATATTGTATTCCACCTTTTAGGCATGTGTGAAGGCTCAATGTCCTCATTTATCTATTCCTTTTTCTTATCCTTGGGAATATTCTTATCCCTAGGCATTGGAGCTTGTCTCGAATGTAGCACATTTCCACCTCAGATTTCTATATGGTTTATTCTCCTTAGCTGAAATCTGTTATCATGAGACTAATAAGGTTCATCTTCAAAATCACTCCCGAGGGTAATCATGTGATAAGAGGTAATGGGTCCTTACCCTCAGTCAGTTGTTTCCTTAATGTCCTTGGAGAATGTGATTAGCTTATAGCCATCCCATTCAACATCAAAAGTAGGCACATGGGATTTTTCTTGTATAGAGGTCCTTAGAAACTCTCTGGATAAACCCTTTTATTTCATCCATTGGCATAATTTTCTTCAGGACTGTATTTAAGATGTTTCTTCCATGAATATTTATATTGGCTTGATGGTGGATATTTAGGTTGACTTGACATGGGGATAGAATGAGCTTTAGCATTAGCTTACTTGATTCTCTCTCAAAATGTCTACTTCTTCCTTCAGTGCTTATTGGTATAGGGCCTTTTGAAGTGGTCATAAAGTTACTCTAACTCAGACATGGAGTCGTATTCATCATTCATACCTTGCATGCATAGTTCATCTAAAGTTGGCAAAGCACATTCTTCCACACAAGTTCTAAGACTAAGACTTCACCAAACTTAGCACGTTGAGCATTAGTTTCTAGATTGTCGGATGGTGGCTGGGATAGCAACTCATTAGTGTTCACCTCGAACATATGAGTCACCATGCGATAAGAGATCATAGATTTGGCTAACTCTCTTTGATAATGTCTAGCTTTCTTGACTCATCTCTAGAGTAAATGGCATGAGTGGTCATTCTGATCTTGAGAAGGGTCAGTAAGTGATTTCTCACCACCCCCATGAGGTCATTTATATGGCTTTATCTTTTCTGCTAGCATCTTCTCCATCCTCTCGACTTTCTCACAGAGCATGGTGGTCGTACTTGTCATGCTTTCAATGGGGATAGCCATAACCTTCATATGCTCATTTAGTATTTGCATTTACCCCTTAACAAACTACAAGTTATTTGTAGCTAGTTCTTTCACAATATCTAGCTATAGTTTGATTATGCCATAGTCGTACTCATGGGCAAACCACTCTCTAAGATAATTATCTTGGGAGCAACCCTTAGGAAGACCTATATGATCTCTCATTTTATTAGTAAAATCTTGAGTGACTCTATTCACTTCTTTTTGCCTTACACCCTGAATTTCCATCATTGAAGCAACGAGATGGGAATTTGCTTGTTTGTAAACCTCCAACAATAAATATGGCAAAGCATGTCACCACCAAAAGTTCACTTTCTTCATTTTCCTCATCAGGATTCTCTAGTAAAGCGTTGAGTTTGTCAAGAAAGAATTTTTTAAGAGTTACTTGGCTTATTTCTCCCTGAACCAACTTCTTCTTCTTGCTTCTATTATTTCTTTTCTTGATGTTTCAAATAGATAAGGTAATTTGCTCCAATGAGGCTTTCTTTATCACCATCCTAGGCTCACCAGAGTTTCTAGTCATTTTATTCATCAGCTTCTTCAACCTTTCTAAAATGTAGACATTCCATAAATGCCCTTGTTTTGAAGTACATTGTGCTTCTTTCCCAAAGAGAATCTCAACAAGTTGTTCATGGTCCTTGAACACAGTAATGTGATTGATGTATTTGGTAGGTGTTTCGAATAAGGTTGCTTTTCAGAGAGTTAGCTTGCCTTCTTGATATTGCTTCTTGACCTAATTCTTGAACACATAGTAGTCTTCAATGATATGCCCCAAACTCTATAGTAAAGATAATAGTTCAGGTGATCTATTTTATTGGCCTCACTTGGCCTCTTAGATTCTAGCAATTGGAGGACTAACTTTAAGGTATCTTGAAAGATTTTAGCTACTCTTTCTCTTTTGAAAGAATATTTCTTTTTAAGCCTTTGTTGGATATTATTGGATCGTTTCACTTCTCTATCTCCTTGAAGAGTTGGTGGCTTCTAAGGATTATCCTCATTCATGATGGGGTTTGGAGGTTTCTTTTGCTCAGTTGCTATGAATATAACCCTCATATTTTTGGAAGGATCTCCATCCTTTACTTTTCTTTTTTTGGTTTGAAAATTTGTGAACTAGATAAGGTTGGTGGGTCAATCCTTTTCAACTTCTTGACTTGCATGATGAGGTCTTAGAAGGTATGGATAGAAGAGGCACTTAGATAATGTGCCATCCATTCTCCCCTTATAATATCAAGGATTAGATTTACCGCCTCTAATTGCCTCATGGATTATTCATACTTAATACTAAGATTTCTCTATTATGTGGTATAATCCAAAATCATCTCATTATCACATTTTGGCATTGAGAGAAGGTCTACAATGATCACTTTATCGCTAACTTCTTTAAACCTGATTTTGAAAGTCTCTTTCATTTGTACCCAAGTTTGTATGGATTTTAGTTGCAAACTAGCATACCCCTTGAATGCTACTCCTGTCAAGCTTGTTAAAAATTGGCAGAGTAATAATAAGGGACTATTATTTGAATCTTAACACAAAGTCACAAAGTGAGCTATGTGCTGTTTAAGATTGTTCATGCCATTAAACTATTTGAAATTAGGCACTATATAGTCTTTAGGATATGGCACTCAGTTGTGATGGCTAGAATATGGTTTGTTAGTATCATTTACTCTACCCATCTCACTTTTTTGTCTCAATTGCGTAGCTACCATTCATTGTACCAACTTTTATATGTATGTTGGGAGTTCCATATTGCCAAGGATCCTTGAAATCAGAGATCGAATATCTCTTACTAGAGGAGGTACTTGTGAAGTGCCTACTTTTTCGTGGATCTCATCTATAGAAAATGTGCCTTCTGCCACCTTTACTGCTTAAGATGGCTATTGAGATCATTCTAACTTATCAAGCTTTTGTCTCATTTGTAGCATCATCTCCATCGACTCCTTGACTTTCTTTTAAGCTTCATCTTTCTCTTTGCCTTGCTGTCTTAGCTATTCTTGTAGTGCTTCTATGGTCATCTATTGATTGGAGCTTTCAATTATGACCAAGGCTTCTATCAGAACATAATGGTCAATGTTTTGAGGTTCAAAGTTAGGCTTTGGGTTGAGGCAAACTTCTCCCATCAGTCAAGTCATCTCATTCAAGAGTCTACTCATGGAGCAGGTTGACATACCCTCTCTTTGGTGTGGTAGCAAGGAATGGCCCATAAGGGCTCTCTCCTCTTGAATTTCTTCATTAGTAAGTTTTATTTGAGCAGTCTTCTTTTAGCATTTTTTCAGCTTGGGTGCAGGCACATAGTCCTTCCCAAAGTCATAATAAGAAATGACTTTGATAGTATAGGTGATCTCCTTTGGTGAACCCTCATGCTAGGTTTTAGCTTTATAGTGACTCATGGTTTTATTTGGTGATTCGCTCATTTGCTACAGTCTTAAGACAAGACTATGCCCCCTGTGATTTGTTCCTACTCTTCTCCAAATTGCTTAATAGAGCAAAGGAGTTGAAGGTAGGGATGGTAATGACCAACTTTATTCGAGGGGTAGATTTCCCAAGTCGGCTGAAGATTCCAACAGCTTTTCCTTTACTTGCGATAGTCAGGACAAGATCTTTTTTCTCAATTCTTGTGTCCAAATTTGCTTTTGATTGCCTCTTGTGAGGAGCTAGGTGAAGGTGGCTGAAAACTGAGCTTTGTTTCGGTCCTAACATCTAGAAGGCTAATATTCTTTTTAGTTGAGATATATCTTCTAGCTCTTTATCTGAACAGTCCTTCTCATTAGGGATAATGACATTAGACCTCCTTTTCCATGATGGAGGGTGGGAAACAAACTAGTTTTGCATGTCAACAACTTCAGTTACTATAGCAATTGGTGTCTTCTTAAACTACACGACCTCAGGGATGATCCGAACTTAATCTAAAATTTAGTTGTTTTTATAGCAATCATTAACTGGGGAAAATGCACAGTTGATCCTACCCCCAGGATGATGGTGTATCTTGGGATAGAGATGTTCTTCATTGTTGCCATTTGATTCATTCTTCTGTAAAGGAGAATATAACTGATCAGTCTTCAATTGTAATTCCACCTTACTAGTGTCTCTATTGTATTAACTAGGTTTCTACAATTGGAGTAAAAGTTAGATCCCACTGGGTGTGCCAGATTTTATGGGATCGATTTTGATGGCCCAAGATAGTGTAGATCCCGAGAGTGACCTCGAATTACAAATCAAAGTTTATTTTTATTTGAAGTACACTATCAGGTGTTATGGGAACATTGACTTTCAATAAGTGCAAATCCCTATTGTTAATTGCCCCAATGATTGTCAGGAATCTCCTAAAGCAAAAAACCTAACTAATAAAAGAAAGACACAAAAAAAGAAAAGAAGAAAGCATTTAATTGATTTTAAGAAATGATACATGGCTTATATCAGGGCATACCCTCACTTCAAAATTCAATGTAGAATTATAGAAAACATAAAAGGAATAGAGGAAAAGAAAGAGAGGAAAGGAAGCTTTGATATGTGCTAGTGCCCCACTCCCCTTGCGCTGAATCACGTGGTGTCTGACTCAAATCGTGGAAGGAATGAAAGAAGTTTGAAGTATTTTCAATAGCTTTGAGCATTGGCAATAACTTCATGATTTTAAGTATTTTTGTTAGCTAATAGGCATAGGTGATAATTTCATTTGAGGTTGAAATATTTTCATTAGCCAATAGGAGTTAGTGATAACTCCATTTTCATTGAAATACTTTTGTTAGCCAATAAAGTGTTGACGATAACTCCATTAACCTTGAAGTATCTTGATAGCCGATAAGGCATAGGTGATAACTTTATTGTTTGAGTAGCATTACCAATGGCTTAGGGTGTTAGGTATAGCTTTGAGAATCGCATTGTCAACTATTTCTAATGTTGACTAGCTTGAAGAGTGTGTCATCAACTACTTTTGAGGTTGACTACTTGAAAGATATATCTTCAACTGTTTGTGAGATTGACTAGCTTGAAGAGGCACATCATCAACTATTTATGGGATTGACTAGCTTTGAAGTGTGGCCAACAGCTTTGAGCATATTATTAGTTAACTTTATTAATTTGGTAGTATCACCAATGGCTTAGGGGGTTCGGCATAGCTTTATAATGTGGCCAACAACTTGAAGCATGTTGGCAATTACCTTTGACAGCATCACCAATGGCTTATGAGATTGGATATAGCTTTAAAGTATGACCGACAGCTTTGAGCTTGTTGGTGATTAACTTTTTTAGTTTAGTAGTGTCACCAACTACTTATGGGGCTGGATATAACCTGGAAGATGTGTCATCAACTATTTTTAGAATTGGCTAGCTCCGAACTATGGCCAATGGCTTTAAGCATGTTGGCAAATAACATTTTTGATTTGATAGTATCACCAACGACTTACTAAGTTGGATATATCTTTGAAGTATTGCTAACAGCTTAGAGCATATTGACGATTAACTTTTTTAGTTTAGTAGTGTCATCAACAGTGTATAAAGTTGGATATAGCTTCAAAGTGTTGCTAAAAGCTTTTGTGGCACACCCAGTGAGACTCAGTTCAACTTTATTCAGTTCTATTCGAACTAATTCTAGTTCAAGTCAGGGTGGTGACATCACCCTTTATTTACAGTCTTGGAGTATTGTTAAAGATTTAGCACACTCAATGGGACTCGATTTAACCCTAATTAGTTCCATTGAGACTAATATGGTTTGAATTTGAGTTTGATTTCATTTAGCTTGTATTGGACTTTTATAGAGTCCTAGTCTACTAGGCTTTGGCTCAGGTTTAAGTTAATTTAGTACAACTTGATTTTAGTTTCGGCTCAGTCTAGCCTAATTTTAGTTTAATTTGGAGTTTACCCCTTTTAATTTGGATTTGATTTAAACTTAGTTCAATACATATTGGGTTTGATTTGAACTTAACTTGGTTTTAAATTAACAAATCTCGAGTTTGATTGAGGTTGAGTCAATTTGGGTGTTAGTCCATTTGTTTGATTAGTTTAGGCCCATTTTGAGTCAACCTGTCCTTTGTCCAATTATTTGAGCTAAGTCTAATGATTAAGTTACTTCATATTAACGAGTTTGATTTGAGGGTCTTTGTTTACTTATGATAATTTTTTGGGGACCCATGGCCCAACTTCAAATATGTGGACCCAAAGATTGGCTGAGTATGAGCCCGAAGATAGGCTTAGATGCAAGCCCAAAGGCTGGCTAAGTGTGAGTCCGAAGGCTAGCTTTGATGTAAGCCTAAAGATTGGCTAAGTGCAAACTAGAAAGCTGGCATAGATGCGAGCCTAAAGATTGACTAAGTGTAAGCTTAAAGGCTAGCTTAGATGCGAGCCTTAAGACTACTTAAGTGCAAGCTTGAAGGTTGAAGCCCGAAGGCTAGCTTTGATGCAAGCCTGAAGATGGCTAAGTGTGAGTCTGAAAGTTGGCTTTGATGTGAGCCTAAAGGCTAGCTAAGAACAAGTCTAAATGCTGGCTAAGTGCGAGCTCGAAAGTTGGCTTTGATACAAGCCCAAAGGATAGCTAAGTGTGACCTTGAAGGCTGGCTTTGATGTGAGCCCAAAGGTTGGCTGAGTGCAAGCCTGAAGACTGTCTTCGATGCGGCTAGAAGGCTACCTGAGTGCGAGCCCGAAAGCTAATTTTGATGCAAGCCTGAATGCTAGCGGAGTGTGAGCCCAAAGACCTGCTTGGATGCGAGCCTGAAGGCTAGCTTGGATGTGAGCCCGAACACTGGCTTAGATGTGAACCAAAAGACTAGCTAAGTGTGAGCCTGAATGCTTGCTCGAAGGTTGGTTTAGCTGCGAGCTCGAAAGCTAGCTAAGCGCCAGTCTAAAGGCTAGCTGAGTGGAATGAGGATTTGCCATCTTCATTATCATCTTTGAGGGGCCACGGGTGGCCGGGACAAGGTCACAGGTCTACCATCTTCGAGGGCCATGGGTGACAACGGTGATATTGAAAGATTCATTATCTGCATTTTCAAGGGACCACGAGTGGTTGCAAAGAGGTTGTAGGTCCACCATCTTCATCGTTATCTTCGAGGGACCACGAGTGGCCGTAGCAAGGTCATAGGTTCATCATTTTCATCATCGTTATTAAGGAGCCACGGATGGCCATGGCGAGGTTGTAGGTTTGTTATTTTCATCGTCATCTTCGAGGGGTCGCGGGTGATCATGATGAGGTCAGTGGGTCTGTCAGAAGAAAAAATTGGGACAAGAGAAAGTTACTTTTTTTTTCATAACAACTTTTTTATTTTTTTATTTTTCCTTTTTATCTCTTCTTCCCTTCCTCGTTAGGGCAATTCGTGCCCCTCAAGCTTTGTTTTGCCTTCATGACCGGGCCATGGTGGCTCGATTCTCTTCTTTGCGGTCAGATCTGGATCGATTTTTCAGTGACCAAGTGGGGGGCAGTCCTATGGCAGGCGTGAGAGGTTGCCGAGGAGGCAGGCGAGCTAGCTAGAGGATGACTCAGGCTGCGTGGAGGTTGTCCGGGCTTCTCTTATCCAAGTCCATGGCAGAGTCTAGTTGAATTTTGGCCGGATCTAACAGTAGTGAGCCATGGACATGGTGGTGGTACAACTGAGATCATCATCCAAGTTCGAGCGAAAGTTGTAGGGTGAAGGTTGGAGGGGATGCAGTAGGGAGGTGGCTTGCGAAGCTTCAACTGATCGGCAACATGAGAGCGATGGAGGCGGGTGACCAAGTGCACGTGAGGAAATGGGTAGAGAAGCAACCTAGTCTCTACAAGGAAAACTAGAAAGAAGAATGGAGGAAAGCAAAAGAAAAGGTGAAGGCTTACATCTTGGCAAATCTCGTCTTCTTTGTTTTCTTCTCCACGCTGGCCTATTAATCCTTCTCCATGTTTTCTTGTCACCTTCGGCTGCTGATCTATCTCCTCATCTCCCTTTTATTGCTATTTTTATGTAGGTTTCCAATCCTCTTTGTAGGCTTCAAAGAAGATTTCAAAACCAAATTCAGCAAATTTGATGAGTGTGATTGGTACCTGGTCTTCTTGATTGATTTCATTTTGAAAATAAATAAGATTTGATTATAGATTAAATTGTATGCTAAGATCTTGTGAATGGCATGTAATTAATTGAGATTTTTTTTTCCTATGAGAGAATTCAAATTTTATACTATTTTCGAGTGATAAATTTTTAGGGTGTTATTTGCAAAATTTTTGAAAAATTGAATCAAAATGTAATTTTATAGATTTTTGGGGTCTTTTTATAAAAAGGACATATTTGTAAGAATTCAAAAATTTTCGAGGCCTTTTTGAAAAAAATTTGAACTTATTTATAAATAAAAAAGTTTGAAAAATATAGTTGCATATTTTCAAAAAAAACTAGCTCAATTGATTGTGATAAATGGTCCAATTAAGGTTCATATTTCGATCACATTCTAGTGGCATACAATTCTATATGTTGACTGAATTTTGATTAGATTTGATTTTCAGTCAAAATTGACACAAACATAATCGACTTGAACTGGCAAAACTCCGGCGATCAACCGATGCCCTCAATTGATCGACTGATTTCGATAAACCAATAAAACCTAGGAGTTTTGTTGGTCGATTGATATTCTAATCAATCATCTGGTTCTAATAAATGAATAATAGAACCCTGCTCTGGCTAACGACCGATGTGTGACCTGGTTGTTCGGTTCAAATGAACCTAGAATAATACTCCTTTTAGCTAGTTGATCGATAGCCCAACCAGTCACCCATTTCAGTCAGAAAATTGATGATCTAATGTTGAAATTCAACCTTAATCATGCCACATTTTGATCGGCCCAAACTTGGATCAATTCAGATTCAAATCAAGTTAATCCAAAATCAAAAAAAGTTCGAATTGAACTCTAATCGAGTCAAACAACACTTAAGCTAAGTCAAAAATAAATTTAAGCTAAACTTTGATTAGGTTAAACCAAAACAAATTCAAATTAAAATCTGATTGAGTCAAATCACAACAAGTTCAAATAGAACTCTTAATCAAGTCAAATAATATTTGAACTAAATCATTACAAGTTTGAATTAAATTAAACAACATGCAAACTAACAATAAATAAGTTTAAATAGAACTCTAAATTGAGTCAAATAATGAACAAGTTCAAATAGAACTCTAAATTGAGCCAAACAATATTTGAACCAAACCATCACAAGTTCAAATAGAATTGAGTCAATCCATATTCAAACCAAACCATCACAAATTTAAATAGAACTCTAAATTGAGCCAAACGATATTTGAACCAAACCATCACAAGTTCAAATCGAACTATAAATTGAGTCAAACAATATTCGAACTAAACCATGACAAGTTTGAATAGAACTATAAACTAAGTCAAACAACATTCAAATTAAACCACAACAAAGTTCAAATAGAATTCTAAACTGAGTCAAATAACATTTGAACTAAACCATAACAAGTTTGAATAGAATTCTAAGCTGAGTCAAATAATATTCAAACTAAACCATAATAAATTTGAATAGAACTCTAAAGCAAGTTAAACAACATTTAAATTAAACCACAATGAGTTCAAATAAGAACTAAATCGTGTCAACTTCCTTTAAAGCCAAACAAACCCAAAAGTCATTGGTGACTCTCTCTTTAAAGTCAATCAGCACCAAAATTCATTGATGGCACTCCATTCAAAGCCAGTCAACCCCAAAAATTATTGATGATATTTTTTTTCAAAGCCAATCAACCCTAAGAGCCATTGATAACACTCCCTTTAAAGCTAGATAAACCCAAAAGCTGATAGTGATGCTACGTGTAATGCAAGTCAACCCTAAAAGTTGTTGATGGCTCTCCCTTCAAGCTAGTCAAATTTAAAAACCGTTGGTAACACTCCCTTCAAAGTCAATCAACTCCAAAAGCCATTGATGACACTCTCTGCAAAGCTAGCTAAACCCAAACGCCATTGGTGTGCCATTGGTGACACTTGCTTCAAAGCCTATCAATCTCAATAGTCATTGGTGATGCTCCCTTCAAAGCAAGTCAATCCCAAAAGCCATTGATGACACTCCCTTCAAAGATAGCCTAACCTAATAGTCATTGATGATACTCTTTTGAAAGACAATCAACCCCTAAAGCTATTAATGATACTCTCTTCAAAGCTAGTTAAAGCCAAAAGCCATTAGTTACACTCCCTTCAAAGTCAATCAACCTCAAAAACTGTTATGACACTCCCTTCAAAGCTAGTTAAACCCAAAAACCATGGTGATGCTCCCTTTAAAGTGAGCCAAATCCCAAAAGCTGTTGATGTTGCTACAAGCCGAGGTAGTATGCCACATCTATCAATATATTATTAACATCCATTAAAGATCAACTCAAGACCCATCCGAATCAAATTTCACTAGATCAATTGTATGGAAGTAGGGCAGCAACAAGCATCAAGCTTTTATCCCATTTCCTATTATTTTTATTTCCATACTTTCCATGATTATAGATTTAGATTCCTTGTAAAGTGAGGATATGGCCTAACTCAAGCTATGTACCCTTTCTCAAATCAACCAAATCATGCTTTATTCTTTTTTTTTAAGTCTTTATTTTATTAGTTAGGTTTTCACAACCAAATCATGCTTTATTCTTTTTTTTAAGTCTCTATTTTATTAGCTAGGTTTTCTCACTTTAAGAGGTTCCTAACAATTATTGGGATAACTAACAACAATGGTTTGTGCCTATTGAAAGTCATGTTTCCACAACACCTGATCATGCACTCAAACCACCATATAATTTTTTATTTATTATTTCGAGATTACTCTCAGAGGTCTTTGCTATCTCGGATGACCAATTTTAATCCCACACCTATGAAATAAAATTTAAATATATGTAAATTGTATTGACAATCTATGAGATAAAATAATATTTATGACATACATGAGGTTCTATAGAAGCAGATGGAGTGCCTCCCAAGCTCACCAGTGTACTAGACCCCTCGGCTCCATATTGGTTTGCATTTTTCAGGACCTAGCTAAATAAATAGTTTTTCCTAGTAATACAAAGTAATAATATATATGAAAATACAAAGAATATATATTGTATAGATGATACTATAGAATTGATCTTGTAAAGTTTCAAAGACACTATGGAGCTAGGCTATCATATCATAAAGAGGAGCAACATGAGCCTGTATCATAGCCTCTACTTGGGCTTCACTATAATGGGTTCCACTGCACAAATCTTCTAAGGTACTCCCAAAGATCTGAGTGGGCATCATCCCATGTCAAAAGTTCAAAGTCAGCCATGCCTCTCACTCTCAATTCAATCAGTGCCTTACCCATATTTTTTAGAAGATAACTCCTCACTGTAATTGAAAGCAATTGCTATATCACTGTATGATAGTCATGATTCTTCAAACTTATTATCGTCTAATCCTTCATATTCATGTATCTAGAAATATTAGATGCCTAACCACCTAGCACTTTCAGGTTTTCAAGGACACTAAGAACCACTTTCTTTTCTTGTTTGCTCATGGTAAAGGGGGCAGGAGATAAGTATGTTTTACTATCTCTCTCTCACGGATTGATTGCTTTTTTATCCCAATATCCATAATATCTAGCCATGTATTTAGGTTATCTTTTGACTTTTGGATCACCCAATAATATCCATAATAGATATTAAGAAAATTTCTCTCAATGTGTGTGATATCGAGTTTATGACAATACATAATGTACTCCAGTAAGGCAAGTCAAAGAATACACTTTTCTTTTTCTAGTTGCTCTTGACTTTCAATGTGCCATCTGTAGTCCTACGAGTCCTCATTTTCTTCGAAGAGAGTGATCCAACATGTGTTTTTGCCTCATTTACTATGCCAATAATTTCATTCAATGTGTCCTCCCCAAAAGAGTGAGAAAGAGGAAGACCATGCTCACATATTCCATCGAACGAGGCCTTCTCTAGCCAAAACTTGTGACCTACATGCAAATATTGATGATGACACATATAGCAAAACTTCTAACCATGCTTCAACCAATGAAATCACATGTTCTTCCCACAAATTGGACAAGTCTTCTAACCTCAAATCATTAACCCAAATAAATATGCATATGCAAGGAAATCATTGATAGTCTACAACAATGCCACACCCATATAAAATATCTCTTTTCTATTTGCATCATATGTTGGTAGGCTTGGCTCTCACAATTCTTTCAAATCCTCTATTAACAATTGTAAATACATGTCTATGTCATTCTCAAGCCTTTTGGACCATTAATGAGTATTGACAAGATGAACAATAATTATTTCATGCATAACCATGGAGGTAAATTATATGAAACTAGTTATTATCTTGAAAGGGTTAAATCCTATGAAGCTGATCTCAATCATATATTACAAACATCATTTGCAAAATCAAGGTTTGATTGATCAAAATCCTTCCAGGCCATGCTATCAGCTAGATGTCACAATGATCTATCTACTACATGACCTTCTGCATGTCATCTTATATGCGGTACTTTTTCTCTGGCATAAATAGCCATTGCAGTTTTATCTTCAAAGGGAAGTACCTGACCATCTTAGTTGGTATATTTCCCATTTTCTAACCATCCTCATCACTTGCAGTCTCAAACATCTTGCACTATGGTATTTACAATACTTGCAATATGTTTCTAATGCGCTTTCATTTTTGTAGAAAATGCAATGATTAGGGCATACATGAATCTTTACATACCTGAGACTTAGGTCTTTAACTATATTCCATGCCTCATGATAGAAAGATTGGAATGAACCCAATTCATAGAATGTCTCCTTTAAAGTCTATAATAGGATACTAAATGACTTGTTGCTTCATTAATATTTGATTTTCACGATCAACAACCAAACAACCACATGATAAATAATAGAAATGTGAAATTGTTGCATCTCGAATATAGTTCTTTGTTAGCTTTATTTAATAGTTTGAAAAATTTTATTTCACTATTATCGGGATCTCGTGTTGGAATTTCTCCACTTTCAACACTAAACCCTCCGGAAAATTCTAGGAGACCAAAATACATTATGGAGTAAAACTCTGATGTCATCATTATCTTCATCATTCTCCTCAACTTTCTTGTCCACCTCTCTATACTCTTGTTTCTTATAGTACCATGACTTTTCTCCATGAAAAGTCTAATTAATATAAGACGTATTTCATCCTCATACTATTACATGTTTATGAACTTCTTCACATGTTCGACTGTGCACATTCAAACAATCAATGCAAGGACATCTTATCCTCTGATTTGACCCCTTGCTCTTATAGGCATACTAATGAAAGTTATTAACCTCTTTTATGTATTTACAATCCATTCGATTCTTTAGCATGATCCCAGTCTTGTCCATCAGGCTAGCCGCCGTGAATATATACATGGTGAAATTAAATCAATCTCATATTTTAGGTGTCAAATTAATCAATAAAAGATATACACATATATTGTCATATAAGTTAAGATGTCAATCCATGTACCTATGGCCCATGGTGTCCTATTGATGTCCTACCCCATATCCTATCCATGTTATCCCTGTATTTGCCCTTGTTCACCTATGTTCATCCCATATCATATCATATTTTTTCCATGTTGGCCCCGTGTCTACCCGTATTCACCCATGTTCACTTGATATTTGCCATGTATTTGCCCCGTGTTTGCCCATGTTTGTATAGTATCCAACCCATATTCTTCTATATTCACACCATGTTCAACCCATATTTTTCCATATGTAAAAGACATAATTACTTTCAATAAACAGTTTCAAATTAATCCTAATCATCTACATTAACAATTAAACATATTGATGCCAAAATCAACCAATTATACCAATAACTTACAACTAGCACTAGAATATATAGAAATTGAGATTTTTCAAATACATCTACAACTAAATCAAAATATTCTTGAAAGTATAGAAGAATGGAGAAGTCCAACGATCATGGGAAGAAATCAATAAGAGAACTTTTAAGAAGTATGAAATTTGAGTGAGAAAGAAAAAGAGAAGAGGATCTATAGCATACCTTATGAGGAGGAGGAGTGAAACTCAGGATGCTCACAGGGGAGAAAAAGAAAATACCAAAATGGCAATGGAGATAGAGATCCGGCTGGTTGAACACACAAAGAAAGAAGGAGAGAGAAAGGTGGAGAAAAATCCTTGTGTTGGAGATTAGGGAAGAAGGAGCTCTCGATGGTTTTTAGACAAGACTAAGAACACCAAGAATTGTATTTTGCTTGACGATTTTGGACATTCAAACTTACCTATTCAAGGAGCATTTTTATATTCCTAAGGCTCAAAAGATTGAGCACTCAGACTTACATGTTCAGGAGTAAATAGTATTCCCAATGTTTTTTACATGGAATGTTGGCATTCACCGAAGAAATACTGAAAATATTTGATGTTCGAAGATGAATGCCGAGTATTTCCAATATTTCTTTAAAAATACTAGAAATTCTCAACATTCCTTGAAAAGTACTAAAAAATTTTAATGTTTCTTTTATTAATACTGGAATTTAACCGTCCGCTCCTCAAACATCAAAAATATCCCAAAAATGGCTCTGTATATAATAGTTTAAATATAATTGTTAATACCAATGAATAGGGCTATGTCTCCTGTCTTAATTGGGGCATATAACCTTATCTTGTAATCAGAGATTGATATAGCATCAACCCAAAACATGCCTATGATGTGGCCATCCTGGTCAAACTGGAAATTTTCAGAAATATTCAAGCGAAATTTTCTACAGAAGAATCCAAGATTTTCCTTCTCAAGATGGAATGGAATCTAGGCAGACCATACGAGAAGATCCTACCATTTGCCCCTTGTAAACCACGTCCAATAGATAAAACTAGGTGAACGTAAGGCCTATCGACTAAAAACAACTCCAACTAGTGCTAAACACTGCGGTGGAGAACAAGTACGTCGCCCTCAAGGCCTACCTCGCAGGTGGCAATCCGTCTGAGTCCAACTTCGAGCTCAGGACCTTATCCCCGCCAGAGCCTGGATCGAACCAAGTCATCGTCAAGAACTACTATATGTCCGTCAACCCGTACCAAATCAATCGCATGAAGGAGTATAGCTCGTCGCAGAATGCCGCAGGCTTTACCATTCGGATGGCTCTTGGCGAGGTGAGGTTTTGTTCCGAAGAGTTTAGCGAACGCGTCCGCTAGTCCTGCTGATTACATTATCTTATTTACTAATTCATTATCAAACGCTCCCATGAAACTTGTTGGGTTTTGGTGAAGGGGGTGGACACATTTGGGGTTGGGAGGGTGGTGGCGTCAGCAAGCCCGGAGTTTGCGACCGGGGACCTGGTTGCCGGCCTGCTGGGGTGGGAGGAGTACACAGTCTTGCGGCCGGGGAACATGCTGAACAAGATCACGGATGAATTACCCCTGTCATGTCACCTGTGTATTCTAGGCCAGTATTACTCCAAGCTCCAAATACTCATCTTGGTCATCAATATTTTTCCAAAATACGTTGCCCACTATCAAGGCATAGTTGTATGTTCGAATTTGTTTTTTCTGAAAGAATAAAAAGGGATTTGTGAAGTCCTTGTTAAAATACAGTGAATAGTTGAGTTCAATGGAATGAATTCCTAATTATACTAGAATTATATAATTTTATGTCGGTTGGGGGAGCTGAGATAGTATCGAAACGGATCAATATAGTAAGCCGGATACCAAGCCATCCTGAAAGCTTAAACTCATGGGATATGAGTTTTTTTCATTATATATATTGGATTCTATTTTTCAATATCCGATGTGAGACTAATTTATCACATTTGACATTATAACAATCTTCCCCTTCAAATGTAATTTGACCACATCAATTTTAACACTTTTAATCAAAAACTCTTTTATTCAACCAGTTCCACCGTATGACCCATACTAACGGGTTTTTATCTCATTCTTTTGATTTTTTAAGAGAAACTAACATACAACTCAATTCAGTCACATCATCACAGTAATTTCAGTCTTAAAAGTTTGTACAATTTTGAACCTAAAGCTCTGATACCATTTGTTGGGAAAGCTAAAAATGTATCGAAATAGATCAATATAGTGAGTCGGATACCAAACCATTCCAAAAGCTTAATTTCATGAGATGTGAGTTTTTTTCACTATATATATTGAACTTTATATATCTAATATCTGATATTAGACTAATTCATCACAGCTGACATTATAACACATATCATACTCTATGCTACAGGGCCAAGCGGACTAATAGCCTATGCTGGCTTCCACGATGTGTGAAAAGCCGAAGAAGGGCGAGAAAGTGTTCGTATCAACAGCGTCAGGATCAGCAGGCAACTTGGTCGGCCAGGTCGCTAAACTCTCCGGTTGCTCCGTAGTCGGATGCGCAGGGAGCAAGAAAAAGGTCATTTTCATCTTCTTTCTTAAGCATCGGATTCCATCACAATCTGAACCACCACACTTGAAATTCAGAACTGAGGTTGCTCAACTTAACTCGTATCAGATGAATTTACTCTGAGAAGCTGGGATTTGATGCTGTATTCAACTACAAAGAAGAACCAGGTCTGATTCTGCACTGAAAAGGTGAAAGAAGCTACATTTCAATGCATCAAAACTAAATCAATCCACAGAAAATCAAATGGGAATTAAATCTGATATAGTCTTTCTAGTTGCTTCCCTGATGGCATTGACATATACTTCGACAACGTCGGCGAGGTGCTGGAGGCTGCGGTCGCCGACATGAACGCCTTTGGCCGGGTGGCCGTGTGCGGCGTGATCTCCGAGTACACTGACTCCAGCCGGCGGGCGGCACCTGACATGCTTGATGTGATATACAAGAGGATCACAATAAGAGGCTTCTTGGCCTTCGACAACCTGCCGAAACACGCAAAATATACCTCTACAACATCCGATTATCTTCGCCATGGCAAGCTTCAAGTGCTCGAGCCACACCTCTCAGGACCTCAAGAGCGTTCCCTCCGCCTTCACCGGCGTCTTTCGCGGTGACAACATCGGCAAGAAGATCGTCCAAGTGAGCGAGTACTGAGGAGACATTTGCACCAGTAATGCTGCTCATTTGGTAACGGATTAGAAAGCATCAACATCACAATTACCAATGTCACGTTTATTTGCATGTGAGTGAACCCACTAATCTCATTATTTTCTTTGGTAATCCATTACACTGTTTATTTTTTGAAAAAATTACCAATAAATTTTTGAAATTTTCTGAATTTTTTTACCAGTTCTTCTCATTTTGATAATTATCACAAAAAACTTTTGCATACCTAGAAGGTATGTAAGGACAGTGAAATTATTTTATTGTCCCTCTCCATATACTCTATCGTACTTTTTTTCCTCCTATTTTTTTCTCTTTTTCTCTCTTTCTTTTGTCATCTGTGGTAGCACCACAAATATGTATCATCACCATCACTACCATCATGCTTTTTCTCCTTTTTTTTTTCTTCCTTCTCCTTTTCTCTCTTTCTTTTTGCACCCATGGCAGCACCACCACTTTTTCTTCCTCTATCCCTTTCACTTCCCTTCGCCTCCTTTTTCTTCTTCCTCCCCTTCCCTCTCTATCTTCTCGCACTCGTCACACCACCACCACCATATTTCTCCTCTGCATTCCCCTTCGACAAGTATGTAGCAGCATCACCACAAGTATCCGTCGCACCACCACATGTAAAAGCATCACCACCATCATCACCATGCTCCTACTCCTCCTCCTCCTTCTTTCTTCTCCTTCCCTCTCTTCCTTGAACCCATCACACTACCACCACAATGCAATAATAACACCACCACCACCACTACCATGCTCCTCCTCTTCTTCCTCTTTTGTCTTCCTTATTCCTTCTCCTCCTTCTCCTCCTTCTCCTCCCCATCCAAAGAACTCCACCTCTTTCTCCAAACTAAGTTCCCCCTTGTCCTTTCCTCCTCTCCTCCTCCTTCCCATCCAAAAAGTTCCACCTCCCCCTCAAAGACATGCTCTTGTTCCTCCTCCTCCCTATCCAAAGAGCTCCTACTTCTTCTCCAAGCCAAGCTCTCCCTCTCCAGCCCCTTCCCTTCCTCTTTTTGCCGCCTCCCTTATCTCTCCTCTCTCTCCCCTTGGCTTCCCTCCTCCTCCTTCTTCTTCCTCTCCTTTCTTCTTCTACTTCGACCTCTCCTACAACCTTGTCAACAGTCCTTTTCCTTCTTCTCTTGCACTCTTCCCTTACCTCACCTACTTAAATCTTTTCAGTAATAACCTTTTCGGCTCTATTCTATTATCTTTTTTTGTATTCCTCTACCTTTGGGACCTTCTCGTTGTTGCGCATTTTAGAAAAAATGCTCATGTTCATAATAACTCACATGACCTTTAATTATTTTAGAATATATTGTATATGTCAAGTAAATATAATTTTCTACATATAGGATGATACATATTATTTTAATTATTTGCACATTGTTATATATTGGGTGAGGTGTTTATGTTATAATTGAAATAACCATATATGGGATAAATTGCTTATTCTAAAGTAAGGTGTTTATATATGGGTGAAATGATTATATATGGGTTTAAAGTCTATATATATATGTTGAAATAATTTTATATAGGTAAAATATTTATATATGAGTTGAAATGACTATATATGGGATAAAGTGCTTATATACAGGTTGAAATTGATTATATATGGAGTAATATATATATATATATATATATATGAGTATAAATGAAATAATTATATATTAGTAATTTTATTTTTATATATCGAGAGATATGTATATATATTTTGAGTTTTATTTATATTTCAAAAGATCTATTTATATATTAGTAGGTATATTCATTTATTAAGAATTATATTTATATATCAAGAGATATATTTATAAATTGAAATTTCGGTTCATAAATCGAGAGTTATGTTCATATATTGGTTGAGATGATTATATATGGGGTAAAATATTTATATATAATTTGAAATTATTATATATGGACTAAAATATTTATATATGGGTTGAAATAATTATATATAAAGTAAAATATTTATATATAAACTAAAATAATTATATATTAATAATTATGTTTATATATCACAAGATATGTTTATATATTTGAAGTTATATCTATATATTAAAAGATCTATTGATATATTGATAATTATGTTTATTTATTGAGAATTCTACTTATATATTAAAATATATATTTATATATTTAAAATTAAATTTATATCTTAGGAGATATGTTTATATATTAATAGTTATATTTATATATTAGAGTTAAGGAGAGGAAGAGAGAGGAGAGAGAAAGGGGTGATAGAGAGTGGAAGGAAAATGACCATAGAGGGAGAGTTTGACTTGGAAGAGGAGGTGGAACTCTTTAAATAGGGAGGAGAAGGAGACGGGAGGGAAGAGTTCGAATGAGGAGGTGGAGTTCTTTATATAGGGAGGAGAGGAGAAGAGGAAAAGAGGAGAAAAGGCTTGGCTAATAGGAGTGGATAGAGCTCTTTGAATGGGGAGAAGAATGAGGAGAGAGAAAATGAAAGAAGAACTTAGCTTGGAGGAGAAGGTGGAGCTCTTTAGATGGGGAGGAGGAGGAGGAGAGATAAGAAGGAAGAGATGATGCTCTTTGGATGGGGAGGAGGAGAGAGAAAGAGGAGGAGTGGATTGATAATGTATACGAGTTTTTATGGCATTAGCAAAGCAAAGAAAGGCAAGAAAGTGTTGATCTCAATCTCAGCAAGGTCTGGATCAATAGGGCACTTGGTTGGCCAATTTGTAGAACTCTCTGGCTGCTACGTAGTCAGATGAGTAGAAAACATAAAAAGGTCATTATTTTTATATAACTAAAGCATCCACTACAACAATTATAGATATTTTCAATACTAATTGAATGACATTATAGCTAAAATTAACATCAGCACTAATTTATGGCACTAATCAAACGTCATGTTAAGTAGTGCCATAAATATAATTAACACATCTAAAAGTCATTAGCGGCACTAATGACTTGCGTCATTAATGGATTCAAATAGCACAATGTGTAAATATTAGCGACATTAATTTTTAGTGATACTACACTAGTGCCACTACAATAGTAGTACTGCTACCCCTACAATAGTAGTGCTAGCATACATAAATTGAATGTAGCATACTTGCAATAAAAAGAAGGGATAATTACGGGTGACCCTCCGTAATTAGCTTTAATTACGGTAAATCCCCCGTAATTTCCGTAATTACCCCCACTCCCCTCAAATTCACTCATATTTACCCACAGCCTCCAGATTGTTATTTGATCAAAATTTTGTCAAAAAATTCCGATTTTTTTTACCCCTGTTATTTTACATATATCCCCTAAAAACTTACTTTTTTATATTTAACCCCCCCGGATTTTGGATTTTTTTCAAATAACACCCCGGAAAAAATCAGATTTACAAAAAAGTCCTGAAAATTCGGATTTTTGCAAATAAACCCCCGGAAATTATTCCGATTTACAGAGAAGTCCCCGAAAATTCGGATTTTTGCAAATAACACCCCGAAAGAAATCAGATTTACAAACAAGTCCTCGAAATTAGAATTTTTGCAAATAAACCCCTGAAATTATTCTGATTTACAGAAAAGTCCCCGAAATTCGGATTTTTGCAAATAACACCCCGTCGCGCGGTCGGGGACGGGGGGAGGCCGGCAGGCGGCG
>RXID01014259.1:0-230869 GCA_005019695.1 Trichopus zeylanicus subsp. travancoricus
TGCAGTAGGCAATTCACGAAGGACAATATCAAGAACTTGAAGGGCTTCTTGAGGAGCTTCTGCTTGCTTCCCAGATAAAAACAGTTCCAGATGGTGCAAATCAGCACGGGCAGCAAACTTGATTACAACTTTGAACTGCCTCTCCCGCCTGCACGTCAGCAAGCAGCACTAGCATCAGCATGTAGACAAGAGATTAAAAGAATCAGAACTCTTTGAGACCAGAAAGACAGACCTCTGGCCACCTGCACCATCTTCCTCATCATACAGAGTGATTTCAAAAATTTTTGAGCTAAATGGGAGTGGTCCAGCCGTATAAAGACTCTTACGTCCATCATAAGCTGGTAGGCGGCCTGCTAAATGAGTTGCTCTGTACAGCCTAACCAGCTGCTCCATGACAGCACGATTCACACCACGAGATGTCACTTCAGGGGTTATTGAAACCTAAATATAAATGTTTTCAAGTTGATTAGCCCATAGATTCAGGAGAGAAGTGGGCAAAATTGCAATCAGGCATGACTAGCATAAATATAAGCTATTGGAAGAAGAAAGGTGCCAATAACTTACATCATATTGATGAAGATCTTTATCAGGGAGCTCAGCAAAAAAATGATTTGCCTTGACAATGCACCTGTCACCATAGCTTCCCTTGCCAGGTCGTAGTGGGAATCTCATTGATTTACTAGATGCAGGAACTGGCAGGATCTCACGACTTGATGAAGCTTCTCCCTGAGTAGAAAGCTGGTGTAACTGCTGCTGTGCCTCAGCATGGGATATTTCACGTGGCTGCAATGAAGAACTCGCTTGTGATGGCGATGGTGGCAAAGCATGACATGCAGCTTGGGTTGCTTGGTGCAGCTCGGGTGCCGGCAGCCTGGATAGATCAGCAGAGGAAGGGCTGCCCCCACGACCAACTGCACCAACACCAGCCCCCCTGCGCCCTCCATGGTACTGCTGAGGTGGCATACCACCCCTATGTCGACCACCACCTCGTCCCTGGTATTCCGGAGGTGGGCCACCTGCCTGTTGAGGTGCCATCCCACCTCGTGGAAGACCACCCCGGCCTTGGTAATAACCACCCCCACGGCCACCCTGTTGAGGGTGTTGAGGACCCCAAACCCTTCCTCCCCCACCTTGTTGAGGCAATGGAGACCTTTCAGCCGGTGGCTGGTGGCCTCCTCGCCCACTGCCGCTACTTCGCTCTTGGGACTCTGAGCTCTCCCCAGTGCCAGGAATGTCAGTCTTCTTCTTCCTAACCATTGTTGCAACTGCAAACAAATCAAAAGAGAAATGGTTGCTGCATAACTTGATTGCTCAGGAACAAAGAAAAACATCCCACACATTGTCATTTAGCAACACACCTTCCCAAGAATGTACCAAGGTAAAACATCGGCAATGAGATTAAATAAATAAAATTGCTTTGTACCAATTTGCCTAATTTGTTGTAACAATGTACATCTCGACCAGACAAAGGTATATGCTGTCTACACTCTATCCAACAAATTTACGAAGAAAAGCAACTCTGTCATCAGATACAGCAATCCAAACGATTTTTATCCAAATTGGCAGATACAACATGCACAAGATACTCAAATTCACAGAAAATTTTAATCACACATCAGAACTTAGGGATGGAATCGACAATCATGTTCCCCAGCATAGTAATGCAGGAACAAAACAAAGGATATTTCAAATCACAACATTAGATGACTAGTTGTTGTAATCCAAAGAAGAGATGTCGGAGACAATAGAATAAGAGTAAAGATAATTTATCAGCAAAAAGTGGAATCTGGAAACTAGCAGAAAATGGATTAAAATGATATTCGTATATCATCAACATTTTCATTTACAAAGTAATTAAGTGCATCAAAACCATGCAAGTCATCCAACGGCAATATGACCAGCATAGATTGCTATCAGTACGAAAATGTCAAAGAGCACACATCATCACAAGAAAATGACAAATAGACGAGCGAATGATAGCGCCCCAACTATCACCAAAAGCAAGGGAGGAAAAAAATGCTCAAAATCCAAACAAATTAAAGGAATCACGACAGCGAGTAAAGATCATCCGACATCAGAACAGATCTAAAGCCACCAGAGACCAAAAAAAAAATTCATCATAATCACAGCATAGAATTAACAAATCAAAAAACATAAATCCCTAGAAGACAATGAGCGATCTAACTGCTTTTGCTCCTCCTCCATGCTCCCATCCCAGATCCCTAACTCAAACAACGCAAAACATGGCAGAAATTTCAGAAAAAAACTCGATTTTACTAGCGATCGTCCCTTGTACAAAAAAAAAAAAAATAAAAAAAAATACAAAACCAAAATGTTAGAAAAAATACCAAGAGTAAACCACAAGATCACCGCCGATCAAGCGATCTGGAACCGGAGTCGAAAAATCGAAGGAAAAAGGAGCAGCAGAAACCGCTTTACCTTGATCAGAAAACCGGCGATGCAGGCAAGAAAACCACACGGCCCTATAAAAGAAGCGGTTCCTTGGGAGATGCGAATACCGCCCACGAGACGATGAAACGCTGAAAACGCCACGAACGGCATGCTGTCACTGAATTTAGGACGAACTCCAGGGGCATTTTGGTGACCGTGAGACTCCCCACTCGGCGCGCGACTCGTCTCTGTCCGATCCGACTCGGGACTGGATGACATGCCGATCACTCAGCGCCCACGTGGACCCGCCCCCCGTGAGTGCTGTGTGGGACCCAGCGATTGGTGAGCTCATATGATTGGCTGGCCCAGCCTCGGTGGTCGGAGTAGTGGGTGTGCGAGAGGGAAGGGCAAAACGGGAATATCCAGATCCTATGTGAGCCTTCTCCTGGATTTACTTAAAAATACACGTTTTGTATAATTTATTCGACAGGTGTCAACAATTTAAAGGCAAAGCACGATTCGTCCTGTCATGCGACAAGCACCGGAGCTATCCCGAGAAAGCGAAATCACCCTATTTTACTAAACCCGCATTTACCGAGATAGTTATATTCAACGACGCAGTAGTAATCACCGAGGAATCTTAAACGGCCAAAGGGAAAAGACGTTTCTGGTTACGCTAACGTACCATGTCATGTCAAGAAATAAGAGGTCACTTTCGTCTACATGTCGTACTGTTTGGTGGCCAGATCTGACGGGGCCCATACCGGATGGACGGTGGAGATCCGACCGGGAATGAGCAGCCGGACCCACTGAACTGACGTGGGAAACCGACCCGTCACCCGGGCCGGACCCACGGACAGGGACCGGTCCGACAGATGGGAATCGCGCCCGCGCTCACGGCTCACGGGAATCCGCTTCCCAAGAGCCTTGGCCGGCTCGGGCCCCACCTGTGATGCCACCAAGAGCCGTGACCGGGCCGTCAACCGGTTCGGTCCAAGATCAATAAAAGAGTATTAATAATAACGACAGTAATTTATCAAATTCCTACCATTAAGTCCAGCCCGTACACAAGTACCGTTCCTGCAGTTACAGCTGGAAGTATGTTACGAATGTCATGGCATCTACCCTACTCAGCTTGCTCGGCTGAGGCGCCTTCGAAGTGGCTCGCGTGGCTGGCAATTGGAGGCCGGCCTATTCCGGCAATATTCCAAGCACAGTCTTATCCCTGCACTGTTTATCCCTGCACTGTTATGGATAGGAATTCACGCCGGATTTTCTCTATTTTTTTTTTCTATAAAAACCAAAAGCTTCGCGGAGCTTCCAAGACAACAATCCCATATCAATCAAAGGGCAAAAATATACCGAAAGCGGAAATACAAGATTTATCCTGTAATTTAGGAATACTGGATCGGATGCATACCTTGACGAGGAGGAGGGTGGGCTTCTTCGTAGCCGAAGGCCATTGACGGAGGAGGAGAAAGGAATAGCAAGCCAGAAGTATTTGCGAGAGAATGAAGATGGAGACACGAAGAAGAGGGTTTGGTTTGGAAGTGAAGATGAGAGAGAGAGGTCAGGAATCAGGATAGGAGAGAGTGAAGGGTGGGGTTATATATAGACAGGTGATCAGAAATTCAGAGGTGAGGGAGGGGGGCGATTGATGAATGTGGTTATATCTGGGAAGAAGATACAGGATACATGTTCCCGGAACACAGTGGGAATGGCACCAGTGGGCAGTGGGCTGTCTTGTTCTGATGGGGTGGGATTTGTTTTAACATGTTTGCGTAGGGTCTCTTTGCCAAAAATATATGATATAGAAGTAAGTAAATAAATAAATGTGATGGAACAGAAACTGATAAAGGTTTTGTAAGGTGAGGACGTTGTTGGCTGGTGTTGGGATTTACAGTGAAAGTTTCACGGATCATTTTGTGCTCAAACAACACAAGAAATGAGAAATAATACAAGATAAAAGAAAATAATAAGATAAGACAACGGGAGATCTACTATCAATAGATAAAGACTTTTACAAGAGTTTACAAGAAAGACTTCACTCTTTCTTACTCAACTAAACTCTTTTTCCAAGCCTCGATAACGTCTTCATCTTTAGAGAGAATCTCCAAGAGAGTACCACGAGAAACCATCACGAGAGACCACCGAGAAGCACTAGAAAGACCCACACACGAGAGCCAATACTCTCTCTCTTTCTCTTCTCTCTATTCTCTCTATTCCTCTCTCTCTATTTCTCTCTCGTTCAACCTCAATACTACGCCACATATAAGTCCCCTATATATTATAGTATATTTATAGACTCTTATTGGGCCTGAGTTTTACTCAATTACAACTCCTAATAATATAAATCTAAATCCAACTTTGGATTCCTACTTTAACTCAAACTCTAATTAGAGTTTAAGACATCTAAAACTCAACAATATCCACCTTGACTTGAACTCGGGCGTGTCATCATCATGAATCTTCAGCCGTCATCTCTCATCCAGGCCTCATGACAGGGTACCTCCCGTTCCACGACCAGAACGTCATGGCGATGTACAAGAAGATCTACAGAGGAGATTTTTGTTGCCCGCGGTGGTTCTCCACTGACCTCACGAAGCTCCTCGGCCGCCTTCTCGACACCAATCCGCAGATCCGCATCACCATCCCCATCAAGGACGCCTTCGACGCGGTTCATCCTCCGCTGCCGCCAGACCATTGCCGCCAGCTCCGCTAGGCCACAGCTGCGCTGGGTCACTGTCGCCAGACCACCACCCTGGGTCACCGTCAAACTTGTGCCATCATGCCGGGTCACATGCCACCGCAGCCTCACGCTGCCCTGCACCCTGGCGCTCAGTGCAGCCCGTGCAGCCCGCACTACCGAGCACTGCAGCGCTACGCGCGCCACTGGCCACTTCCACTTCCGCTGCCGTGCCTCGCCAACGTCAGCCATCTCACTCTAGCCGAGAGGGATGTGTTGCGGAAAATATCGATGTCCACCACAATTCACAATATAGAGGAAGAACAGAAAAAAGGAAAAGATAGCACACAAGAGATATATGTGGGAAGACGATCCAGAGAATATTGTATTAATGAGGAAGAGAAAAGAGAAGATTACAACGACGGAGACGAAACTCCAATATCACCAACTCTCCCTCTCTTTTTCTATATCTTGAGACCCTTACATCAATGGTGTATTTATAGATGTGGCCTAATGATGTTTGAGTCAAAATAGAAGACTGACTCAAATAAAACTTCTACTAATTTAAGACTTCTAGAAGATAAATCTAAATAAGGATTAGGCCCATTAATATAATTAAGACTATCCGAAAAATCCGGATTCGAGACACCATAAAGCCAACAATCTCCACCTTGGCTCGAATCATCTTATTCTCTGAATTTGAATATTCAATAGATGTCTTTACCATTACCTCCTGGGATAGGATCAGCGACCTTGAATATTGATCAAGTCCAAACAGAGGTTGAACTTATCAATCGGAATCACCTTCGTCAACATATCTGCAGGATTTCTTGAAGTATGAATCTTTTGTAAAGAAATTTCGCCGTCTTCAATAATATCCCGAATAAAATGAAATCGGACATCTATATGCTTTGATCTGGCATGATACATTTGGTTCTTCGCAAGGTGTATGGCGCTCTGATTGTCGCAAAAAATAGGAAGAACATGTTGAGAAAAACAATTTCACTTACCAAACCTTTTAGCCATAGGGCTTCTTTGACGGCTTCTGTAGCTGCCATATACTCAGATTCTGTTGTAGATAATGCTACAGTTGACTATAAGGTACACCTCCAACTAATAGGTCCTCCACAAAGAGTAAAAGATAACCAGTGAGGGATCGGCGTCGATCAAGGTCTCCAGCATAGTCTGAATCGACATAACCAATAATTTTGGCCTCTTGCACTGTGTTCCTGTCGAAACATAAACCAATATTAAGAGTACCTTTAATATATCTTAATAGCCATTTCATGGCCTGCCATGCCGCTTTTCCTGGATTTGCCATGTAACGACTAACAACGCTGACTGCTTGTGGGCAATATCGGTCTTGTGCATACATAGCAAGAACTTAGACTTTCCACAGGCACGTGAAAATGGATGTTCTCCATGTATGCATCTCTTCAGCTATAGAAGGACCATTGGTTGACTTAAAGCTTGAAATGATGCCAAAGGAGTACTGACTGATGTTGAAATTCTCATGTGAAAACGATAAATAAATCTTCTCGAGATTATTGCTTGTTTAAGTCCATAATTTCCAATGCTTTCGATCTCGATCAATCTCCATACCGAGAATCTTCCTTGGCAGCACCCTAAATCTTCATCTCAAATGTCCTTTTTTTTCATTTTAACTTTTAAATCCATGTAGTAGAGATTAGGTCCGTGATAGCGATAAGCATATCATCAACATAAAGAAGCAATATAATAAATGAGTTATTGGCATGCATCTTACAATAAACACAACAATCATGTTTGCAGTGTATGAAATCTTGACCCAGCATAAAACTGTCAAACCTTTTATACCATTGCCTTGGAGACTGTTTCAAACTATAAAGTGATTTGTTCAACTTGCAAACAAAATTTTCTTTGCCTTCTTGGATGAACCCTTCAGGCTGTTGCATAAAAATTTATTCTTCTAATTCTCCATGCAGAAAGGCAGTTTTGACATCAAGCTGTTCTAACTCAAGATTATGAAAAGCAACTAAAGCAAGTAGAAAACGAATAGATGTGTGTTTAACCACAGGAGAGAAAATTTCATTAAAGTCAATACCCTCCTTTTGTGAATACCCTTTTGCAACTAAACGAGCCTTGAATTTAACACCATCTATCTTAGAGAAATCCTCTTTCTTTCGAAATACCCACTTGCAACCAATTGCTCTTTTACCTTTTGGTAATTTCATCAGATCCCAAGTATGGTTCTTTTGAAGAGAATCCATCTCTTCATTCATAGCAACTTGCCACTGAGAAGAATTCTTATCTTGCACTGCTTCTTTATAGGAGGAAGGATCACCATTGTCAGTAACTAAAGCAAAAGCTACCATATCTTCAAAACCATACCTTTCAAGTGGCTTTATTTTTCTTTGAGATCTTCGAAGTGGAGTCCTTTCAGAAACTTGATCCTTAGAATTTTTTAAGAGTTAGGTATACCCTGAATATCTTCTTCTGAAGGAACTACGTGCTCCACCTCCACTTGCATTATATCATTGGGATCTTTATTGAGAGATTTTAGCATACCACTTTCATCAAATACTATGTCTCTCTCAATAATTACATTTGAAATAGTAGGATCTCACAAACGATAGCCTTTGACGCCTTTGGCATAACCCAAGAAAATACACTTTTTGGAACGTGCATCTAACTTATCCTTGATAACATGCACATAAGCAGAGCAACCAAAAATCTTTAAAGAAGAATAATTTACAGGTTGACTAGTCCATACCTCTTCAGGAGTCTTGCAATTAATGGCTGTTTGAGGAGAGCGATTCACAATGAAGCATGCTGTATTGACTGCTTCTGCCCAAAAATTTTTATCAAGATTAGCTGTACTGAGCATACTACGTGCTTTCTCCAACAAGGTTCTGTTCATCCTTTCAGCCACACCGTTTTGTTGAGGTTTTTCTGGGATGGTAAAGTGACGCTTGATGCCTTCATCTTCACAGAATTTGAGAAACTCTGTTGATTTGTACTCTCCGCCATTATCACTTCTGAGATATTTGATTTTTCTGCCAGTCCTTTTTTCAACTGAAGTTTTCCACCGTTTGAAAACAGAAAACACCTCGGCTTTGTGATGCAAAAAATAAATCCACACTGTTCTGGAAAAATCATCAATAAAACTGACAAAATAACGAGCACCAGATTTTGATGGAATAGGAGAGCACCACACATCAGAATGAATATAATCAATTAAGCCTTTAGTGCAATGAATACCAGTGTTAAACTTTACCTTGGACTGTTTACCATAGAGACAATGCTCGCAGAAATCCAATTTGCATGAGTTGAGACTTTTCAGTAATTTTCTTTTGTTGAGCTCATTTAAACCTTGCTCACTCATATGACCGAGACGCATATGCCATAATTGAGTCATATCAGAAGAAGAAGAAGACTGAGAAATTACTGCTCCACCTGCAACGGTTTTTCCTACTAACTCATATAAATTTCCATGCTTTAGGCCCTTCATTACTATCAATGAGCCTGTAGCAACCTTAAGAACTCCACCTTCAGCAGAATACTTATAACCAGCAGAATCCATAGCACCCAAAGAGATCAAATTCTTTTTCAAATCAGGAACATGTCTGACATCAGTAAGAGTTCTAATAATATTATCAAACATCTTAATTTTGATTGGTCCAATTCCAACAGTTTTGCATGGATTATTATTACCCATCAAAACTAAACCACCATCATAAGGCGTGTAGTTTTCAAACCAATCCTTATTAGGACACATGTGATAAGAACAACCAGAATCAAAAATCCAAATATCATGGTAACGATCAAAATTAGAACTAATAGAGAGAACGTTACCCAAATTATCATCAGAACTCTCTTCAACAACTGAAACTTGTTCTTTGGCTTGCTCTTTAGATGGAGATTCTCTTTCTTTCTTTGCTTTGAGCTTCCAACAATCTTTAATTGCATGTCCCATCTTCTTACAATATCTGCAGTTTATTTCTTTGGATTTGGATCTAGAACGATCTGTTTTTGATCTTTCTTTGGTACGACCTCTGACAATTAATGCTTCTGAGTGTGACACATCCCCTCCAATCTTTTTCAAATATTCATTAGATAGAAGGGCAGCAGAAATATCGGCAAATTTCAAATCCTTTCCATACATGAGAGTAGTTTTAAGATTCTCAAGAGAAGGAGGTAAGGACGATAATAAAATAATTGCCTTGTCTTCATCTTCAATTTTAACATCAATGCTTAACAATTGAGAGACAAGTTTATTGAAAGCATTAAGATGATCAACTATATTCATACCTTCTGTCATTCGAAAATTGAAAAGCTTCTGCTTTAAATAAACTCGATTTGAGATAGACTTACTCATATACTGTTTCTCCAGCTTTTTCCATAACTCTGAAGGTGATGTTTCATCAAGAAACGGATAGAGTACCTCATCGGTAAGACTGAGGATGATTGTGCTATGTGTGCTGGCCTTTTGGTTTTCTCAGACACTTTCGGTGACATCTTCAGGCTTGACGTCCTCCAATGTGTGTCTCAACCCTTGTTGAGTAAGAATTGCACGAACTCTTACTTTGCCAAATAGGAAATCCTTGCTTTCCATTGAATTTTTCTATATCGAATTTCGTAGTAGACATATTGAACCAAGCTCTAATACCACTTGTTGCGGAAAATATCGATGTCCACCACAATTCACAATATAGAGGAAGAACAGAAAAGAGGAAAAGATAGCACACAAGAGATATATGTGGGAAGACGATCCAGAGAATATTGTATTGATGAGGAAGAGAAAAGAGAAGATTACAACGACGGAGACGAAACTCCAATATCACCAACTCTCACTCTCTATTTTCTATATCTTGAGACCCTTACATCAATGGTGTATTTATAGATGTGGCCTAATGATGTTTGAGTCAAAATAGAAGACTGACTCAAATAAGACTTCTACTAATTTAAGACTTCTAGAAGATAAATCTAGATAAGGATTAGGCCCATTAATATAATTAAGACTATCCGAAAAATCCGGATTCGAGACACCATAAAGCCAACAGGATGAAGATTTTGCAGATACAACCCTCAAATTTTCTTCGAATCCCAATCTGCTTTCATCTTCTTTTGCCATAAGGTAAAATTTATCTTAGTGTCAAAACTTCTCCACCTCGAATAAGGACTTTGCCATCTTGGTTGTTTGCTCCTAGGCTCTGATGCCAATTGTTGGGATTCGCAGCGGAAGTTTCACGGATCACCTTATTCTCAAATAACACAAGAAACGAGAAGTAATACAAGATAAAAGAAAATAACAAGATAAGACAACGGGAAATCCACTATCAATAGATAAAGGCTTTTACAAGAGTTTACAAGAAGGACTTCACTCTTTTTTACTCAACTAAACTCTTTCTCCAAGCCTCGATAACGTCTCCACCTTCAGAGAGAATTTCCAAGAGAGTACCACGAGGAACCACCACGAGAGACCACCGAGAAGCACTAGAAAGACCCACACACGAGAGCCAACACACTCTCTCTTTCTCTTCTCTCTATTCTCTCTATTCCTCTCTCTCTATTTCTCTCTCATTCAACCTCAATACTACGCCACACATAAGCCCCCTATATATTATAGTATATTTATAGACTCTTATTGGGTCTGAGTTTTACTCAATTACAACTCTTAATAATATAAATCTAAATCCAACTTTGGATTCCTACTTTAACTCAAACTCTAATTAGAGTTCAAAACATCTAAAACTCAACAGGCTAGATTGTGATTTGGAGAATCAATTTAATTTTAAATTTACGAGCAGCTTGCTTGAGCTCCTTAAGAAAACGAGTTCAAAATCGAGTTCGGCTTATTAGAGAAATGAGCCGAATTCAAATTGGATTTACCTTGTTCGATTCCGACTCTATGACTCAATTAAAATTTTCATTATTTTTATATAATATAATAATATAATTTATATTTTAAAGTTTCTTAATCATGATTCAATAGCTTGGTTAAATTCTAAATTTTAATATAAAAATAATATTATTTATATAATATATATGGGTGTTATTTGAATTGGATATTTATTTATGTTATTGTTTAAGATTATTCATATTATTTTTTAGATTTTATATTTATTACTTTATTATCTTAATGTTAATTTCTAGTTTATCATTAATATCATCATATGTGGATGTTAAATATTCATCATTTTAATGTTATATTTTAAATAATTATCTTAACATTAACTAAAATAATTATTAAAATTCAAAATTATAAAATTTATATTTAAGCTTAGCTTGAGCTCGGCTCAAACTAAACTCGTTTGACCTCACAAGCCGAATCAAGCTTAAAGCCAGCATTTTTTACTTAGAACCAAACTTAAGTTAAGATCAACTTATTTAATCTCAACTAATTGACATCCCTAATTGTGATTGATTGTATTGTATGCATGTAGTTGGTGGCGAAAGGTTTTTTCTTTGTTAATTGCATATAGGTCTTTGTAATATAGTGAAATTGCATATAATTTCTTATAATCTAAAAAAATTGCATAAAAATCCTTTTGAGTTATATGGTAAATTGCAACTCCTTCAGGTTAATTTTTCTGTTAAAAAAATGAATGTTCATAAAATATTTATTTTGACGACATCAAAGGTTATGCAAATTATCGAATTATCTTTGTTTCATATGAAATATAATTATAACTTAAATCATTATGAGGATTAAGTTTCAATTCTCAAATGATTCTCAAATTCATCTCCAATGAATGAGAAAGCATTTTAGGAGACAACTCCAATGGTTAGATCGTGTTTATAAGTCTCTCTACACTTTCGAGTTGAAAAAGAGTTTTGATGATTATGATATTTTTTTTTAGATATAATTATTGCTCATTCATTTTGAGTCGTAACCCATCTTTGTTTCATTTGAAGATTTTGTTCAGTTTTAGAGTCAATATAATTCTGATGAGGATGAATTAAAGTTTTTGTTAAAATTACAGACAAACCTTAAGATAAGTGCTTGGAGGTAGGAGTTATATACAATTATGTAATAATTTTGAGAATTTTTATATAATTTATGTTAATTAATTAGTTTGTAAGGATAAAAAGTTTGTCTATTAAATTTGAACACACCAACCTGTTTGTTCAAACTATCGAATTTAATATATAGAAAACCTGTGGCATAAGTTATGAGGTTTGTTCCCATAACAACAATTTGATAAGAAAATATAGAAAAAAATTGTAGTCTCCATTGCACCATTCGTCGAAGCCCAACAAAATAATAAGGAAGCTCCTTAGAGAACAGAATTCATTGAAAAAGCTCACTAGTGAAAAGTATTAATGGAAAAGAAATCGAGACCCTAATCGTATTCGTCATTCTCTAGCTTGAACCAAGCTCTGTACTTGATAGGGGCAATTATGTAATTTCAGTTCACCTTAGCCTCATGCATACCTTCACATAGACAACATGATTGTTGATGATACATTGAGGCATATCAACCAAGTTAAAGAATCAATGAGAGCCAAATCCTAAACTGAATCATAAAGTGATGTTCCCAATGTAGAGATTTATATTAACACTGAGTTGTGGGTGGCTCGGTGTCCTCGGCTGATGATGTTCTCTAACATGGTTCAGTGGATCTATAAGAAAGTTACACCAAACTACCACTAAGCTTAGTATTTCGATGTGTGCATAATAAGGACTAGATAATTATAGGATCTGATATATATTTATATCTAAAAATCAATTGTGAAAGATCTGAGACTCATGGTTGTATGTTATAAAAAATCTGGCTAAATTGTAATGTTGAGATCATGAGATTTTGAATACACGGAATTGATTCACATCCTATAAATAGCATAACATCCGAATAGATAAGAACTAATATCAATTTTCATTCTCCACTATATACTAAGTGATCCTTGCTAATTTGAGTATCAGAACGATCATCGTCGGAGAGTTTACAGTGGTCTCCTTCATAGTTTTTTCCTCTTATAGATTATTAGGAGAGCAATCTAGTGGATTAAAATCTCGAGAAGTCTCTCAGGTTAAAATTGATGGTGAACTAGGCTTCATTAATAAATTGGTATTTTTATTGAGATATGCTCCATTTATCTTCTCAGCTAATCTAAGAGGTTTTTAACAATCTTCTGTTCATGTCTCTTAAATCAGCAAGACTCTCATCGTCTATTAATCCACTTAAGCAAACAACTCCAATGCTAGCAAAATCGCATAACTCATTTGACGAATCAGGTGAGCTGGCTTAGTAAGCCAACTCAGTTATTTAGCCATAACAATAATCTTGGGGAGCCTCCTTGCCGATAGTTCCTGAGGTACCACTAGGTCCCTCTAACTTGGTGAGCAAGCATGAGTTTCAAACCTTTGCCATTGTTATCTAGTAGATAACACATTTCCTCGAGATTCAGGCATAAGCCATGCAAAATTTTCAGGCCTAGTAGCTATAAAATTAGATACAGATAATGCAAAGTCTCCAAGCTCATTATGCTCAATAGCAGACTCAAGCTCAAGCTTAAGTTCAAGCTCAAACTCTAGCCCAAGATGCTCCACCAAACCAACAATGAGAGTCGCAATTGCACATCATCAGTTGAGTATATCCCAATGGGTATCATCACCCAAGTATGATCTCTCGGTGGTAGTTTCAATTCAGTATCAAGTCTCGAGGGATTATGATGGGTGTGAGATTGATTTTGGCGATTCAGGATAGTGGAGACCTCGGGAGCGATCTTGAATTACAAATTATAGTTTATTTTGATTTAAAGTACACTATCAGGTATTGTGCAAATATTGACTTCTAATAGATATAAGCTCTTATTATTAATTACCGTAACAATGATTACGAATCTCTTAAAATACAAAACCTACCTAAAAAAAATACAAAAGAAAGAAATGAAAAAAATATTATTTAATTAATTTTAAAAAAATGGTACATGCCTGAAGTAAGGGCATGTCCTTACTTTACAATGAATTTTAATATGAAATTATAGAAAAAAATGAAGAAAGGAAAAGAGAAAATAGTGGAGAAAAAGTTTTGACGTACTGCTACCCCGCTCCTCCCTGTGCTAGATCACATGGCGTTTGACCCAAACTGTAGAAGAGAATGGGAGAAGTTTGAAATATTTTTAATGGCTTTGGTCTTCAACGATAACTTTGTTGGATGATGTTGCCAGTGGCTTTTTGGAATTGGCTTGAAGTGTTTTCAATAGCTTTGATTTTTGACGATAACTTTAAAATTTAAAGTATTTCTGTTTGTCAATAAGGCGTTGACGATAACTTTGCGATTTGAACTATTTTCCTTAGCCAATATAACATCGATGATAAATTCATTTGGGTTGAAATATTTTCATTAGTCAATAAGATATTGAAGATAACTCCGTTTGGGTTGGAGTGTTTTCATTAGTTAATAAGGTATTGGTGATAACTCTGTTTGGATTGGAGTGTTTCTATTAGCCAATAAGATTTGAGCGATAACTCTACTTAAATTGGAGTATTTTCGTTAGCCAATAAGGTGTAGGTGATAACTCTATTTGGGTTGGATTATTTTTATTAACCAATAAGTCGCAGGTGATTATTTTGTTTAGACTTGAAGTATTTTCATAACTAATAAGATATATGCAATAACTTCATTGGTCTTTGAAGTATCACCAACAGTTTATGAGATTGGGTATAGCTTGAAGTGCATCGCTAACTGTTTTTGAAGTTGGCTAGCTTAAAAGATATGTCGTCAACTTCTTATGGGGTTAACTAACTTGAAAGAGCGTATCTTCAACTACTTGTGGGGTTGACCAGCTTAAAAAGAGCACATCATCAATTGCTTAGGGGGTTAACTAGCTTAGAGAATACATCACCAACTACTTCTAGGGTTAGCTAGCTTGAAAAGGGCACATCATCAGCTGTTTATAAAGTTGACTAACTTGAAGTGTGGCCAACACCTTTGAGTGTATTATTGGTTATCTTCATTGATTTGGTAGCATCACTGACGGCTTAGGAGGTCGGGCATAGCATTGAAGTATGACCGATAGTTTTGAATGTATTGACAATTAATTTTTTTGGTTTCACAGCGTTACCAACGACTTATAGAGTTACATATAGCTTTGAAGTGTGATTGACAACTTTGAGTGTGTTGACGATTAATTTATTTGGATTGATAGCATCATCAATGACTTGTGGAGTTGGATATAACCTTGAAGTATTATCGATAGCTTTGAGTGTCTTGATGATTAACTTCTTTGATTTGACAATATCACTAATGGCTTAAGGAGTTGGATATAGCTTTGAAGTATTATTGAAGGCTTTTGTAGCATGCCCAACAAGATTTAGTTTGACCTTATTTAGTTCTATTCGAATTAATTCAAGTTCAAGTCAAGGAGTGGCATCATCATTGGTTGTTCATAGCTTTAGAGTATTATCGAAGTTTCAACACACCCAATAGGACTCAATTTGATCCTATTTAATTCCATTAAGACTAATACAGTTTTGATCTGAGTTTGATTTTATTTAGCTTGAGTCAAAATTTAACCTTGTGTTGGACCTCTATAGAGTCCAAGTTTGCTGGAGTTTGATTAAAGTTCAAGTCAATTTAACTTAACTTGATTTTTATTCAAGCTTAGCCTAGTCTAATTCTGGTTTGACTTTGAAATTATCCTTTTAATTTGGATTTGATTTGAACTTAATTTAATTCAAATCACTTTGATTTTGAATTAACCCAACTTGAACCTGATTAGACTTTGAGTCTAGCTTAATTTGGATTTTAATCCATCTTTTTTGACCAATTTATATCCATTTGAGTCAACTTGACCTTGTTCTACTTGTTGTGATTGAGTTACTTTACATTAATTAATTTGATTTAAGAGTCCTTGGATGTTTATAATGATTTTAGGCTGACTCGTAGTCCGACTTCAAATGTACGAATCCAAGGGTTGGTTTAGTTTATGAGCTTGAAAGTTGGTTTAGAAGTATAAGTTTGAAAGCTGATTGGGTGCGGAGTCTGAAGATTGGCATAGATGTGAACTCTAAGATTGGCATGGATGTGAACCCAAAGATTGGCTGTGTGTGACCTCGAAGGCTGACTTAGATATGAGCCTAAAGGTTGGTTTGGATGTAAACTTGAAGGCTAGCTAAGTGCGAGCCCAAAGTCTAGTTTAGATATAAGCTTGAAGGTTAGCTAAGTGTGAGTATGAAGGCTAACTTAGATGTGAGCTTGAAGACTGATTGAGTATGAGACTAAAGGCTAACTTGTATGTGAGTTTGAAGGTTGGCATGGATGCGAGCCGAAAGGTTAGCTGAAGTGTGAGCCTGAATATTAGTTAGGTGCGAGCTTGAAGGCTGGTTTGGATGTGAACCTGAATGCTGATTAAGGGCAAGCTGAAATGTTGGCTTAGATATGAGCTCCAAGGCTAGCTTGGATGTGAGCTTGAAGCTGGCTAAGTGCGAGCCTGAAGGCTAGTTTGGATGTGAGTCTAAAGGCTAGCTAAGTGTGAGCTTGAAGGTTGGCTTAAATGTGAGCCCAAAGACTAGTTTGGGTGTGAGCCCAAAGGCTGGCTAAGTGTGAGCTCGAATGCTAACTTAGATAAGAGATTGACGGTTGGCTGAGTGTGAGTCTGAAGGCTGGCTGAGTACAAGCTTGAAGGCTGGCTTGGATGTAAGCTTGAAGCCGGTGCGTAGAGATGTTGGAGGGCAAGGCCCTCCAACTCCTCCTTTCCCTAGCCAGATCCGGGCATAGCTAGCTGGATCTGGCCCCCCTTCTCCTTCCTATATTACGACAGTAATGGGGAGCGAAAAAGTCAGTGCGTAGTGACGTTGGCTGCCTGATGGTGCCCTAGTGAGGAGGCTGAGCGTGAGGAGGCAAGGGTGGCGCATGAGTTGGTAGAGGGCATTAGTAGTGACAGATAGACAATGGAGCAAGGCAAAGGAGGTGGGGCTCCAGCCAACAGGTATGGTCAAACTCCTATGGCGGACGACCGATGAGATGCCAGTATAACAATGATCAACTACATGGATAGCAAGAGATAAAATCTAAGGCACATAAGAGAAGAAGAAAAGAAAGAGAAGCTAAGTTCAAACCCCTGACCTTTCTTACTGTCTGCTCGTTGATCCCTTCTCTGTTCTCTCTTTCGTGTTTTGATCTCTCTTTTGTGTTATAATCCCTCTCTCTTGTTGTTCATGTAGGTTTCCAATCTTTTTATAGGCTTCGAAGAAAATTTCAAAACCAAATTGAGGAGATATGATGAGTGTAATTGGATCTTGATTGATTGATTTCATTTTTGAAATGAATAAGATTTGATTAGAGATAAATTTTGTATGCCAAAATCTTGTGATTGGCATACAATTGATTAAGATTTATTTCCCCAATGAGAAAATCTAAATTTTGTACTATTTTTGGATAATGAATCTTTAGGGGGCTATTTGCAAAATTTTTCGAAAAATTATATCAAACTATAATTTTGTAAACCCCAGGCGCTTCTTTGCAAAAATAATATATTTGTAAAAATTCTAAAATTTTTAGGATCTTTTTTAAATAAAATTTGAGGTTAATTTATAAATAAAGATCTTCGAGGGATTTATTTATACATTTTAGAAATTTCAAGTTTTTTATTTGCGAATATAAAATTTGAGGTGTTTATTCACAAATCCTATATTTTGCGGGGATTAATTTAAAATTTCAAAATTTTTTTCGCAAAGGTTTTCTTTTAGGGATTTCTTTGTAAGAAAAATCTGATTAGGAACTCGATTTTGATCTAGATATTTAATAAATTTTGAACCCAATATTGGTCCAAATATCTGACGCATTCAGTTCTCTTTAATTTAAGCCTAAATTTTCTAACAATTCAAATCTAAATTACCAATTTTTGATCAAATTTGATTGTGATTTTGATCTTATTGAGGCCTATGTTTTGATCATAATCTAGTAGCATTCAATTCTATATTTTGATTGAATTTTGATTAAATTTAATTTTTGGTCAAAATTAATTCAAACAATGGGCACAACCCCATATATGATCCAATGGATGAAGTTACATACTACACACATGCAAGCTGAACCTTGGCTAGGGTTGCACAAGGTACCTAAAGTGAGACTATGCCATATGCAACTCAAAAGGTGAGGGGCACTAGCTTACCCAAACTAGGTGAGGTACGATACTTTTTTAATCCCCGAGATAGTATACTCTCTTATACAACCAAAGTTTTACCAACATTCTTATAAAGTATATGATGGTTCAAAAGAGATGTTAGTACATTCAGAAATGTCATGATTCTACAAAGAATATAAGACTCCACTATGTGTAAAGTGTTTTCAATGATATTACAAGGCTCGACTCAAGACTGGTACTTTGGACTCTCAACATACTGCAAACCTACTTTTGTGACTTGGTAAATAGGTTTATAGTGCAATTTATTTCACTGATGCTTTGGTGAAAAGACTCCTCCACACTCCTAACACTAAAGTAGAAAGAGGAAAAAAACTTGAGGGAGTATTTGGTTTGGTTTAATAGAGCTTAACTAGAGGTTACTGAGTTAGGTAGTTCTATCATTCTCATTGCTATAATTAGTCGAATCAGGCAAGCTCTTGTGGCATATGAGATGACTCGCCAACCCCTCGGGAGTTTGGCAGAATTCATCCGACTAGCACGAGAGCACATAGATGCCGAAGAGGTGATCTTGGCTAAAAGAAAATCCAAGGGTAGCAATAAGCTAAAGAAAGAATCTTGAGAAGTCAAGCTCTCCGAGCAAAAAAGCAAAGAACCAAGCAAAGGGAATATAGGCCCAAGTTTTAAGCTTATACACTGATTGAACAAATCAAGGTCCAATGTTCTCACTCAAATTAAATATTGAGACTTCTTGTGGAGCCTCTTACTAATCAGCACCACCTGGCAGAATCTTGACAAATCAAGGTGCTATTATTTTTTATCGAGATTTATGGTCATGATACTAAAGAATGTAGGTACTTCAAGGATGAAATTATAAGACTCATCAAATAGGGCTATCTTGAGTAGTTTGTTTACCAAGGTGAATAAATTGAAGAGCTCATGCACGAGAAACTCATCTGTGGGTCTCTTCTCGAAGGAATTCTATTCTCGAGTTGCCAGTCAAGGGCCACCTTAATATTATTCCGATAAGTCTACTAACTTAAAGTGAAATTTTAGCATCGACCAGTAAATACCAAACCATCACTAGGGGGTAAGAGGAGCTGAAGGAAGAGATAAAGAGACAGCACCATGAGCATAAACATAGAGATATATAGTTTTCTCTACAAAAGATTTACAGAAAATTTCTATACCTCACAATGATGCATCGGTAATCTTAGTAATTTTGGATGCTACACCATATAATGTATCATAATAGATACAAAAAGCTCAGTGAATATTTTATTTACTCGAGCTTATGATTAAATAAAGACTGAGTAGAAACTGGAGTTATGTGTTAGGATACTTATCATATTCACCAGGGACTTGATTACCGCACTCACAAGATCAACTTAATTCTCATAGTTAAAGAGAATCCTAAGAGCACCACAATTTGTACAAAGTTTGTGGTGATTCGAACATGCTTTGCTTATAATGTAATATTAAGTCATCTAATGCTCAATTAACTCCAAACGATAATCCTTACTTTTTATTTAGTTATGAGATTTTCAACTAAATATAGTACAAGTGAAGTGTGGGATGATCAAAGTTTTATTAAAAAGTGTGAGACAACTTACTAGTAAAACAACTCCAATTAAAAGGGCAAGGGTCCTGTAGTGGTAGAAATCAATGAAATTGCCACTGAGCCAAAAGAGAGCCTATGGAGCAGCTCATTAATCTGGTCATTGTTTGGGATGATTTTTACCATGATTAAATTAATTAAAATTGAGACTTATATACCACTAAATTATGTCTTAAATGTGAATTTCAATCATACTTAAATCACATCCGAGTTTGACCAAAAATTGGGCTTGATTTGAATCTGAATCATTGAAAAATTTAGACTTAAGATAGGTCTTATCCAAATGAGCTAATTGGATGAATTTTTTAACTAAAATTGAATCCAAAATTTATCTAAAATATAGGCTAAAATGATAAGATAAAAAAATTTTGTAAATAGACTCTAAATTGAACAAATCTTCATAAATAGATTTTTGGTCAAATTTTTCTTACAAATAAATCTCTGAAGTGAAAACTTTCACAAAAAAGCCCTTGAAACATATCCATATTAGGTATTGGCGCTTACAAAATTCAGAGTTTGATAATAAGCCCTTCAAAAATTTATATTCATAAATAAATTCTTCAAAGATTTTTATTTAGAAATTAATCTAAATTTCATAGAATTTATAAAGAGAACCTTGACATTGTTAAAATTTTACAAAATTCCTTTAAAGCTATTCTTACAAATAGGCCCCTAAACTCTTTGAAATTACACCTAAATTCTTAGAATAAAAATTTTGTAAATATCTTTTTGCTTTTTTGTGAATCTATAAAGTGATACAGTTTTAAAACATCATCCGATATTGCAAATCTCTTCTACATCAATCTCTTCCATATCTCCTAAATCACAACAAACTCCATCTTATCTCTTACTCATATCAATTAAAACAACAAATTCCATGCAATAAAAAATAATATGTAAGATTAAACCATCAACAATTCAAAATTTGAATAAACATCATCGTAATCTAGGGGCCGTTTGGTTAAGGGTCAAAGTCAAGGTCAAGATCAAGACTAGTGAATCATTTTTGTAAACTAATATTTTTTTATCAAAATTAAGGCTTCAATAATTTAAAGCTCAAAAAATTATTTAATTTTTTATAATAATTTAATTTAATAATAGTATAAAATAATAAATATTAATTTTACAAGAAAAAAATAATTCTAAAACGAACTGATCCTAATCTTGATCCCAAAACAAACAGGGTCCTAGTCTTCTTGAGAACCGGATAAAATCTGCAAAGATGGGAGAAAGAGAGAGGTCAGTGATGAAAGGCATAGATTGGAATTTATCAATTGGAGAAGAACATGAAGCTTGGGTAACGGACGGGTAAGAGCTTTGAAGCATATCTTTGTTCTTCATCCTGTCTTCTTTTGTGTGTTTCCCTCTACTCCTCTCTTCCTTTGTTTTTGCGAGATACCCCACATGACCCAACAACCATACTACTGCCCCGCTCGCTAGGTCCGCTAGTGGTGGTTGGCCCTCTCTTCACTAGGTCTTTCAACCTCCTCTACCCACCGAGTTGTGCTCCAACTCCCCAACAGCCTCCTCATGTATCCCCTCGGCCTTGCGAACTTACAGCCATTGCTCCGGCCTTGCCTGCACACAAACCTCCACTAGACCTCCACCCCAAGTTTGACTCAAACGAGTGGATGGGAAGCCCCATCGGTGAGTCTTCTCCAACTCGACACCACCTCTGCCTCAGCACCACACTAGACCTCCTCTGATCTTAGTCAGAAAAGAGCCAAGGTTTGACCAAAATCTCAGCTGATTCTAGTCGAGACCTTGGCCAAATTGCCCTCTTGCACCTATGTTTTGTTGCTCAGTCAGAGATCCACCCTCTCTAGCAACTCCCACCCTCATCATTGGCCGCTTATGGAGAAGGTCTCATCGAGCCACTCGTCATTGTCCTAGCCCCACCCTTCACCTTTTTGCTAGAAGAATAGCGGGATCTAGCCCAGAGATGGCCAGATCCCATTGGGAAGGAAGGCCAAGCTACCATGGCCCAGTTGTGAGGGTCATGAGAAAAACAAAAGCAGTAGGGTTTATGAGCTTGAAGAAGAAGTAAAAAAGAAAATTTAAAAAATAAAAAAACTATTATGTACAAAAAATCGAATAAAAAGAAAAAGGAGAAGGGTTTCAAGATTGAAATAGAAAAAGATAAAAGAGAGAAAAATTTTTAAAATATAATAAAAAATTTATGTAAAAAAAGTAAAAAAAGGAGAAAGAAAGTTAGATAAAAGCAATAAAAAAAGAGGAAATTTCAATATTGTGACCATTCACAATCTTTGGTATGATAGCGAACTCTTGATGGACATCGCGATCACTTATGGTCCCTCAAAAATGGTGATGAAGACAATAAACTCTTGACCTTGTTGCGGCCACCAAAGACCCCTCGAAGATGGTAACAAAAATGACAATAAAGATGGCGAACCCATGACCTTCTACAACCACCCATAGCTCCTCGAAGATGATGTATCCTAACCAGCCTTCAGGTTTGCATTCAGCTAGTCTTTAGGTTTGCACTTAGCCAGTCTTCGGGCTCGCACTCAACTTGCCCTCAAGCTCGCACTCAGCCAACCCTTGAGCTTGCACTAAGATAGTCTTGGGGCTCACACTTAGCTAGCCTTCAGGCTCACACCAAGCCAATCTTCAGGTTGGCATCTAAGTCAACTTTTGGGCTCACATTCAAACCAGTCTTTGGGCTTGCACGTAGCCAATTTTCAGTCTCACATCTAGGCCGACCTTTAGGCTCACATCCAACCAACTTTTGTGCTTGCATCCAGTTAGCCTTCAAGCTTACATCCGATCAGTCTTCGGGCTTGCACCCAACCAGCCTTTGGCTTGCACTTAGCCAATCTTTGTGCTTGCACTTAGCCACCCTTTGGGTGCGCACCAAGCTACCTTTTGGGTTTACATCGAAGCCAGCCTTCAGGCTTGTATTCAACCACCCTTTGGGTTCGCATCTCAGCTAGCCTTTGGACTTACATCCAAGTCAGCCTTCAGACTCGCACTTAACTAGTTTTCAAACTTGCATCCAAGCTAACCTTTAGGCTAGCATCCAGCTAACCTTCAAGCTTGCATTTAGCTAACTTTCACACTCGTACCTTAACCAGCCTTCAGTCTCGCATTCACGCCACCTTTCGGGCTTGAGCTTAGCTAGCCTTCAGCCTCGTACTTAGCTAGTCTTTAGACTCGCACTTCGTTAGCCTTTGAATTCACACTTAACCAATCTTCAGGCTCGCATTTAGCCAATCTTCAAGCTCGCATCCAAGTTAACCTTCGGACTCGCACTCAATAAGCCTTTGGGCTCACACTCAACTAGCATTTGGGCTCATATTTAAGCCAGCCTTTAAGCTCGTACTCAGTCAGCCTTCGAGCTCACACCTCAACCGGCTTTCAAGCTCACATCTCAGTCATCCTTCGGACTCACACCCAGTTAGCCCTCGAGCTCACACTAAGCCAGCTTTCGAGCTTATGAACTAAGCCAACCTTCGGATTCCCACATTTAAAGCTAGACTATAGGTTTAACTAAAATCATCATAAATAGTCAATGATCCTCAAATCAAATTAATTAATGTAAAGTAACTCAATCATAATAAATAGATAAAGGTCAAGCTAACTCAAATGGACTTAAATTGGTCAAACAAATGGACTAAAATTTAAATCAAGATGGACTCTAAAAATCCCAAATTGAGTTAATGCAAACCAAATAAACTCAAACTCAACCTAAATTAGACTCGAGATGGGTTAATTTAAAATCAAATTGAGTTTAAATCAAATCCAATTAGGATTGAGTTAAGTTAAAATTAAATTCTAATTGGGTTAAATCAAGCCCAAACTAAAAGAATAAATCGAAAGTCAAATCAAAATCAAGCCAAGCTAGTATGAACTAAAATCAAGTTAAACTAAATTGACTTAAACTTGAATTGAAGTCCAATAAGATGTGGACATAAGCTTGATAAAGGTCTAATACAAGGTCAAACTTGACTTAAGCTAAGGACCTGAATTGAATAGTATTAAACTAGTCTCATTGTGTGCACTGGACCCTTGATAATACTCTAAGACTATGAACAAATGGATAATATTGCCATCCTAACCTGAACTAAAATTAGTCCGAACAAAACTAAATAAGGTCAAGTTGAGTCTTGGTAGGTGTGTTAAAAAAGTCCTTAACAATACTTCAAAGCTATATCTAACTCCTAAGCCATTGGTGACACTGTAAATCAAAGAAGTTAATCGCTATACACTCAAAGTTGTCATTACACTTCAAAGTTATAATAAACCCATAAGCCATTAGTGACATTGCAAATTAAAGAAGTTAATTATCAATACGCTGCAAGCTGTCAACCATATTTTGAAACTATACCCAATCTCCTAAGCCGTTGGTGGTGCTACTAAATTAATGAAGTCAACCAATAATACTCTCAAAGCTGTTGGCCACACTTCAAGCTAGTGAATACCAAAAGTAGTTGATAGTACTCTCTTTTAAGTTAGTCAACCCTCAAAATAGTTGGTAATACATCCTTCAAGTTAGTCAACCCCAAAAATAGTTGATGATGCTCTCCTCAAACTAATCAACTCTAGAAGCAATTGGTGATGTATTTTTCAAACTAGTCAACCCTAAAAATAGTATCTATGCAATTCTCAAAGTTATACCCAACCCCATAAATCATTGGTGATGTTATCCAAACAATAAAGTTATCGTCTACACCTTATTCGGTATGAAAATACTTTGACAAAGTTAAAGAAGTTATCGCCTATGCTTATTGGTTTTAAAAATACTTCAAATTATAAGGTTATCACCGATGCTTAAAACTATTAAAAACATTTCAAACTTCTCCCATTTTCCTTCACAGTTTAGGTTGGACATCATGCAGTCTAGCGCAGGAGGAGTAGGGTAGCAGCAGACATTAAAACTTCTTCCCCACTCTTTCTTTTTATTACTTTTATGTTCTCTATGTTGAAATTTGTTATAAAGTGAGTGTATATCTTTACTTAAGTCATATATCATTTCTAAAAATCAATCAAATATTTTTTTTCTTGTTTTGTGGCTCTATTTTTTTTTTAAAATTAAGTTTCTTATTTTAGGAGAATTTTGATAATTATTGAGTTAATTAACAATAGGAGCTTGCATCTGTTGAAAATCATATTTCAATAATACCTGATATTTTATTTCAAATCAAAATAAATTTTAATTTATGATTCGATGTTACTCTCTAGAGTCTTCACTATTTCGGACGGTCAATTTTGATCCGATAGTCATCAATGAAAATTTGGGGAGAACACTAAAACTCAGGGCAAATCTTATGAAGCTTTTTCCACTAAACTAGGGGAGTTCTTGTGAAAGAGCCAAGTTGTTTTTGCGAGCTCACAATGGAAGAAAATTATAAGTCAATCAAGTAGAAAAAAAGACGCTTTGTCTCCGAGTGTCAAAAAGCTATTTCTAAGGAGGTAAGAAAACTTCTTAACATAGGATTCATTAGAAAAGTTCATTATCCGAATTGGTTAGCCAATGTAGTGATAATGAAGAACTCTAATGGTAAGTGAAAAATGTGCATTAATTTCATTAACTTGAATAAAGCCTACTAGAAGAATAGTTATCCTCTACCAAAGATAGACCAACTTATTGATTTTACTTTAGGCTACCAACTCTTCAGCTGCTTGGATGTATTTTTGGGCTACCATCAAATTTGAATGCATCCCAAGTACAAAGAAAAAAATTATTTTCATCACTGATCAAGGTACATTCTATTACGTCATAATACCTTTTGGGTTAAAGATTGTAGGGGTGACATACCAAAGTATAGCAAATAAAATTTTTAAGTTTTATCTCAGAAGGAATGAGAAAGTATATGTTGATAACATACTAGTAAAAAGTCTCCATGTTGATGAACCTTAAAGGATCTAGAAAAAACTTTAATCGCACTTCGAAAGTTCATGATGAAGTTAAATCTAGAGAAATGTGCGTTTATGGTAGGCTCAAAAAAAATTTATCGGCTACCTTATCTTGGAATGGGGAATAGAAGCTAACGCTAAAAAGATTAAAGTAGTCTTGTAAATGAAGCCTCCAAGTTTTATCAAAGAAATGCGAAGGCTCATAGGTCGATTAGCAGCTTTCAACCACTTCTTATTTGGGTCAGGTGAGAAATATTTGCCTTTCTTTAATTCACTCAAGTTGTGTTTCAAATTTTAATGGATAAAGGAGTGTGACCAAGCTTTCGAAGATCTTAAAAAGTATTTAGCCAAACCTTTACTATTAGTAAGACCCATGCCAAATAAGCTACTCTTTCTCTATCCTATAGTCTTGAATCAAGTGGTCAGCTCAGTATTGATAAGTGACTGGATGAGGTAGTTTGATTTGAAGAATTACCATATGTCTTATGGTCTTATTGGACCACACTTCGGACGCTGATGAGGAGTTGCCCTTTATGCTTGCTTATGAGGTCAAAATGGTCATTCTTATGGAGATTGGCCTCACCTCACCCCAAATCAAGGCCCATCATCTCGAGGTGAATAAAGCAAACATCCGAGCCAAGAAAAACCTCTTCTTGGAGGTTTGGGAGAAGGCTCGTACTAGGATTGTCGACTACCGGTAGTGAGTAACTAGTACTATAATGCTTGATTTCATAGTTGATAATCACAGTAAGGTGATTGGATACTTCGTTGAGCCTAACTCATTGATCGAGTTTCAAAAAAACTATCTCTAAATTGGGTAGGCCGGTTCAAGGCTTTTAGGTTATAGGACAAGGAACGTTCAAGATTGAATACTCATATGGCAAGATGCTTCTGAGGACATGACATATTGATAATCTTAAAAGATTTTATCTCTAAAATAAATCATGGCTCTTTTATGTACTTGAAAGTTCAATATTTGTAGAGCTGAGTGCCAATTCAGAAGACTATCATAAGATCTCTGTTTCATACCAAACATAAGACCTAAGTACCAAGTCAGACATAAGATCTCGACACTACACTAAGCATTAGACCTTGATTTCATAACAAGTATAAGACCTTAGCATCAAGTTAGGTATAAGACCTTTGTTCCATATCAGACATAAAACCTCAGCATCGAGACAGACATAAGACTTTAGTTCTATACTAGACATATGATAATAACACCAAGGTAGACATAAGATCTCGATTTCATACTAAGAATAAGATCTCGGTTTCATATCAGACATAAGATCTCAGTTCGATACCAGACATAAAGCTTTGGTATTATGCCAAGCATAAAACTTCAGCCCAACACAAGGTATAGGATCTCAATTCCAAACTGAGCACAAGTTTTTTGATTTTGTGAAACGTTGACTTTAAGACCAAAGTATGTGGCCAAGTCAATAACGCCTCGGATTTAAACCTGCCATTTTTGGGCTAAACTGAGGTAAAACTTCGAAAGTGTGAGAAGTCCTGGAGACATAGGATTTATTTTAGGCTCTTGCAATTTATCAATCCGAGCTAAAAGAGAATCTATAATTCATCGAGTTGATTCTTGGTTTGAACCGAGTTTTGACTAACTATCAGTATTATAATAAAATCCTCGTACTCGTGCTGACACTTGATGCAAGAGAGCAAGTGAAAGAAAAAAGTTTTTCATTGATTAAAAGTCATTACATCAATCCGAAGGTTAGATTACAAAAAGAGATATAAACTACTGAAGAATCTATGCTAATTCCTCTTGGCAGACTGGAAGCCTCCATCGAACCTCCTCATCCTCAAAGAAGCTAATGGTATAGTCAGAGTTGGAATTGATAGGAGCCTCAATGTTCTCACCTGCAAGTTGATTGGCATTAATAACCTCTCCATACTCCTACCAGGCTCGCTCTACTCAATCTAGTTTGTAGAGCTCCACACGTGTAGGGTGTGTGGGTTGAAGTTTGGCCTCACCGAGATACAGATCACCGTATCTCGCCAAGTTAGATATCCATCTTCGAATGCCTCAGTGTTGAGACAGCCCATCTCCATCAAGTACTCATTGCTCTCTTTGCACTTATGGATTGGGAGCCCCTTGGTATCCTTGATAAGAAGCTCATGCTCTTCACTTCGGCAAAAGGTGGCGATCACATTTTCTTCAACCTTGATGAGCTTGGCAGTGTGGAGTTTTTGTAGTTTCACATTCTCCCACTGAGTTGCATCACATTCTTCCTCTGCTTTTCTCAGCTTCTCCTTAGTGGCCTCCTTCTCCTTCATCACCGTCTTCTTGGCTTCTTCCTCAGCTCTGGCAAATGGACCAAACTATGGCCAAGTCGATCTGGAGTGCCTCCATTTGAGCTTGAAGGGCTCTGAGGCTTGCCTCCATAGTTGCGAGTCTAGACTCACTGCCGCGGGCCGCTTTCTTTGCCACCAAGTAATGTTTCTCTATGTGATAGAACTATTATGCCATTTGCTCATTGAGGTAAAAATTAGCAAAAATGAAAGCTACTGAGGGAAAGGGCAGGTGAAGCTCACTTATGTCACAGGAGATGTTCACACCGCTGAGGAATAGCTCACTGAGCTCCTCGTTAGTGAGCCTGGCAATCTTGGAGTCGAGGTCAAATGCATCTCCCGAGTCATCTCCTTCAGCTACCGTCTCCTTGCCAAGGCGACGTCGTACCTTCAGTAGGCTTAGGGTAGCATGCCTCGATACTGAGCGAGGGGAAGGAGCTGCTGAGAGGTCAACGATCTCTCGTGCAGCTTGAGGTTCAGGGTTTGCCTCCCTCGACACCTTGTTGATGGGGTTTGAGAGATCGCTGAGGGCTGGCGCCTCAATAGCAATTGTAGAAGTAGGGTTTCAAAGCTTCTTCTTTTTCTTTTTCTTCGTAGCTACAGCGGTGATCAAAACGGCCAGGATCACCATTACCACTTAGCCAGGAGGAGGCATGGTTGTCACCGAAGGAGCAGTAAGGTCACTGGCAGCAGAATGACCATTATTTGCCATGAAAATCGGTGATGGAAAGCAAGAAGTGGAGATTAGGACTTCGGATCGAGAAGAGCAAGTGTGAAAAAAATGAAGCTCTTAGCTAGATTCTCTTATTTATAGTCCAAAAAAGGCCACTAGATGGCCGATACATGGTGAAATCCAGTTCATTCGAAGTTGTTTGGTCCTTTTCAAATTGTGTCTCAAATCTCGGAGGACACATGTCAAGCATCCGTGTGTGATTGCCGAATAGCTGGCCACGAACTTAGGTAACGAGAATGATGCTTTTGGAACAGGCCAATGCACGATGAGAAAATGTGTCACATTGAATGCAAACTATTGCTCACCTTCTGATCAACCATTGAGCTCCTCGAGGGGAGCTATCTAAGTAACTCCGAACACCAGTACTTGGGTTGCAAGTTTGGGAAGCACATAATATATCGAAGTAGATCGTCCGAATTAAAAGATCAATGAAAGTCAAATCCTAAATTGAAATCGTAAAGTGATGTTTCGTAGGTAAAGACTTATCTCAACACCAAATTGTGGGTGGCTTAGTATTCTTGCGACATTCCCTAGCATGATTTGGTAGATTTATAAGAAAGTTACATAGAACTACCACTAGGCTCAAATATTTCAGTATGTGCATAATAAGGATAGGCTAATTATAAAATCTTATCCATATTTATATCTGAAAATCAATCTCAAGAGATTCGAAATTAATGTTTGTCCATTATAAGAAGTCTAACAAAATTGCAATGCTGAGATCACAGGATTCCGGATATACTAAACTAATTCATACCCTATAAATAACACAACATCCAAAGAAGTAAGAACTAATATCAATTTTCATTTTTCACTATTATTAAGTGATCTCTACTGACTTGAATGTCAAAGTAATTACCATCAAAGAATTTTCAGCAGTCCCCTTCATATATTTTTTCTCTTACAGACTAACAGGATAGTAACCTAACAGATCAAGATCTTGAAAAGCATTTGAGATCAAAACCGCTAGTAAACCGGACTTCATCAACAATTATCATTCTGTTATAATATTTTCTCCATAATGTATACTTCATCATTGACTAGTAGATAATTATAAATTTGGATTCTTAGTAGAATGCATGAATATCAAAATTATTTGGATTGTATCGCTTTCATATATAAGAAATCTTGTTTTTGAGAATTTAATATATTTTTTATCGTAAGTTGCAAATTTTACTTTCGAAATATAGATTAATTAAGATTCGATTGGAAATTTTTACATGTTACAAATAGTAAAATTAAATCAAATCTATTATATAGGTCAAATATAAATTTTATTATTCTAGAAAGAATATTTGGATTGCTTGTCTCAAACCACCATGAGTAATATGTATAACAAGATTTTGCAAAGAATAGTCTCTAGCTAGTCCACTCAAAATTGATTTATCATCTAAGCACAGAGGAGTGATGTTGAAAATTTATAGAGCAGCCTTGTTGGGATTCGCAGTGGAAGTTTCACGAATCACCTTATTCTCAAACAACACAAGAAACGAGAAGTAATACAAGATAAAAGAAAATAATAAGATAAGACAACGAGAGATCCACTATTAATAGATAAAGGCTTTTACAAGAGTTTACAAGAAGGACTTCATTCTTTCTTACTCAACTAAACTCTTTCTCCAAGCCTCGGCAATGCCTCCACCTTCAGAAAAAATCTCCAAGAGAGTAACATGAGGAACCACCACGAGAGACCACCGATAAGCACTAGAAAGACCCACACACGAGAGCCAACACTCTCTCTCTTTCTCTTCTCTCTATTCTCTCTATTCCTCTCTCTCTATTTCTCTTTTGTTCAACCTTTATACTACACCACACATAATGTTGGCTTTATGGTGTCTCGAATCCGGATTTTCCAGATAGTCTTAATTATATTAATGGGCTTAATCCTTATCTAGATTTATTTTCTAGAAGTCTTAAATTAGTAGAAATCTTATTTGAGTCAGTCTTCTATTTTGACTCAAACATCATTAGGCCACATCTATAAATACACCATTGATGTATGGGTCTCTAGAAATAGAAAATAGAGAGTGAGAGTTGGTGATATTGGAGTTTCGTCTCCGTCGTTATAATCTTCTCTTTTCTCTTCCTCATCAATACAATATTCTCTGGATCGTCTTCCCACATATATCTCTTGTGTGCTATCTTTTCATCTTTTCTGTTCTTCCTCTATATTGTGAATTGTGGTGGACATCGATATTTTCCGCAACAAGTGGTATCAGAGCTTGGTTCAATATGTCTACTACGAAGTTCGATATAGAGAAATTCAATGGAAAGCAAGAATTTCCTATTTGGCAAGTAAGAGTTCGTGCAATTCTTACTCAGCAAGGGTTGAGACACACATTGGAGGACGTCAAGCCTGAAGATGTCACCGAAAGTGTCTGGGAAAACTAAAAGGCCAGCGCACATAGCACAATCATCCTCAGTCTTACCGATGAGGTACTCTATCCGTTTCTTGATGAAACATCACCTTTAGAGTTATGGAAAAAGCTGGAGAAACAGTATATGAGTAAGTCTATCTCAAATCGAGTTTATTTAAAGCAGAAGCTTTTCAATTTTCGAATGACGGAAGGTACGAATATAGTTGATCATCTTAATGCTTTCAATAAACTTGTCTCTCAATTATTAAGCATTGATGTTAAAATTGAAGATGAAGACAAGGCAATTATTTTATTATCGTCCTTACCTCCTTCTCTTGAGAATCTTAAAACTACTCTCATGTATGGAAAGGATTTGAAATTTGACGATATTTTTGCTGCCCTTCTATCTAATGAATATTTGAAAAAGATTGGAGGGGATGTGTCACACTCAGAAGCATTAATTGTCAGAGGTCGTACCAAAGAAAGATTAAGAACAGGTCGTTCTAGATCCAAATCCAAAGAAATAAATTGCAGGTATTGTAAGAAGATGGGACATGCAATTAAAGATTGTTGGAAGCTCAAAGCAAAGAAAGAAAGAGAATCTCAATCTAAAGAGCAAGCCAAAGAACAAGTTTCAGTTGTTGAAGAGAGTTCTGATGATAATTTGGATAACGTTCTCTCTATTAGTTCTAATTTTGATCGTTACCATGATATTTGGATTCTTGATTCTGGTTGTTCTTATCACATGTGTCCTAATAAGGATTGGTTTGAAAACTACACGCCTTATGATGGTGGTTTAGTTTTGATGGGTAATCATAATCCATGCAAAACTGTTGGAATTGGAACAATCAAAATTAAGATGTTTGATAATATTATTAGAACTCTTACTGATGTCAGACATGTTCCTGATTTGAAAAAGAATTTGATTTCTTTGGGTGCTATGGATTCTGCTGGTTATAAGTATTCTGCTGAAGGTGGAGTTCTTAATGTTGCTAAAGGCTCATTGATAGTAATGAAGGGCCTAAAGCATGGAAATTTATATGAGTTAGTAGGAAAAACCGTTGCAGGTGGAGCAGCAATTTCTCAGTCTTCTTCTTCTTCTGATATGACTCAATTATGGCATATGCGTCTCGGTCATATGAGTGAGCAAGGTTTAAATGAGCTCAACAAAAGAAAATTACTGAAAGGTCTCAACTCATGCAAATTGGATTTCTGCGAACATTGTCTCTATGGTAAACAGTCCAAGGTAAAGTTTAACACTGGTATTCATTGCACTAAAGGCTTAATTGATTATATTCATTCTGATGTGTGGTGCTCTCCTATTCCATCAAAATCTGGTGCTCGTTATTTTGTCAGTTTTATTGATGATTTTTCCAGAAGAGTGTGGATTTATTTTTTGCATCACAAAGCCGAGGTGTTTTCTGTTTTCAAACGGTGGAAAACTTCAGTTGAAAAAAGGACTGGCAGAAAAATCAAATATCTCAGAAGTGATAATGGCGGAGAGTACAAATCAACAGAGTTTCTCAAATTCTGTGAAGATGAAGGCATCAAGCGTCACTTTACCATCCCAGAAAAACCTCAACAAAACGGTGTGGCTGAAAGGATGAACAGAACCTTGTTGGAGAAAACACGTAGTATGCTCAGTACAGCTAATCTTGATAAAGATTTTTGGGCAGAAGCAGTCAATACAGCATGCTTCATTGTGAATCGCTCTCCTCAAACAGCCATTAATTGCAAGACTCCTGAAGAGGTATGGACTGGTCAATCTGCAAATTATTCTTCTTTAAAGATTTTTGGTTGTTCTGCTTATGTGCATGTTGTCAAGGATAAGTTAGATGCACGTTCCAAAAAGTGTATTTTCCTGGGTTATGCCAAAGGCGTCAAAGGCTATCGTTTGTGGGATCCTACTATTTCAAATGTAATTATTGAGAGAGACATAGTATTTGATGAAAGTGGTATGCTAAAATCTCTCAAGAAAGATCCCAATGATATCATGCAAGTGGAGGTGGAGCATGTAATTCCTTCAGAAGAAGATATTCAGGGTATGCCCAACTCTCAAGAAAATCTTAAGAATCAAATTTCTGAAAAGACTCCACTTCGAAGATCTCAAAGGAAAATAAAGCCACCTGAAAGGTATGGTTTTGAAGATATGGTAGTTTTTGCTTTAGTTACTGACAATGGTGATCCTTCTTCTTATAAAGAAGCAATACAGGATAAGATTTCTTCTCAATGGCAAGCTGCTATGAATGAAGAGATGGACTCTCTTCAAAAGAACCATACTTGGGATCTGATGAAATTACCAAAAGGTAAAAGAGCAATTGGTTGCAAGTGGGTATTTCGAAAGAAAGAGGATTTCTCTGAGATAGATGGTGTTAAATTCAAGGCCCGTTTAGTTGCAAAAGGGTATTCACAAAAGGAGTGTATTGACTTTAATGAAATTTTCTCTCCTGTGGTTAAACACACATCTATTCGTTTTCTACTTGCTTTAGTTGCTTTTCATAATCTTGAGTTAGAACAGCTTGATGTCAAAACTGCCTTTCTGCATGGAGAATTAGAAAAACAAATTTTTATGCAACAGCCTGAAGGGTTCATCCAAGAAAGCAAAGAAAATTTTGTTTGCAAGTTGAACAAATCACTTTATGGTTTGAAACAGTCTTCAAAGCAATGGTATAAAAGGTTTGACAGTTTTATGCTGGGTCAAGATTTCATCCACTGCAAACATGATTGCTGTGTTTATTTTAAGATGCATGCCAATAACTCATTCATTATATTGCTTCTTTATGTTGATGATATGCTTATCGCTACTCAAGACATATCTCTACTGAATGATTTAAAGTTTAAAATGAAAAAGGAATTTGAGATGAAAGATTTAGGTGCTGCAAGGAAGATTCTCGGTATGGAGATTGATCGAGATCGAAAGCATGGAAAATTATGCTTAAACCAGAAGCAATAATCTCGAGAAGGATCTTTTTCTGTTTTCACATGCAAAAATTCAAAATCCGTAAGACTCCTTTGGCATCTTCACTTCAAGCTTCAACTCAACAATGTCCTTCTACAGATTGAAGCGCATGCATACATGGAGAACCATCCATTTCAAGTCTGTTGGCAGTCTAATGTCGCTATGGTATTGCACAAGGTACATGATATTGCACATTGCTTATTTTTGTTCATCGTTGTTAGTCGTTACATGGCCAAAATCCAGGAAAACGGAGCATGGCAGGCATGAAATGGCTATTTAAGATATATTAAAGGTACTCTTCATATTGGTTATGTTTCGCCAGGAACACAGTGCAAGAGGCCAAAATTATCGGCTATGTCGATTCAGACTATGCTGGAGACCTTGATCGACGCCGATCCCTCACTGGTTATCTTTTCACTCTTTGTGGAGGACCTATTAGTTGGAGGTGTACCTTACAGTCAACTGTAGCATTATCTACAACAGAGTTTGAGTATATGGCAGTTACAGAAGCCGTCAAAGAAGCCCTATGGCTAAAAGGTTTGGCAAGTGAAATTGGTTTTTCTCAACATGTTCTTCCTATTTTTTGCGACAGTCAGCGCGCCATACACCTTGCGAAGAACCAAATGTATCATGCCAGATCAAAGCATATAGATGTCCGATTTCATTTTATTCGGGATATTATTGAAGACGGCGAGATTTCTTTACAAAAGATTCATACTTCAAGAAATCCTGCAGATATGTTGACGAAGGTGATTCCGATTGATAAGTTCAACCTTTGTTTGGACTTGATCAATATTCAAGATCGTTGATCCTATCCCAGGAGGTAATGGTAAAGACATTTATTGAAGATTCAAATTCAGAGAATAAGATGATTCAAGCCAAGGTGGAGATTGTTGGCTTTATGGTGTCTCGAATCCGGATTTTCCGGATAGTCTTAATTATATTAATGGGCCTAATCCTTATCTAGATTTATCTTCTAGAAGTCTTAAATTAGTAGAAGTCTTATTTGAGTCAGTCTTCTATTTTGACTCAAACATCATTAGGCCACATCTATAACTACACCATTGATGTAAGGGTCTCAAGATATAGAAAATAGAGAGTGAGAGTTGGTGATATTGGAGTTTCGTCTCCGTCGTTGTAATCTTCTCTTTTCTCTTCCTCATTAATACAATATTCTCTGGATCGTCTTCCCACATATATCTCTTGTGTGCTATCTTTTCATCTTTTCTGTTCTTCCTCTATATTGTGAATTGTGGTGGACATCGATATTTTTCGCAACAACATAAACCCTATATATTATAGTATATTTATAGACTCTTATTGGGTCTGAGTTTTACACAATTACAACTCCTAATAATATAAATCTAAATCCAACTTTGGATTCCTACTTTAACTCAAACTCTAATTAGAGTTCAAAACATCTAAAACTCAACACAGCCTTGCTAGCTTATTAATCCATTGGTTAAAAAATAGAAAAAATTCTTAGATGCACCATGAATAATTTTCATCTAACCAAACCCATTTCTCTATTTCCTAATCAGCCTCTTTGATTTGACATTTTGAAAAGTAAAACTTAATTGTTAGTAATAATGTTAGTGAGTGGTAGAAATTATGTTTTTGCTCCGAGTTAGTTTTGTTGAATTAAAAGAGCAGTTGTGAAAAATATCAATGTCTTGCTCTACTAAACCATCCAAGATCGTCTTTTCATCCCCACTAAGATTGTTGCCCGTTTTTTGTATTGCTTGTGGTTGTTTAGGTTATTTTTTTATTAAAATCAAATTTGATAGGAATTTGATCAAAATCAGGGATCGAATACCACCGAATTATAATTCAAATATGGATCACAATTAGAACTAAACTATAATTAAATTTGACCAAAAATTAAACTCAATTCAAATATGAATAATTAAGAAATTAAATCTCAAATTGAATTCAACTCAAATAGACTGAGCGAGTTGGATATTTGAATCAAAATTGGATCCAAAGTTCATTAAAAATTTGGGTCAAAATAAAAAATAATTTTTTTATAAATAAATCTCTAAACTAAATAAATCTTTACAAATAGTTCTTTATCTAATTTTCTTATAAATAAGTTCTTAGAATAAAAATTTTTGTAAAAAGGTCCATAAAACTCTTTAAATTGTAAAATAGCTCCCACAAAATCTAGGATTTATGAATAAACTTCTCAAAAATTAATAATTATATATTAATTTTTATAAAATCTAGGGTTTATAAATAAGTCCTTCAAAAATTTATATTCATAAATAAATTCCTAAAATTTTTATTTTTTACAAATAAAATTATGGTGAAATGTTAAATTATAAATTTATAAATAAGTCCTTAAAGATTTTTATTTACAAATAAGTCTAAATTTTTATTATTTCATAAATAAAATTATACCAAATGGACCATGATGATTTAAACTTTACAAATAGGTCCTTATGGTTGATTTTACAAAAAAATCCTTGAGATTTATGAAATTATAAATTAATTTGAATTTTTTGAAAAAAATTATAAATAATCTCCTTATAAATTTGATATTGTCTGTTTAGTATAATTTTTGAATCTTTTCATATCCACAATCTAAACATATCCTCATCCATTTTCAAAATTCAAAATGAGATTGTGATCAAAATTTGAAGTTGATCCAATATCTGCTAATGGCTACAAAATAGGGGAGAGTCTTATAAGTCAAAAGATACACAAGAAAAGGGAGAGCGATCAAGACAAAAAGAACCAGAGAAGGAAATCAATGAAGAAGAAGTAGAGGAGGTATTTCTTTACTTTGTTTTTCTTTAATCCTATTCTTCTTCTTTTTTGGCTTGCTCTCCTTTGAGGTCCCTCTCCACGTCTGTCACTGCTTTGCTCATCCCCATCATGGTTGCATGTGCTCACTTTTGAGTACCAAGGACTAGCTCTGACGGCTTCCATCGTTATGTTGATGTTGGCCAAACCCCAAGTCTGAGCATCTCTACTGCTGAGACATTGCCAATTTGAACTAGTACCCTAGGCTTGAACTTTGATAGTTTGATCTTTGTTGTCATTCTAGGAAGTCGCATCGCATCCTCTTGGTCAGCCTGCACCTAGATTAGCTCCTTGAGCTCGAGTGGCCAAAGCTCACCCTTGTCCGAATCTTGCCAGTGTTGCCCCCCATAGTAGTCAGTCACCTGCAATCAAAACCAATCCAAGGATGACTAGCTTTGTCCATTGGCCTAGCCTTGTCTTTGTAGCCACTCCGAGTGGGGTGGCCTTCTCACCTATGGATGCCACTTTGCCACCGCTCCACCAAACACTCCTACTTTGCAGCTATAGGATCGAAGTTGACCGTCCGAGATAGCGAAGACCCCGAGGATAACCTTGAATCATAAATCAAAATTTATTTTAACTTAATATGTGCTATTAGGTATTGTGGAAACATAACTTTTAACAAGTGCAAGCCCATGCGGTTAATTATCCTGACAATTATTAGGAACTTTCTAAAATAAGAAAATCTAACTAATGAAATAGAGACATAAAAGAAAAGAAAATTTTAATTGATTGATTTTAAAAAATAATACATGGCTTAAATAAGGGTATACCCTCACTTCATAATAAATTTTAATATGAAATTATAGAAAATATGAAAGAAATAAAGAAAAGAAAATAGAAAGAAGGAGTTTTGATGTATACTACTACCCCGCTTCACTATGTTGGACCACACATGACATCTGACCTAAATCGTAGAAGAAAATGGGAGAAGTTTGAAGTGTTTCCAATAGTTTTGAGCATTAATAATAACTTTGTGATTTGAAGTATTTCTGTTAGTGAATAAAGCGTTAGTGATACTTCATTGACCTTGAAGTATTTTCATAACTAATAAGATGTAGCTAATAACTTTTTTAGTTTTTAAAAGTATTTTCATAATTGATAAGGCATAGGTGATAAGGTTTTTAATTTTAGTAGTAGCACCAACAGCTTATAGGGTTGGGTATAGCTTTGAAAATCGTATCATTAACTGCTTTTGGAGTTAACTAGCTTGAAAGGATGCATCACAATTGCATTTACGGTTGGCAAGCTTGAAAGAGTGTGTCGCCAATTGCTTCTGGTGTTGGCTAGCTTAAATTATGACTAATAGCTTTGAACATATTATTGGCTGACTTCATTGATTTGGTAGTATCACCAGCAGCTTATGGGAATAGGTATAGTTTTGAAGTATGGCCAACAGCTTTGAGCATGTTGACGATTAACTTTGTTTGAATAAGGTATTATGGTTGACTAACTAACAAGTTCAAATCTACCTTAACTCTGTTTGATTTGAGGCATTGTTAATGCTTTTGGGTTGGCTTAGATTGAAAGATGCATCATCAATGGCTTCTGTGGTTAACTAGTTTCGAAGTGTAATCAACGACTTTAAACATGTTGGCAACTAACTTTTTTAGTTTGATAGTGTCACCAATGATCTATGAAGTTGGATATAACTTTGAAGTATTGTTACAGACTTTTGTAATACATCCAACAAGACTCAGTTTGATCTTATTTAGTTCTATTCAGACCAATTTTGATTTAAGTTAGGATGATAATATCACCCTTTATTCATGGCCTTGAAATATTGCTAAAAGTTCAACACACACATTAGGACTCAATTTGATCATATTTAATTTCATTGGGACTAATATAGTCCCGGTCTGAGTTTAATTTTATTTGACTTGAGTCGAGTTTGATCTTGTGTTAGACCTTTATTAAGTCCGAGTTTACATCTTAATGGACTTTGGTTCAAGTGCAAGTTAATTTAACTCAACTTGATTTTAGTTGAGGCTCAGTCTGACTTGGTTCTGATTTGACTTTGAATTTGCCCTTGTAGTTGGACTTGACTAAACCTAATTAGAATTTGATTTGAGCATCATTTAATCTAAATTGAATTTAATTTGAACTTAACTTGATTTTAAGTTAATCCATAATTAATGGTTGAGTATGAGTTTATTTGACTTAGATTAACTCAATTTGGATTTTCTGAAGTTCAGTTCAGTTTGAGTTTTAGTCTATTTGTTTAACTAATTTAAGTCTATTTGAACTAACTTAGCATTCATCCATTTATTGTGATTAAGTTACTTTATATTAATCAATTTGATTTGAGGGTCCGTGGTTATTTATAACAATTTTAGATAGACCCGTAGCCTAACTTCAAATGTATAAACCTGAAAGTTAGCTTAGTTTGCAAGCTTAAAGGTTGACTTAGTGCAAGCGTAAGTGCTGACGGGGTGCGAGTTTGAAGATTAGCTAACGTACAAGCCCGAAAGCTAACTTAAATGCGAGTTCGAATGCTAGCTAAGTGTAAGCCCAAAAATTAACTAAGTACGAGCCTGAAAGCTGGCTGAATGCAAGTCCGAAGGTTAGATAAATGTGAGCTTGAAGGCTGGTTTGGATGCGAGTCCGAAGGTTGATTGAGTATGAGCTTGAAAGCTAGCTTGGATGCAAGTTGAAGGCTAGTTGAGTGCGAGCCAGAAGGTTGGCTAAGTGTAAGCCCAAAAGCTGGCTAAGTGTGAGTTCAAAAGTTGGCTGAGAGTGAGCCTGAAAACTGGCTAAGATGCGAGTTTAAAGGTTGGCTGTGTGTGAGATTGAAAGTTGGTTAAGTGAGAGTCTGAATGTTGGTTTAAGTACGAGCCCAAAGGTTGAGTATGTACAAGTTTAAAGATTAGCTGAGTGTGAGATTGAAAACTTGCTGAGTGTGAGCTTAAAGACTAGTTAGGATATAAGTCCGAAGAATGAATGAGTGTAAGCTCATAAGCTAGTTGAGTGTGAGTCAAAAGACTAGCTTGAGTGTAAGCCCGAAGGTTGGTTAAATGTAAGTCTAAAAGTTTGTTGAGTGTGAGTTCGAAGACTGACTTATATATGAGTCCAAAAACTAGTTAAGTGCGAATCTAAAGACTGACTTGTGGTGAGAGGATCCGCTATTTTCGAGGGGCAATGGGTGGCCGCAACGATGTTATAGATTTATCGTTTTCATTATCGTCTTTAAGGGATTGCGAATGATGACGATGATATCGAGAGTCCACTATTACATCAAAAATCACACGTAACCACAATGTTGAAAGCTCTCCTTTTTTTTGTTATTTTACCGAATTTTTTTGTTTTCTTCCATATTTTTTTTTGTATAACAATTTATTATTAATTTTTTCTCCAAATCCAAAACTTTTCTCCTCTGTTTCGGCCGGATTTTTTTTTGTTGTACAAGTACTTTTTTTATTATTTTGGCTTCTTCTTCAAGCTTCGACTGACCTTCCCTCCTCTCACGATCGGCCCATGGTGGCCCGGTCCTTCTCTGCCCAGATCCGGCCGTTCCCTAGCTAGATCCGGCTATTTCTTTGGCAGCAAGGTGGGGACTCTGGCGGCATATCTACCCTAACCCCTTTGTCACTCTCCATGGAGCCATCCATGCTATCCAGCTCCCTCTCCTTCATCTTGCTCTCCAACAATGGCACTCTTGTGGATGACGATGGCTTAGGCTTCGGCGAGTGGTAGTCAACGACTACAATGGATCCTATTAGATGGCAGACAATCAGGGCCAGCTCATCAGGAAGGCGGTTTCTGGAGGATCGCCAGAAGCCGTCACGGAGCTGCTGCAAGAAGGGGAGGAGGGCGAGGCTGTCGAGGGTGGAGTCAACGATGGTGAGGAAGGTGGTGCCGACGTCAAGGAGGAAGGCAAAGGCGAGGTCACCGATGGTGTGGGATACTACGAGTGGAAGGGTGGGGTGTTGTGCAGGAAGAGCGTGGCGAGGGCATCCAGCTTACCGTCGCGGCAGCGTTGAAGGCGAAGAGGATGCGACGAGATCAGCATGGAGATGGCTCGATAATGATGCAAGGCCAGGATAGGAGGCAGTCCAACGAGCAGCTAGGGTTTGGGTCGGTGGCGAACGACGGCTGATTGAGATGAGCCTACAACATTGAGCAGGGGGCGAGCAGAGAAACATAGAAAAAAAGGAAAACCAAATGCAATATAAGATTCGATAACTTTTTTTGTTCTTGGCCTTGAATTCTTCCGAATGCTTCGAGGACTAATTTTTCTTCTAATATGATCTCTCCTTTGATTTTACAGGTTTGGTGGGTTTTTATACGGTTTGAACGGATAGAGTTGGATTAAAAAATAAATCTTTTTTTATTTAAATTTTGAATGATGAATATAAATATAAATAGATATGAATATATTTATCTAAAATTTGGATGAACTTATAAAGAGATATAGATAAGTTTGTTTATTGTGAATGATAAAATTTAAAACTTATGTTTATTCTGAATACTAAAATTATACGGAGTTATTTGCTCTTTTTTCAAAAATTAAATTAAGTTATAATTTTAAAATTTTTAAGGGACTTTTTTTATAAAATTTTAAAAATTTTAGGATTTTTTTTGAATAAAATTTGAATTTATTCACAAATTAAAATTCTTGAAAGACTTATTTACAAAAAGTTAAAATTCTAGGGGCTTATTTTTAAATCCTGAATTTCATAAGGATCAAATCATAATTATCGATATTTTGAGGAGTTTATTTGTAAACCCAAAATTTTACGAGACTGATTCATAATTTTAGCATTTTATTAGACTTTTATATAAAATTTTTATTTCAGTGACCTATTTGTAAGAATAATCCGGTTAAGAATCCATTTATGAGGATTTATTTAATCCATGAGACTATTTATAAAATTCTTATATTTTGATATTTGACCTAAGTTTTAAATGAATTTTGGATCCAATTTCGGTCCAAAAATTCAACTCAATTAGCTCATTTAGATTAGACCTAACTTGCGTATAAATTTTCCAAGGATTTGTATCCAAATTGAGCTTATTTTTTAACCAAATTCAGATTGAGACTTACATTTGGACCTAAGTTAATAATATACTCAATTTTAATCATATTTCAATTGAAATTGATTGGGGGAAAAAATCACCTCAAATAATAGTTGACTATTGCCTTGTCGTCTCGCGCTCGAGGAAGCCCTCTTTCCTCACTGTTGGTCGCTGTCATGCTGGCCCGCGCTTGGGACCCTTGTGCCCGTCACCTGCCATGGCTTCACCAACTCACATCCAAGCAAACTTTCATATGTCTTTGCTCCCCTTCGTTACAGGAGGTCCTTGCTACCATCCACCACCAAGCAAGGCCAAATCCGGCCATGAATTGGAGGATGAGGATTCAGACAAGCCATGTTCCTCCGTTATGTGGTGTAGAAGAAACAGAGGAGAAGGAAGATAAAATTAGGAAAAAAAGATAATAAAAGGCATATATATATATATAATATAAAAATCAAGTTACAACAAAGAAAAAAAAGGAAAAAGAAAAGTACTAAAAAGAAAAAAAAAAAATTTCTTCTCCCCTTTATCTTGATTTACATGTCACAAAAATCAATCACTAAATTTAATCGGAAGGGATTCATTCAAAAACCCGAATGCCTTACTTTTAAGTTTGAGGGTGCCATTGGTAATGGACTAAGGTTAAGCTTAGTCTAAACTAGTGAATTATTTTTGTAGACTAGTATTTTTTTTTCTTAACAAAATTGACCCCATAATAGTTTGAAACCTAAAAAGACTAATTAAGTTTTTATAATAATTTAATTTAATATTTTTTAGTAAAAAATATTTAGTTGAGATTTTTTTTCTTAACCCACTACCAAATAATGTCTAAGAGATTATTTTGAAAATCTAACCATCTTACTTTCATGCCTAAGAGATTCTTTCGGAGAGCTAACTACCTTAGTTTCATACTTAAAGGATTTCTTTGGAAACTTGATCACCATATTTTGCCCCAAGAAATTGCTTCAGAAACCCAATCACTATACTTCTAGCTTAAGGAATTTCGTTGGAAACTTGACCACCATATTTTTGGCCTAAGAAATTCCTTTTGAAACTCAACCATCATATTTCTACCATAAGGAATTTTTTCAGGAACCCGAACATCATATCCTGGTCAAAGAAATTCCTTCGAGAACCAAAATATAAATCAAACATATCAAATTAAATTGATTAAAATCAAATCAGGTTTAAACTTTATAAAAAAAACTAGATCAAGCCCAAGCCTGAAATAAATTTAAGTTAGGTCGAACCAAAACCAAAATAAAATTCAAACATGAATTAAAACTAAAATCAGGTCCAAACCTAAATCAAAACCAAAATCAGGTCTAAACTTGAACCAAAAGTAAATCAGTCCCAAGCCTGAATTAAAACCAAACTTGAACCAAGTTGAAGTTACACTAGAACAAGGTTGAAATTAAACTAAAACTAGGTTAGACTTGAACCCCCCTAATGACGATCTAACATGGTCCAAGCTTGAATCCATTGAGAGATTGAACCTAAATCCAATAAAGGTGTAATATGGGTCAAACCTAAACCTATTAAAGGATCAAATCCAAACTCGATAAGGGTCCAACATGGATCAAACCCAAATATAATAAAGGTTGAACTTAAAATCCATTAAGGATCTAATAAGGATCAAATTCAAAACCTATTTAGGATCCATCAAAGATTCGATAAGGCTCAAATCTAAACTTCACTAAGGATTTATTAAGGATTCATTAAGGATCTAATAAGAATTAGATCCAAAATCAAATATGACCTAATAAGGATCAGATCTAAGGTCTATTAAGGGTTGAACTCTAATCCATTAAGGATTGAACCCAGATCTACTAAGGATTAAATCCAAGATCCATTAATGATTCAATAAGAATTAATTAAAAGTTGGATCCAAGATCTATTAATGATCCAATAAGAATCCAAAAAAGGTCGGATTCAAGATCCATTAAGGATCCAATAAGAACCTAACGAGGATTCAATTCAAAATTCAATAAGAATCCAATAAGAACCCAATAAGAGTTAGATCCAATATTCATTTGGGATCCATTAAGAGTTGGATCCAAAATCAATGAAGGATCTAATAAGAACCTATAAGGGTTGGATCCAAGATCTATTAAGGATCCAATAAGAATCCAATAAAAGTTGGATCCAAAAATTCGTTAAGGATCTAATAAGAACCCTCTAAGGATTGATTCTAAGATCCATAAAGGATCCAATAATAATCCAAAAAGGGTTGGATTCAAGATCCATTAAGAATTCAATTAAAGATTTAATAAGAATCAAATGAGGGTTGGATATAAAATCCAATATGGATCCAGTAGAAACCCAACAAAGGTTAGATCCAAATTTCAATAAGAACCCAATAAACTCCATTAAGGATTGGATTTGAAATCTATTAAGAATTTAATAATAATCCATTAAAGGTTGATCCAAGATCCGATATCAAATTAAATTAGACTTGAATCAAAGTCAAGTCTAAAAATTGAATTAAATCAAATTAGATACAAACTAAAATCAAGTTTGAATATTAAATTGAATTGAATCAGACCTAAACTAAAACTAAATTTGAACATCAAATTGAATCAAATCAGGCTTAAACCAAGATCAAGTCTAAACATCGAATTAAATCAAATCAGACTTGAACCAAAACTAAGTCTGAATATTGAATTAATTCAAACCAAACTTGAATCAAAATCAAGTTTGAATTGAATTAAACTCAAATTAATCAGAGTTATTGATAATAAGTTTAAAGTCGTCGATAATACCTCAAGCCTAATTGACAACAAACTAAAAAAGTCATCGATTGTTAAGTCAAAGATGGTTAGTATAAGCTAAAGTCTCTAACCATTTTAAATCAAACTAAACTAAAATAGATTTGAACTCACTTAGTCAATCAACCAAACAATATGTTCGAATAAAATTCATTGATATAAGCATAAAACTATCAATGATGCTTTAAATTTAATTGACACAAACCAAAGAGACCATCAATTCTTAAATCAAGAGTGATTAACATAAGCAAAAATCGCTAATTATTCTCTCAAATCAAACTGAACTAAGGTAAATTTGAACTCGCTCAATCAGTTAGCCAAATACCATGTTTGAAAAAAGTTTACTGATACAAGTATAAAATCATCAATGATACTTTAAACTTGACAAACAAAAGCATAAAGTCATTGGTGATGTTTCAAATCTATTCAATAATAAGCTATGAAATCATTGAGTATAAAATAAAAAATAATTAACATAAGCTAAAATAGCTAATCATTCTCTCAAAGATTGAAAGAAGTTAATTGACAACAAGTAAAAAGTCATTGGTGGTATTTTAAATCCTAATAGAATTAATTGACATAAATTAACGTAGTTAGTTATACTCTAAAACTAAGTAAAAGTCATTAGCATCCATTAAAGATCAAATCAAGTACCTATTCGAGTCAAATTTCACTCGTTCAAGTGCATGAAAGCAGGACAACAATAAGCTTCAAGCTTTTCCCAAGTCCTTTCTTATTTTATGTCATTTTATATTATAAATTTAAATTTTTTTGTAAAGTGAAATTATATTCTTATTTAAGTCATGTAACCCTTCCTTAAATAATCAAATTATATATTTTTTCTTTGTGTCTATTTTTTAGTTTTTTCACTTTAAAAGGTTCCTAATAATTATCAGGATAATTAACAATAAAAGCTTATGTCTATTGAAAGTCATATTCCCATAATACTTGATTGCATACTTAAATTTACCTAAATTTTTTGAAATTATTTCTCGAGATTCTTAGCTGTTTCGGGTGGTCGATCGTGACTACATAGCAGTTGCATCCCCGCCATGCCAGCTCACTATCCTATTTGCAAATGTGTCTTGTCTAAGGTCATGATTGCATTCCACTTGGAGATCCTGCTGTCTTAGACTATCGTGTTCGAGATTGTCTCTAACTTTTAGATCTAGTTGTTGGAGAGTCATGTAGTAGTGGTGCTACCTTTTCTCTAATGTGGGTTGTTCCTTTTTCCTCTTTCTTCTCTCTATGTTTTTGTTTTATTTTTAATTTAGCACTGGCATAGGTTGTAGATATTGAATTTTGATTTAGGGACTTTGTCTTTATTGTGGTCTCTTTCAATAGATTTAGGGTTTGATTTGGGGTGATAAATATGAGTTGGTTCTATGAGAATTGAGTTTTTATTGTATCTTTTATATATACTATACATATATTAGATATATGATTTAGATTTTTGTTGCTTTCAAAAATTTTTTCTTTATATATGAGAGTAAATGATTACAAATAATAGTTGAGTTAAATATGAGTTATTGTGTTAAAATTGATGCATATGAAATGCATTTATTTTTATATACTATAGCTTATTTTTGTGCATGTATATTGTATTTTTGATTATACCAGATAACTACTATGTTGCATGGTTCACTTATACTTGTAGTTTGGAGATAATATGTGATTATGGTTTTAGTGTTGAATTATAGTAATGTACAATTTTTTTTATCAATTACAATGGTGAAAGGAAATACTTTGATCTCCCATAGATGTTACTTTTCAAATGTCAATTCTATGATTATAAAGTTGAAGGAGAAGATGTTTACGAGATATAAGTGACTATTAGGAGTGATACTATTCACAAGACTTCTGGATGTCCTAGAGATGGAGAATGATAGGGCTTTACTTGATATATTATTGATCACATACAATGAGGAGTGGATCTATTTCATCCTTGGTGGGAAGGCATTTATGTTTAGGATAACGCATGTGTGCTTATTGCTAGGGCTTCCATTAGGAGGATGAAAAATTGAATTCACAATTAGTGGGTGTGAGAACCCACTTTTTGAGGTACAAAATATGCCTCAAAGTATAGATAATCATAAGGACAATGTACTTAGATTGCTACTTGAAATTATTGAGAAACATGATAGTATCAAAGAGGAGGGCTTTGTTAGAACTTTGTTTGTGTATCTCTTGGGCTTTATACTATTTTCAAAACTTGGGTATTATTCCTCATCTTGGATTCTTTAATATGTAAAAGACATTCATTCTTTCAATGAATATACTTAGGTTAGAGCTATCTACAGCTAGTTGATGGAGGGTGTATCAAGTACATCAAAGAGATTTCGAGATAGGGATAATAGTGATGAGGTAAAAGTTGGCTATCTTAAAGGATGTATTCATTTGTGTCTATTGTGGTTTGAAGAGATGACCATAAGACGAAGGAAGAACATGCTTGAAGTTTACTTCCGGTCATTACATATGAGGTTCAAGGTATCCAACAGTTTGCAAACAAGAAAGCATAATTTTCAATTTTTTTGACTAATTAGGTTTAACCTTTAATTATAATTTGTTTTATTAAATCTATTCATACTACCTTTATTTTGATTGTATTATAATGTTCATAATTATATTAGATTGTTTGTAAGCATTAAAGGCGTAAAATGATCATTTTGATAAATTAGTGCTCATATTATAATAAAATTATTTATTTTAGATTGTAAGTAGGTATGTTTTAGTTGTTTAAGTTAGAAACTTTTTTGAAGAGTGTTGATTGACATATTTTATGTTATGTTTATTTCTGTCTAATAATACACATTTATTTTTGTTCGAAAAAAATGATAAAGTAGAACTATTGTCTATCAAGTTATGGAGTTTGAGCCAGATGAAGTTGAGAAGATTCTTTTTTGATCTATTCCTTTGCATACAACACTAAGAGGGGATTAGTTGTGGACATACCTGATTCATCCAATAGACCTAGGCAAAGCTATCGTCTGGCATCAATTAGTAGGATTTTTGCTACAAATGTTGATCCTCCACGTCCTACTCATTCCAATTTGTAGAAGATAGAGGAATATTTGAGTGCATTTGAGAACAAATTTGAGAAGGAGAAGAAAGAAAATAAGGTACATTCTAAGGAAAAAAATGCTCAGCTAAAGAAATTAGAGGAGCCGCTTGAGTGAATTGATGTAGAAATTGGTTGAATTCCTTGAGGAGCCAACCACCACTCATTTGTTGAAGTCGTCTAATTTGTAGCAGAATTGGGAATAATTAGAACCACAAAATAATGATTTGGTGATTAATAAGCTATCAACACTTTTCGAGCAAGGTACATATTTAATTGATATTAGTATATGCATAGAATACAATATAAATTTGTGTGATGTTACAAAGAACCCCTAAAAGCAGGTGCTAGTGAGAAAATCCATCCTATTCCTGATATTCAAGAATCTTAGGAGAAGGGTAAGTGCATGAATGCTATTTTTTGAACATATTTGCTCATAAATAATTATAATGTCAAAGATATGACTGCTTCACCTCATTTCTATGCATATAAGTTTATTTATCTACATGTTATTAATTCATTATGTGATTTTTTTTTTTCACTTTATGAAATCTAAATATCCTTGCCTACCTTTGTCGGTTGCCAGTGTTGGAGGTGCAAAAAGAAAAAATGTCTTGACCAAGCAAGGGAAGGGAATGAGAATTAAGAATACTAGATCGATGGGGGTAGTTATTGAAGATGAATTGATTGGAGAGAAAATGATGCCAAGGAGGCAATTGAGAGAGCCCTCCCAGAAGAAGGTGATGCGCAGTCAAGTGTTGATGAATAGTCGGTGAAGGCCGACTATGAGATAAGTCTCCCAAAAGAAAATAGGGAGGGCCTCTATTGGACTACATTCAAACACCTATAGAAAGTAATCGACCATATTAGGTATCAAACGATGGGTTTCATAAAATGGTTCATATGGACTAGACTTATTAGATGATAAGTGGTCAGATACAATCCAATTCTTCCTCAGTGATTTGATCAATGAGTAAGTCAAGAAATCATCGTAGGGATTTAATCATATATCCTTTGTTTTGATCTTAAGAGTTATTTTCTAGTCATATATGCTTTGTTATGATCATGCAAGTTCTTTTGTACTTATGTAATATATATTTTGACCATATCAACCTAATTCTATTTATATATGCTTTATTCTGATCATAACAATTCTTTTGTACTTATGTGATATATATTTTGATCATATTGACCTAATTCTACTCATATATATTTTGTTTTGATCATGCCAGTTCATTTGCACTTATGTGATATATGTTTTGATTATATTGACCTAATTCTACTCATATAAGCTTTATTCTGATCATAACCATTCTTTTCTAAGTATATATAATATGTTTTGATCATATTGTCATATTTCTAGCCATATATATTAAAATTTGATAAATATAATATTTATAATTTATCTTGTAGTAAGCCGGTGTGGACTTTGTCTGCTTTGTTTATGACTAGGAGGAGTTTACCTTAATTTTTATTTGGAAGATTTACATCAAATGATATTATTAATTATTTTATTTGCATGCTTCACGAGTGTATGAAGGTTAATACCAATGATTGTGTAGATGTTATTTTTGCATGACTGATACTTTTAGCCGCTACTACAAGTGGACTTGTTAGCACCCAACAAGCTTATAGTAATCCTTTGACATGGATTTCAATCCCAACACCAAATTGGTTATGTTTCCTATAATCCGAGATAACCATTGGCATCTACTTGTTTGTGACTTCGGTTAGAGGTAATGTTAGTATTACACCTCGATAAAAAGTGGAAAATACAATGTGGTTGCAAGAGACGTAATGTGATTTTATGCCTTTAAATATGTTGTATCATAGACTTACTTTCTAAGTATTATTTATGCATTTATATATATTCTTGTAGAGAACCATTTTAGAGAAGCACTTGCAGGAGAAGCACAATGTAACAGATTTGGCATCATGACCAGAGATCAATCGCTTGTAATCTTGTCAAGGTAAAGTCCTATGTATGCACTAAAACCCAACATTTCTTTAGTTAGTTATTTACAACATAATTCTGTAGAATACATTAATTTTTTAAAAAATTGTACTATGTAGGATTGTTGACTATGGCACGTTCATGCTTCAATTCATGGATTTATTGAGCATGGGTGATGCTGTTAATATTGACCATGTTGACATCTTAGTGTTGTGCTACAGGTTTGTAACTAATATCATCATAGATGATCTTATGGTCACATTGAAAAGTATTATTCGACACGATCACACTAATTTGGAAAGTGAAGTCACTTGCAGATATCCCCCTAACAATATAATTTTGGACTTGTATATTGTATATTGATGTATCATGGATTGGTATTATGTCTAATTATCAGAATTAAGCTCAACTACCTCCTCTTGTTGTCCTATATTTTAAGTAACTTCTATGTTTCAAAACTTCTCTTACTCATGTGTTGATTATGATTTTCTAATCATACTAGCTTCTTTTGAGTCATATGTTGTTATTTATAGTCATATTAGAAAAATTTATAGTTATGTATACTTATCATGCATTAATATTAGTAACTACATTAGTATATTTTTTATCCTAGTAGATTTATGATTATATTGTAGATTTGTAATCATATTAGTAGATTTGTAAACATATTATGAGATATGTGATCATCATAGTAAATTTTTTATCATATTAGTAGATTTATGATCATATGTGATTATTGGTGATCATAATAGTAAATTTATGATCATATTAGTAGATTTTTGTAATTATACTAGTAGATTTGTGATCATATTATGAGATTCGTGATCATCCTAGTTGATTTATAATCATATATGATTATTAGTGAATATATTAATAAAATTCTAGATATATGCATAGATATAGGCCTTTGTAACAAATGATATGACAATTATTTAGTAAAAAAGTTTTGCCCATTATCACATGATAAGTAAACATATGTTGACTTAGTCGTGTCTCGAATTTGAATTTTTCGGAGAGTCCTAATTAAATTAAAATTTATGTTAGAAAGTGATTTAGTGGCTCTAATCCTTATCTAAATTTGTCTCCTACTAGAAGACTTGAATTAGTGGGATCCTTATTTGAGTTAATCTCCTACTTTGACTCAAACCCAGTAAGACTATTTTTATAAATGTCCTATTCATCTAAGAGTTTCATAACATTAAAATAGAGAGACATAGATCAAAACTCTCAAAATATCTTATGAAAACTAGACTAGTTGTCTCTTATGAGCATTGGTAATATTGGAGTTTCATCTCCATCATTATAATCTCATCTTTTTTCTCACCAATATAATATCTCCGAATCATCTTTACCAATGGAGTAGGCCATAGACCGAATTACGTAAATATCTTGTGTGCTATTTTTATTCTTTTCTTTTCTTCTTCTACATTGTGAATTGTGGTAGACATTAGTATTTCGCGCAATAAATTAGTACAGAACTTAGTTCAATATATCCATTACAAAATTTGATGTAGAGAAATTTAATGAAAAGTAAGAATTTTTCATTTGACAAACAAGAGTTCGTGCAATCCTTATTCAATAAGGATTAAGAAGCACATTGGAGGATATCAAGTCTGAAAATATTACTGAAAGTGCCTGAGAGAACAAGAAGGCTAGTGCACATAGCACTATTATCTTAGTCTCACTGATGAGATACTCTATCCATTTCTTAATGAAACATCATCTTTAGATCTATAAAAAAAATTAGAGAAACAATGTATGAATAAGTCTATTTCAAACAGAGTTTATTTAAAGCAAAAGTTTTTTTAATTTTTTAATGAAAGAAGATATAAATATAATTGATTATCTTAATACTTTCAATAAATTAGTCTCTTAATTATTAAGCATTGATGTTAAAATTGAAAATAAAGATAAGATCATTATTTTATTATCGTCTCAGCCCCTTCTCGTGAGAATCTGAAAACTACCCTCATGTATGGTAATGATTTAAAATTTGATGACATTTCTACTGCCCTTTTATTTAATAAATATTTGAAAAATATTGAAGGGGATAAGTCACACTTAGAAGTACGGATTGCAAGAGGTCATACCAAAAAAAGATCAAAGACAAGTTGTTTTAGATCCAAATGCAAAGGAAGACTTGCAAGTATTATAAGAAGATGAAATATATAATTAAAGAGTGTTGGAAGCTCAAAGCAAAAAAAAAAAATAAAGAATCTTAGTCTAAAGAGTAAGCCAAAGAATACTTGCCAATTGTTGAAGGGAGTTCCGATAATGATTATGGTAATGTTATTTCTCTTAATACTAATTTTGATCATTACCATAATACATAGATTCTTGATTTTGGTTGTTCTTACAATATGTGTCCTAATAAAGATTGGTTTGAAAACTACAAATCTTATAATGGTAGTTTAGTTTTGATAGGTAATAACAATCTATTCAAAACATATCAAAATTAGAGCGATCAAAATTAAGATGCTTAATAATATTATTAGGACTCTTACTGACGTTAGACATGTTCCTCATTTTAAAAAGAATTTTTTTGGTATTTTGGATTTTGCTGGTTGTAAGTATTCTGTTGAAAGTGGAGTTCTTAAGGTTGCTAAATTCTCATTGACAGTAATAAAGGGTCTAAAACATGGAAATTTATATAAATTAGTAGGAAAAATCGTTGAAGATGGAGTAATAATTTCTCAGGTTTCTTCTGATATGGCTCACCTATGACATTACGTCTCGGTCATATGAGTGAGAAATGTTTGACTGACCTCAACAAAATAAAATTGTTGAAAGGTCTCAACTCATGTAAATTAGATTTCTACGAGATTGTCTCTATAGGAAACAGTTAAAGATAAAGTTTAACACCAATGCTCATTACACTAAAGGCTTAATTGATTATATTTATTCTAATATATGGTGCTCTCCTATTCCATCAAAATCTGGTGCTCTTTATTTTGTTAGTTTTATTGATAATTTTTTAGAAAAGTGTAGATTTATTTTTTACATCACAAAGTTGAAATATTTTTTATTTTCAAATGGTGAAAAACTTTAGTCGAAAGAAGGACTGACAGAAAAATCAAATACCTCAGAAGTGATAATGGTGGGGAGTACAAATTAATAGAGTTTCTCAAATTTTGTAAAGATGAAGGTATCGAGCACCACTTTATCATCCCAGAAAAATCTCAATAGAATGGTACGGCTAAAAGTATAAATAGAACTTTAAAATTGGAGAAAATACATAATATGTTTAGTGTAGCTAATCTTAACAAGGATTTTTAGATAGAAACAGTTAACACAACATATTTTATTATGAATCACTCTCATTTGATAGCCATTGGTTACAAAACTCTTGAGCAAATATGGACTAATGAACCTACAAATTATTTTTCTTTAAATATTTTTTGTTGATTTGCTTACATGCATATCGTCAAGGATAAGTTAAACGCATGTTCTAAAAAATGTATTTTCCTTGATTATGTTAAAGGTGTTAAGGGCTATCGTTTGTGAAATTCTACTATTTCTAATGTAATTATTGAGAGAGATATAATGTTTGATAAAAGTACTGTGTTAAAATCTCTCAAGAAAGGTCAGAGTGACATAATTCAAGTGAAAATACAGTCTGTAATTTCTTCACAAGAAGATATTCAGGATATGCCAAACTTTCAAGAGAATTCTGAAAGTTAAGTTAAACTTTTTGAAAACACCCCACTTCGAAGATCTCAAAGAAATATAAGGCCACTCAAAAGGTATAGTTTTAAGAATATGATAGTTTTTACTTTATTTACTTAATGTTAATCTTTCTTCCTATAAAGAAACAGTACAGAATAAAAACCTCAACAGAATAGTGTGGCTAAAAGGATGAATAGAACTTTATTGGAGAAAGCACATAGTATGCTTAGTGCAGCTAATTTTGACAAGGATTTTTAGGTAGAAATAGTTAACACAACATATTTTATTGTGAATCACTCTCCTTTGATAGTCATTGGTTACAAAACTCCTGAGTGGGTATGGACTAATGAACCTACAAATTATTTTTTTTAAAGATTTTTTGTTGATTTGCTTACGTGCATATCGTCAAGGATAAATTAAACGCATGTTCTAAAAAATGTATTTTCCTTTATTATGTTAAAGGTGTTAAGGGCTGTCGTTTGTGAAATTCTACTATTTCTAATATAATTATTGGGAGAGATATAATGTTTGATAAAATTACTATGTTAAAATCTCTCAAGAAAGGTCTGAGTGATATAATTCAAGTGGAGATGGAGTTTGTAGTTTCTTCACAAGAAGATATTCAGGGTGTGTCAAAATTTCAGGAGAATTCTGAGAGTTAAGTTAAACTTTTTGAGAACACCCCACTTCGAAAATCTAAAAGAAAGATAAGGCCACCCAAAAGGTATAGTTTTAAGAATATGTAGCTTTTACTTTATGTACTAATAATATTAATCTTTCTTCCTATAAAAAAGTAGTACAGGATAAAAATTCCTTTTAGTGGCAAGTTGGTATGAATGAAAAGATGAATTTTTTTTAAAAGAACCATATTTGGGACTTGGTAAAATTACCAGAAGATAAAAGAATAACTAGTTGCAAGTGTGTATTTCTAAAAAAGAGGATTCTTCTAAGATAGACGTGTTAAATTCAAGACTCGTTTAGTTGCAGAAGGATATTTACAAAAGGAGGGTATTGATATCAATAAAATTTTCTCTCCTGTGGTAAACACATCTATTCATTTTCTACTTTCTTTAGTTACTTTTCATAATTTTGAGTTAAAATAGCTTGATGTCAAAATCACCTTTTCGCATAGAGAATTGGAAGAGCAAATTTTTATGCAGTAACCTAAAGAATTCATCTAAGAAAGTAAGAAAAATTATGTTGGTAAGTTAAGTAAATCACTTTATGGTTTTAAATAGTCTCTAAGATAACGATATAAAAGATTTAACAGTTTTATATTAGCACAATATTTTATCCATTACAAATATGATTATTGTGTCTATTTTAAAATACATGTCAATAATTTATTCATTATATTACTTATTTATATTAATGATATGTTTATTGCTGCTCAAAACATATATCTACTTAATGATCTAAAGCTTAGAATAAAAAAAGAATTTGAAATGAAAAATTTAGGTGCTGAAAGAAAGATTCTTAGCATAGAGATTAATTGGGATCAAAAGTATGACAAGTTATGGCTCAAACAGAAGAAGTATCTCGGAAAGATTATTTCTTGTTTTGGCATGCAAAATTCAAAATCTATTAGTACTCTTTTGGTATCCCACTTTAACCTTTCAGTTCAACTATATCCTTCTACAAATGAGGAGTATGCATACATGGAGAATATCTCATTCTCAAGTGTTGTTAAAAGTCTAATGTATGTTATAGTGTGCACAAGACTTGATATTGTACAAGCAATTAGCATTATTAGTCGTTATATGACAAATATAGGAAAAAAGCATTAGCAAAGTATGAAGTAGTTATTAAGATATATTAAAGGTACTCTTAATATTGATTTATGTTTTAACAAAAATATAGTTTAAGAGGCTAAAATTATTGGCTATATCGATTCAGACTATGCTAGATATCTTGATCGATGATGATTCCTCATTGGTTATTTTTTACTCTTTGTGGTGGTCCTATTAGCCGAAGGTGTACGTTGTAGTCAACTATGACATTATTCACAACAGAGTCCAAGTATATGACAGCTATAGAAGCAATCAAAAAAGCTCTATAGCTAAAAAATTTGGCAAGTAAAGTTAGTTTTTCTCAATATGTTATTCCTATTTTTTTTACAGTCAAAACGTCATACACTTTGTAAAAAACTAAATGTACCATATTAGATCAAAACACATAGATGCTCGATTTCACTTTATTTGAAATATTATTGATGACGGTGAGATTTTTGTATAAAATATTCATACTTCAAGAAATTCTACAGATATATTGACGAAGGTGATTCCGATTGAGAAGTTCAAGCTCTGCTTGGACTTGATCAATATTCAAGGTTGTTGATCCTGTCCTATGGGACAATGATGAAGGCATCTGTTGAATATACAAATTCAAAGAAGAAGAGGATTCAAGCCAAGATGAAGATTGTTGATTTGGTTGTATTTTGAATCTGAATTTTTGGGAGAATCCTAATTAAATTAGGATTTATATTAGGAAGTAATTTAGTATTTCTAATCCTTCTCTAAATTTATCTTCTACTAAAAGACTTGGATTAATGAGATTCTTATTTGGGTCAGTCTCCTACTTTGACTCAAACTCAGTAATCTCACTTTTATAAATATCCTATTCATCTAAGGGTTTCATAACACTAAGATAGAGAGACATAGGTCAAAACTCTAAAAACGTCTTATAACGGTTGGACTAATTAATCTCTTATGAAAGTTAGTGATATTGGAGTTTCGCCTCCATCATTGTAATCTTCTCTTCTTTTTCATCAATACAGTATCCTTCAGATCGTCTTTGCCCGTGAAGTGGATCGTAAATCAAATCACGTAAATTTTTTGTGTGCTATTTTTCTTCTTTTCTTTTCTTCTTCTACATCATGAATTTATGGTAGACATCAGTATTTCACACAACAAACATAAGCCTAAATGATAAAATAAAGGAAGAAAAGTATAACTATTAACCTCTTTTAATATGTGATCATTGTATGCCTGATCTCATTGCATCATCCACAATGTAGTGGCCTTATATCCAAGGCTTATGATTCAATGAGCTATCTTTGTGGATAGCCTACTCACTTTTTACTAATAGGTGGTCTCATTCTTAACTTCCCCTTATCATTTGGTTTGTTGATTTTTGATATTGGGTAAATAGCATCTTTATATGTGGCTCTATAGCTATGAATGATGAAATACTCATCAACAAAAGAATCAACATGGTTGTCTGTTAGTAGGGTCATAGCGCACACATGTATATATGGTAACCCTTTCACTTGCCAAGCACCACAACCACAAATACATTCAGTAAGATTTACCTTATTTGTTTCATTGGTGATGACCTTAAAATGGTTCCCATCAAACTTGCCAACCCTTAGCGAGCGAGCCTCTTGAATAGTATTTCTCAGTGTTTTCTTAATTTTAGAACATAAATGCACAAGCCAACACTCTACAACGTAACGCTTGGTCGTGCATTATATTCATCATTTGGTATTTAAAACAGAAAAATATGTGTGCAAATAAAATGCGTAAAAATCAACTAAACTAGGCAAAAATAATGCATAGTACACAAAATATCAGTAATATATCCAAAACTATATACTTAGAACATAACTGTCAATTAATACAATTGTAATATATCATAATCAAATATTGGAAGGGAGAGGAGGGGCCGACCTTATGACATCTACTATATTTATCATAGGAAGATGTCTTGCATCCTTGATCCATTCATTGAAGGATTCTACAACATTTAAATACATCTCCCCCTACTATGAACTTTGAAAAAAGTGATTGTTCCAATGCTCTACGCCTGACTTCTCCATCACCCAATGAAATGCCTTTGGTGACGTCACATAAAGTAGGTCAATAGTTCCTTTGAAGCCTTTCTCCTTGTAGGTGAATACAACATATTTGATCAAAATCCACCATTTATCTTTCATGGCCTTTGATAGGCTAAGTCTCTTCTAGATACCTCAAGTAAAATCCATGTGGTGATCTCGAAAAAATATACTTTACAACATTGATAAATCCCTTTAACCTATTGAATGTGAACGTAAGTGTCTTATCATACCCTCTATTACTCTCTGATGCAACAATAATATTATCAACAAACCACGTCCAATTTATGTCTGACTTATTAATAATTACAAAAGTAACATAGAAGAAATATGCTAAGTAATAAAATATTCAAAGCTTTGTAGAATATACTCAATCTATGCACTAATGAGTTAATGTAAATACTAACAGTCAAATATAAGCATTTACTATATAAACTACACACTTAGGACACAATATGATAACTAACATTTATTTCCATTTTTGGCTATAGCACTAAGCAAAATACCACAATATTTAGATAGAAGATGAGTATCGTCAAGAAATAAAAATAGTTGATAATTCCTTTTAAAACCTCTTATGTATGACCTAAAGAAAAAAGACCCCTCAAGAACTTATCACGCCTTTGTTTAATCTATACAAATTTAATTTTTGGTTATCTCTTTACAATGTCGTGCTTGTTTATATTTCAAACAAATACCAAATTTATTCAATAATTCATTTTAAACCTTTATAGCTCTAAGAAGAGGTTGTGCTTTTAATTTGGGTATCATTATCTTACTAATCCATCTCTTTAAAACTGTGGAATAGGACCTAGTGGCTACCCATACCCCACATGTGAATATCAATTCACATGTTTTGATCATAAACATACAAACAAAGCCGTCCTTAGAAGCACTGATATGCCAAACTCATGTTATCCTTACATCAAATGATTACTCTAGTTTTCTCTTTTTTAATAAAATAAAAATCGAAATTATACCTGATAGTATAGTTGCGCAGTGCATCTTTAAAATAGTTTGCATCATTAAACCACTAGTCAATACCTAAAATATCGTCATCTCATAATGTTGAAATTTGTGATGATGATCTACCGAACTTAGTCATAATTGTAATGGTGCGTGTATACAATTTAATTTCATTGAAAAAGTGAAAAAGAATATATATGTCAACGATCTTATATACTTAACTTGTGTCCTGTAGTTTGCTTACATATTCCAATATAGAATATGAATAGAGCTAGATTAGAATAACTACTTGATTCAATAAAATAATCAGATAAGGTCATAAAATGAATATAAATAGGTCAACATTACAAGTGCATAAATTACTCACCTATAATGATAAGAACGCTGCAATGAGAATTATGAAATATGAACTAAAGACAAAAATGAAAATAAAGTCTTCAACGCTTTACCCATTACTTTCTCAAGAGAAGACATATTTAATTAAGCTCGTGTTATCTATATCTATTTTTGGATTGTAGATCCCAGCATAAGATTGATCACTCCTCTTTGAAGTATGTGATGGGCTATGCACATCTTGTAAAACCCAACATCGTTCTGAATTGTCATCGGGGTATAATACTCATCCGAAATAAGGTACTTGACACCGATAATTGGTTCAAGCTCCAATGGTTACAAATGTTAGCTTGAACTTCTTTTCAATTCATGAACATAATAAAATTAATTATATGATCTTCTCCATAATATCGAACTATTGGTATAATGTTATCCATCGAAAAGCTTGAAAAACTAATCATTGAGAAGTAACAAAGCTTGAGGAGAGCTGTTGACTACTCCCACGCTCCGTGTAAGTGGTCGCGCATGTTATAAATCGACGAACACCCACAATAGTAAAAGGTGCAATTGGTGCGGCAATAAATATCATCGAAAGAACTTGGGACGGAGAAGAAGAGATTAGAAAAATAAACTTTAGACCGAAAAGGTGATTTTTCATGAATATCTTTAATCCACCATTAATAGCCTCCAAAATAGTCTAAGAATAAGGAAGAAGAAGCCCCTTTTTTATGCTTCTTTTTTATATGTACTGCTTCTATTATACTGTAGCAGGAGTTTGCCCTTTTTGTCCATTCGTATTGCTGCAAAATAAAAGGACATAACAAATTGATCTAAAAAGCCCACCAGTGAATTATTTATACTAATAATATCCAACGAAGGGATTAATTAAGAAATAGAAATTTTAAAAATGGTGAAATAAAAACTATTGAGGATGCATCAGAAAATTTTTTCTAAATATTATTTCTTTAATCTTCTTCGGAGTTGTCACGGAAGCAAATCCAGATCCGTACTCAAGTCGGTTTAACTACATTTCCAACCGAATCGAAATCCAAGTTCGGTCCAGCCAGTAGGCCCACAGGACCCGCATGTTCTGCAACGCCTTCGCGGCTTCGTCGCCACCGCGGGAATCCAAAAACCCTAGCCAAGCCTCTCCATCTCTAGCCCTACACGTGGTACATGACAACCGTTATCCGGCTTCCAGAATCCTCCAGGACATTCTCTCCCGATAAGTTCCCTGCAATCCCTTGCCTTTCGATCCGTCGTGTCACTGCTGCCGTCTTGCAGGTCGGATCTCTCCGCTCAATTTAGGGTTTCTGTCTTGTTGATTCTCTTATTCAATTCTTTTTCTTTTGATTGTAGAATTAGGTTTTCTGATTTGTTTGTCATGGGGAGATGATGAGCCTTTCCCCACATGATCGAAGATGAATACATCGTGCGTTATTTCGTTTTCTCCTCTTCGGAGGAGAAATCAAGCCAGATGGTTTGATCTCATTTCTTCTCGAATCGACGGTTTTTTTTTTATTTTTTAGGTAGAAATTAGATTTTATTTTGATATTTTTGGGTGGATTTTTTGTGCGAGATTGGGTGACGGTGGCGGTGCCTATGATGATTAAGGTAAAGGCTTGTTTCTCATTACATTCGCAGTGGCCGCCTGAGCTGCTTTCGCCTTCGCCGGGCTGAGAGCCTTGATGCTCAACTCTTCCTTGGATGTCTGAGGCCCATCTTTCTTATCCTGATCTTGCTCTCTCTTTACTCAAATTTTAATGGTCGCTAATGTTTTTGAGATCATCTGGATTTCGGTTTTTCAATATCTGTTTTGATATCATTGAAATTTAAAGATCAATGTCCAGATTTTATCTTTTTTTTAACGATTTCTATTACTGCAAGTTTAATTAAGCGAAACCAACGTTGTATCGGAGTATGTCGTCATCGTAAGTTTGTGTCCTGCTGTTCAAACGTGATTGCTCTTCGGAAACGTTGATTACGTTATGACCATCAGATTTCAAATTATTGTTTAATTTTTTAAATATATTTGATGTTAAATTTAAAAATAAAAAAAAGATATAAAAAGGATTTGTATATTTTTAAAATTGTAGAAAATTATGTATAGTATTAAAAAAAATAAATTGTGAAATTAAGGATAAATGATTTATCCATTTATTTAATTTAAATAAACATAATAAATAAGATTTTATATAAAAATTTGTTAATTTTAAAATTGAATTTTGATGTGTAGTGGTTTTGGTTGAAGGTGAAATATTTTAGTTGAAATGTTTTGATTTGATTAAAACTTTTAAAAAAATTAATTTAAATAATTCAATTAGGTCGGGCATGCCTAGGCGACAGAATGAAAAAGAGTGAATCTATCAAAACTAGACCGGCCCAACTATTGGATTTAGATTTCGATGGAATTCGACCAGATATTGAATGGACTAGTACCAAGCAAAACAAAGCATCTAGAAGAACACCTTGTCCGGGAAAGAGCCGCTTTGGGTGGCTTCCAAGCGACCTGGGTGGCGTCGATCAACTTGGACCAACAAGAACAAAACCGATTCGCCTCCAGTTCAGCTATATATGAACCGACGCCACGCAGTTCGCTATGAAAAAAAAAAAATTTTGATTTTAAATATTTGTAAGGTTCAACTCCATAGCTTTTTGGAATATTGTTAAATCACATATTTATTTTCGAATTTAAAAAATATATTATTTTTTAAAATTTTATCAAATTACATATTTTTTTTTTTAACTTTAAAAAAATAGTGCAAATTACATATGTTTTACAAGCTTAATAACTGAATTATTTTCTTCGATTATTTAATATAATTATAAAAATTTCATTGAATAAAAATGTAAACTAAAAGTAAAAAATTTAAATTTGTCTCGGCTTGGAACAGAACTAAGATAATTTGAATCAAATTTGGGGCCAATCTTATTTCGTTTGTGATTTGTTATCACCTCAACTCTTAGCAATTCACAAATTTTTTTTATTTTTAAATAACATCAAACAGTATTTTTTTTTAAAAAAAATGTAATTTTAATTAAAAATTTACCACTTAATGAGATTTTTATAACATATTTAATAATTTTAAAATATATAATTTTTAAAATTTGAAACAAAATTTAAAGGAGCTCTACGTAATTTTAAATTTGGAAAAATATATAATTTGATAAAATTTTAAAAAATTATATATAAATATTTAGATTTGAAGAAAAGAAATATGTAATTTAAGAAAATTTTAAATGAAATCGAGCCCTAAAATTTCAATATTTGGAATAATATCCAATTGATTTTACCTGTTTAGAAAAATGAAATTTGCAATTGTGGACATAATTTATATTATAACTTAGTTCACGTTAACATTAGCATCACATCGGCAATGACATGGTAAATAAGAAAAAATAGAAAAAAATTTTATTTTTCCCGTTTGTTGTAACATATATGCTTGTATATTTTAAGAATTTCTAATGGCTTTCTAATTTATTATTTTCAAAAAAATGATCTTATTTACGATTTATACTTTATATATCTCCCTCTTCAAAATCGAAATTGGTTTTCTTGCCAGTTTCTTCACGAAATCATCACAACGAAGTACCAAACCCCTGATTTTTCTTTCCCTTCTTCGTTTTTTCTCTTAATTTCTGCCGTTTTACTGTTTGATCGGGAGAAACCGAAGGATCCCAAACTCGTCGAATAACAGAACGAAAACCAAATTGATACGCGATTTGATAGAAAAAAAAAATGCAAAACAAATTGATTTATTTTTGGTAGCTATGTCAGTACTGATGTAGCATTAATGCGGCATAATTTATAATTTATAATATAAATTGTGCTGATTGGATGCAATTACTTTTTATGGGGTTCTGTTTAGCAAATAAGAAAGTTTTTAGCCCATTTTTTGAAATATTTTCAAAAAAATCCAAGATATTTTGTTTTTGTATCTTTACAAAATCATACAAAATTATAGGAAAAATTACTTAAAAACTTTCGATTTTTTTGAAATTTATGATCATCTCCTTCAATTTTTGGTAATTTAGCATAAAACAATTAGGGTGTCAGGAAGATAGTTGCAATTAAAGAGGCATGGCGGTTGGTTTTTGAATACGTTAAATTTTAATTAGAAATCGAACAATTACTCAATATAAAATAAAGATATTTTGAATATTAAAAAATATTTATAATTTTATCAATAACTCAAAAAAGTTGTAGGAAGAATTTTGATAATTTACAAGGAGTGATATACAATCATCCCTAAGTTTTTTTTTTTTTGAATGTTGTTTAGTTATCTAATTACTTGTTTCAAATCTCCAAAACTATTTTTCTTCCAATGTAACAAACAAATTCTATCCAGATTCGTTTATTTCTCTCTAATATCTTCAAAACCTTGGAACCCTATTTTGTCAAATATCTGATTTCAAAATTTCAGAGAGGTAAATTCCCACTCGGAGTAGAAGAAGCTCTTTTGCATTAATCACCATTTGCAACCGTAATTTCATTTTAGCAAGAAATTACTTGTCTTATGATAAATTATCAACTTGGAATTAATCGTTGATGTGTCCTGGCTGAAATATAATCCATAGGATGTGGTTAGGATAGTCCTCTGTCCTCTGCAGTGCTTGACATGTGCATCAGCCTTAGGCTTTGCTCTATTGATATTAAAGCCCAGGTTCCATCCTGAGGTAGTCCCTGTTGATAAGATTGCTGAGGCCATGATTGAATTGAAAGCAAAAGCAATTCATACCAGAGAGGTGTAGGCATTTGATGCTAACCCATTTAGAGAGCCTATCCGTTCCCACTTTGATCTGCTATTATAGCTGCATTGGAAGAACTCTTTTTCTTCTTTTTTTTTTTTTTTTCGTTTTTTTCCCTCAAAAAAAACATCAAAGCCAGTTAGCCGCCTGTCAATACTTCATGCATGTACTTTATCTTTGGTGGGAAAGTTCCTTTACAAGTATCCACTCAAACAACAATAGACTAAGCTATGTGTATAAAACCAACCACTTACGTGAATAAATTGGAGCTACAAATGCTTCTATTTTGCTTGATTCAAAAAGGCCATGCAATACACTTGCAAAGTCCATTATCTTTGAGTTTTAACTATCCAGAACATTGATGTACTGACGAGTGGTGGTGGTGATACTAGCAAATAGGAAGAGTTAGTAATTCCAACAAATAATGCAACTCTAAGTGGCATAATAAAGGTATCAGTTGACGCTCTAAAAAAGTTTAGTTTGATGCTTGTAAATGCTTCTACTGTAGTAGTGTTACATTATTTCTATCTCTATTGTTGTTGCTTCAGATGTTATTTGTGGAAAGTATTTATATTGCATGACCCATCCCAGCTTGCAAACTCCAAAAGTGGGGACAAGATCACCCGATTCTATCTGTTCTTATGGATTTACAGGATTTAGATATAATGTGGTTCAGGAATCCCCTTCCGTTTTTTCATCCAGATGGAGACTATCAGATAGCCTGTGATCATTTTATTGGTAATGCGACTGCCTTAGAAAATACAGTGAATGGAGGATTCAACTACGTCAAGTCTAACAATCAAATAATATCATTCTACAGGTATCGGTACTCCTCAAGACAGAGATATCCAGGGCATCATGATCAGGATATGTTTAACTTCATTAAAGATGATCCTTTTGTTGCTCAAATTGGATTGAGAATAAGATTTTTTAGTGCTGCACTTTTTGGTGGAATTTGTGAGCCAAGCAATGATTTGAATAAAGTTCGTACAATGCATGCAAATTGTTGTATTGGTTTACATAGCAAGCTTCATGATCTCAGAATTATGTCAGATGATTGGAAGGAATTTATGTCAATAGCACCAAGTGTGAAAAAGTTGGGCCAGTTCTCATGGAGAGTACCACAAAATTGCAGGTGAGGTCTGTAGAAGCATTTCAGAAGTAAAAGGGCTTAGTTTTCAACTTTAAATAGTTAAACTTTTAGTCTTATTGAGACATTCTTGTTTGTCCATCTTCTTTCAGTATTGCTTCACCCGTACATTAGAACTAGCCTGAATAAAATGATTAAACATTGCTTGGACAATGTGTTCTCCGGATCTGAACAAAGTCAGTTGGTGCCTCCTGCTTGTCCAATGTGGATTACTTCTGCAACCTCTTTTTTTAAAAATACGAAGCGTTCGTATATTTCTTGTGCATTGAAATATGTTTAATCCCTTGTTCCATGATGTTACAGAGAACACATATTGACTGAACTTATTTTTCATAAAAATCCACAGAGATTTCAAGCTTTTCTATTGCATATTTGCATTATAGATATAGACCCTTTGCAGAGAATCCGTGAGGTGGCAGTGTTACCTTCATTATCATCAACATCTTTGCTGCTGTTTTCAAGCCTCTTATTATCAACATTCTGATAGTTGAAAATAAAGGTATATCCCGAACTAGACAAGGAAATATCTAGCAACTGAAGTTTCTACAGATTGTTCCCTCGATGATATCATCTACAGGATCAATTTTCCTAGACTCTTGTAATAGCATACTGCATTGCTTTTGCAGTTTTGATGATGTTGATATTTAATTACAAAATTACTTCAAGTGTAGAAATTGATGGATTCCGTTTCTGAGTAACGGGCATCCAGATCATTTCTGGATCTTCTAATTCTTCAGAAATCATGCTACAGCTAAAATGGTTGACTAGTCCCTTGGTTAACCGCATTGTAATGCTCCTCAGACTTGCTGCCATTCATTCGTCTGTCAGCATCGCTGAAACACATTCCGCTCATACGGGAAATAACACCATTGATTAGGCAATAAATATATACAATTACTGCTAACTTAGGATTGAGTTAAGGGGCTTCACCTCAGAATAACATCATCGACTTGAACCCTTCGTCCTGCAGGAAGAACTTGGAACCTGCCAACGTGGAAAAGAGAGAGGAGAAAAAACTCAAATATATGTTTGTCACTCCTGAGCGTAGTAGTAGAGGTGGGAGAAGCATTCAGAGGAGTCCTCGACGACTAGCATGAGCCAAGCTGCTCCTCTGCATGCCCCTTCCATTGCTACTGCCACCTCCATGGTCCATACTAATGGGGTTGGGTTGCTTCTCAGCGTCCTCTTTCTATTTATAGGTGACCTAACACTAGAAGCTTTAAAGTAGTACATTAAGCAGTACTAGTCCCGAGTGGTATGGTACTCCAGTTTGACTCGGGGCAGTGGTACTACATGTACTGCGACATCTGCACTTCCAATCTGGATCAGAGGTTTCTCTCCACCCTAGATTAAACTTGATCCAAATCGCCACCTTGTCTGATCAGAACACGGATCTCCAACAAACACGAAAAGATGAAAAAATGAATTTTGAAATGAGCTCATATGGTTCCCTTTTTTTCTTTCGTCTAGAGTTCGATTATGCGATTCCAGGCGTTGATGTGGAATAGCAGAGTCCAAACTCAGGCTCAGGCGCGCTGGTAGTGAAAACCTAGAAGTGTAGAATACAGATTAACACTCAAGTGACATGAGAATGCGGACTAAATCGTTTATGAGAGCCATTGATTTGGATATCTCCAGCAGCCAAGCAAGACACATTTCAGTGATACATAATGTCATCTCAAATGTACTAGATTAGCCCAAAGCCTCAAGGCAAATTTCAAAAAAAAGGAAAGAATATTACTTAACCCTGGCCTACAACATGCCTTATCCTGAAAAGATGATGGATTTGCATCAACTGCGAAGACCACTTATCTTGCAGGTTGGAGGTTGGAGACCTCAAAGCTTTTCAGATATCACAGTCTAAAGCTCCCTTGAGGAGATGCCATCCTTCCAGAGAAATGCTCTTTCGCACTGGGGCTCTCGAAATCTCGATTCGTGGCGGTGGATCGGGTGAGAAGCAGATGACAATCACGGTAAGGTTGTCGCAAGTGTTACGCTTAAGTGCCTCGCGAATGAGTTCCCGTGAACACTTCTCAGGGTCATTGCGGAGCATAAGCTCTTTCCTGGCTAATGTCACTGCACATTGGCTGCTCATCACATCCCAGAGGCCATCACAGCCAATTATCAAGAACTCATCTTCTTCCGTCAGGGTTAACTCCCGCAATTCAGGCTCTGAACTTAAGGGGCAGATGGAACCTTTGGAACCCTTCATATGCCAGTCACCAATAGCCCTTGCTACTGAAAGTTGCCCATTCAGATAGCCATCATAGATCACACCACCTAGCTTCTCGATTCTAAGTCTTCAGTGTTGCAGTTGGGTTTGTGGTCTCTAGAAAGCTCAACAGCTCTACCCCTCTTACCTAATACAGCTTGGCAATCACCAGCATTAGCAACGAACATAGTCCTGCATGAGGTGTTGAAAACAAGGATATGGATTGAAGGAATAAGAACAATGAAAGAGCATCAGTCAAAACTACTTCCTATTTCGTGCCACTGTGATTTGAAACAATCAGAAGCAATCACAAATGACAATGATTAATTACCAAATACCATGGAATCAAACATTAACAATGGTCCCTGTCAACAAAAAAGAGCACTCGTTATGCAATTATAACATGACTTCAATTTTTCTGGGTTTTGGTTTCCTCCATCAAGAAGTCACTTGACAGCATGCTGCATTTCCAGTCAAAAATCTGATGATGCAATAAAATGTCATAGAAACTTTGATGCATGTATGGAGAGAGGCTTTGATGACATTTACCTAAATTAAATAGCAAAAGTGCTTCTTATAAATATTCATGCACAAAGTTTCTTGTTATGCAAACCTAAGGAAAGTAATGTACACCAAGAAGATTAAGTGATCAGCCTAACCTTCCAAAGATAAGAGCAGTAAGTGCTGTGGTGCCAGAAGAGCGATCCAGAAAAGGAGAATCGGCAAAAGCATGGTCTACTTTGACGAATGCACTCCTCATGGCCTTCTCCACACAAGCGGGGAAATGTGTGTCATCAATTATAAACTTGAGAATATTCATGCGAACAAATGATGCTGCACCTGTTCCACCATGGCCATCAAATACCTACTCATAGAAGTATTGAAATAAAATCCATTCAATCACTACATGGGTTCATTCTGGATTGTACCTATGAATCTTGCTCAAAGCTACACACGTGTTAATAAATAATAGATTAAAACGACAATGCCATCTATACCAAAGATAAAACAACAATAATAAGTTTCAGTATCAAATCAACACAATCTAAATTATAAACCATATAATAAAAGCATCAACGAGAAAAAGCAGTAAGGCGGGTAGAGAAGATAAAATGGCAACATACTCCATAGAAAGCGCCTGGCAAAAGGTAACCATTGGCTGCTCCTCCAATATGATCAACGAGATTATGTTCATCTTCCATGCGCTGTTTTGGCCCGATCTCTGAGTAGCTTCCAGACCGAAACATAGGCAGGGATTTTGGCTGCGCTTCTGCTGGAGATATCAATTCAGTGGCTTGAAGTCCATAATCCTGATAGAAATTAATATATGAGCTAAAAAACAAGCATTGAAGGCAAAGTTTCAGCATCTCATCAATGTGGAAGTCTCAGACAGCATAAAGATCATTAATAGAGCAAACATACTAAATCAGGTGAAAAAGACAGCCGAGCAGTGCTGACGCAATGCCTGATAAATGCCGAGGGGGTTTTCCGACCTTCATTTGCTTCACACCTTCGGCATTGTCGGGATACTCGGAATCAATGGAAGGGACACTCTTCTTGCTCCTATATTCGCCGTCTAGCATTGCAAAAGTAGGGAAATCGGGTCCAGCTGCCATCTTCTCCTCCAGGACATGAACAGCTTCTTCCAAACAATAATCTAATTTTCAACACAACTCTTCCTGAATTCCCAACTTTCCCCAATACTCTTACTCTTATCCAGCGCCATTTTCACATCGAGTTATTGACAAAACCCACAAAAAAAAAGAACACAATTTAAGAGAACCAATTAAATCCGAGTCATCAATATGAATGATTCGAATCAAAGAATCCAAATCGAACGCAACCCTGATCCTGAAATGAATTTGTTGGAGAACTCCAACCAGAAATCATACCAATTCAGTCGAACCTGCGATCAAAAAATGCGCTGACATTTCCCAAAACAAAATTCAATTTTTCAGCATCTATAAGATGAAATGCATCAAATTTCGCAAAAAATCCCACCTTTTTCCTTCTAAAATGGAGACTATACAGGAGCTAAGCAAAACCTAGTCGATTTGAAAGCGAATCGTTGAAGAAAATGCATGAAACAATGGAACAGGATGCAAATCGCTTAAAACCTATGCAAAAACAAGAGAATAGCTTGCACTTGCCTCTCGATCATCCTCCTTTTTTCATTTTTCTACAAATCTAGAAAACCTCGTAAAAAAGGCTCAAAGCTTTTCAAGGAAAAGGATTTACGAATTTCCAAAAATTTAATAATTTGATAAATTCGTGGTTCTTACCGTTTTTACTGCTGCGAAGTTTGAGAGTAGGGACACGTGGCAGGAAAATAGTGGCCTGCAAGCGACTGACTGGATAGGGCCATCGTGTCTCCCGGGGTGAGCCTAACGGTGGCCGATCCCATGCGCGTCGGATCCTCGCCTTTGACGGCTGAGATCGTCTCCATCAGAAATACTTTTAACGTTCGTGAATTAATTCTGAAAATTTCGGAATATTACAAATGATTAGTAATTTTGTTCAAGTTCGATACCAACGCTAACTACCACAGCAATATGCAAAATATTTTATTTAGAGAACTGGATCCAATCTACAATAGAATATTCATCAAAAAATCAAATCTGTTAAATTGTCTTTTTTTTCAATTTATAAAAAGAAAGAATTGTTTTTTCAACACCTAAGTCAGTCACATAATCAAAATGAAGAGTGGATATAAAAATTTGACATTACTCTTTTATCTTAAGAAATACTCTGACATTTATAATGTGTAGAGATAGTTCAATATATTCAAAATTTCTTAATTTTAGTTAATATATTTGTCAAATTTTACATAATTAATTATAAAAAAATTTTGGATCTACGGAACTCCCTTTTTAGAGATAAAATATCTATAAACGTCTAAATTGTTTGTCATTAGCTCCAATCACTAAGTTTCATGGGTCATCTCGGAATGACTCTTTGTTGAACCCACCAAGCTATAATTAATTTTTAGATGAGGTTGATCTAGGACCTCAATCAATCTTACTGTCAGCTGAATTCTTAGATTTGATTAATTTGATTTGGTATATCATGAATTTTAAATTTAGATTAAAAAATATAATAAAATTACAAAATACAAAAAATTAGAAACTTTAAAAAATGATGATAATTTTTACCATATTGATAAATTAATTTTTAATTAGTTTAAATTAAGTTTGATGCTTATGAAGTTAATTTAAATGACTTTTTTACCTTGATATAGAAATAAATATAAGATTTTATATAGGGTTGTATGATAATAAAGTTTTTAGGGGTATATATGTAATTTCAAATTGATTTACCTATGATAAACATTATAGCCCTCATTATTTTGTGAATTAGTTCTCAACAAATTGACTTAGCAAATAATTCAATTGAGTAAATAAATAAATGATATAAGAATAATTCTCAAAATTTCCGAAATTTTGGAGATTTTTTTACTACACCAGACAAAAAACAGCAAGCCGACATCATCATTTTTTATTAACCGGCCATTGCATAAATTTTATCAAGGTTTTAAATCTCAAGTCATCATCCGGATCGGCCGAAATGCCACCAGAACAAAACCGATCATTTTCCGTTTTGGCCAAGTCAAACCGAAAACTAAACCAACCATATCTCCGGCTTTCTCCTTGCTCAACGCCGGTGGTTTGACTCTACGTCGCCTTCTCCTTCCCCCACCACCACGCATACGTCTGTATAAACAAGTTCGCCGCCAGTAGCGGGCATACTCCGGCCGCAGGCCCCCTCTTGCGTGCATGCTCCCAACGGCGTAGGCGAACATCAATCCCTCCATGTTACCGGTCAAGAAATACCTCAGCAACTGCAGCCGGACATTGCGGTGGAAGCAGGACTTCCTCCGCAGCAGCTTGATGATCGCCATCGACGATATGAACACCGACGTATTGAACGCCGGGGGTTCCTTTCGCCGCCGGTAGGTCGTCCAGCTAGAGACCGACCGGGGGGTTCATCCCGGCCTGGTAGGTCACCGAGGCGATGAGCGCTGCTACCGTCATGAGCCAATCCTGCATCTTCTCAAGCCAGTTAGCATGCCGTTGTTTCAGGTGGCCGGCGTCAGCGGCCGGCGTCTAGGCTGGCAGGTGCATGCGAGTCTTCATTGGATGGTTGTCTCGGCATCGTTTCGTTGTTGTCGGCGATGAAGGATTCAGGTGGAGAGGAAAGTGGTTGCGTGGCTGCTGTTTGGTCGTCGATCATAGAGGCTCTGTCTCCGGGGCCTGGGGAACCGAGATGGCGGCGGCGGGAGTCGTTGCGTGGTTTCAGGAGAAACTACGCGCTGTGGATGGCCGTGCCGACACTGTTTTAATTGATCGCCGGGGACGTGGGGTTCATGGGTCGGTACTGCGGGCACGGTGATGAAGGCAGCGGAGTTGTTGCGCATTGGAGAGGGACCAGTGGTGGATAGTATCGTCGCCATCGCTTTGGCCTGTGGTGCGTTACAAGCACTTGGATGGCGGGTTTTATAGGCTTAACTTGAAACTGGTTCGGGACGATGTTTTAAGATCAGGGTTTTCGGTTTTGGTTGATATTTTGGTTCCGGTTTAATTTCAGCTAGTTTGGTCCTAAGCATTGTAGTTGAAATACTTGCGCGGTGCCAAACAGCAGGTCTTTAGTGGTTTTGTTTTAGAAGTATAAAATTTACATTTGATAGTATAATAATAAAAAAATTTATATTACCAAATGTTTTATTCCAATACGTGTTTGGACCCAATCCTAACACAATTTTCCTTTGAATGGATAATTACCTTTGCAATATTACATAGCTATTTATGTCAATATTCTTCTCATTTGGATTAAGAATTGATTCCATCCAATTCTCCCGATTTTATTATTTGGTTACAATCACACTCTTTGAAATTGAAGAATTGATATTTTCAATAATTTTAAATAGTAATATTTGAATTCCTTTCCCAAAAATATGGAATTCATAATTCTGGTTCGAAATTACATGGGATCCACATTTATTTGTGTGGGTTGATAGAAAATTTCTATATTTTTTTTTGTTCAACCATTAACATTATTTTGAAAAAAAATAAACTTAATTTTTTTATTTAAAATCATATGGAAAATTTTTTTCCTCTACTCATTAATTTTTTTACATATTTTTGTAAATATTAATAACTATATATTATCAATTTTTAATTTAAAATATATTTTATTAATTGCATAAATATTTAAAAAATTATTTTTTAACGTAAATGTTTTTTAATATTTATATATATTTTTAACCACCAAAATATATTTTATTAATTTATTTATGAAATATGTATATTTTTTAAAAAATAAATATGAATAAAATAAAAATAATAATTTTACTTATTTGAAGATGATTGATTTTTATATCCAATCCAAACACTGAAATTCACGAAATTGACGGATTTGATAATTTCTTAACTTTACTTCAAAGTATATCCAAATATCAAAATTTACCAATTCAGTCAATTCCTCTAATTCCCTGGAATTGACTAAATTAACAATTTTCTAAATTCCAAATCGGAATTGATCCAAAAAGCCTCTAAGAGAAAAAGGTGAACTTTCGCATGGAGTTCGTAAGTCCAAAGTAAATCATAAGTATTTGAATTGAAAATTCATGATATCACTTGGTTTACATCATCAGTAGATAGATAAATGAGAAGTAGTAGTCATGGGTGGGAAAAATAATTTTTAGATATAGTTATAAAATTCTTGAAAGATTTTGATAAAATAGTCATTTAAATTATTCAATTTCTCTCCTACTTTGATTCTTCTGTTCTTTGAATCAATCAGGTAATCACTTTTAAAGAAAAAAAAGAAAAATAAAGAATAACGGTGGGTAGAGTTTGGTAACAACGTCGAGCTCAATAATGTGTGAGAAATCAAGACTTTGGTTTTCTCTTGAAATTTTGGATTTTTTTAATTATGTAAAAGTCTCATCGTTTCTTAATCAAGTCTTAATTTATATTCTCTATGATTATAGATTATAGATTTTGATTTTGATTCTATTTTTGTATCAATTCTTATCATACTCTTGGGAATCCTTATGGACTAGCATGTCCAATTCTAGGTTTGGGTTCTCTTTGTCTTATTATGGTCTTGTTATATTTATTTCTATCTTAAAATTAAATTAAATTTTGATAGTAAATATTTGGAGTTTATCTTAATATTTAGAATTTAGCATGATTTGAAATATCATTAATAAGATTAAGAGGTTATTGTGTTATATTTTTTTTTATCTAAGTTAATATTTTATTTCATAATTGTAAGAAATTCATATACATGATTTAGAGGTCAATTATACGTATTAAAGATTTTTGATCTTGAGATTATTGTGATATTGCATGTGGGATCAAATTAGGTTCATTATGACACATGTTCATTAGCCATAATATTAAGGTAAAATAGATGTATGCTACAAATTTTGATCTTGAAGTTATTATAGTTGATTGCTATGTTGAATGTGAAATTAAGATAAAGTTATTGTAGTATACGCTTTTGATCAAATTTTGAGTAAAACCTTTAATATGTGTTAAGGTCAATGTGGTTAGGTAAAATTGTGTTTGAATTAATATGTTAGAAATCATTTTTTTTATATTAATAGTTATGGTTATATTCGTTTTATGCTTTAAGTTTAGACAAGGGGACTTGAGTTTATTTGTATTTGTTGTGCTTCTCTATAAGGTAAGCAAATATGGAATTCCTATTAATGTTAAGCTATCAACTTAAATTTAGATTTAAATCTTTGGATGATTATAAATCATAAATATATAATATATATTTAGCTTGCAATATTTTTTGACATTTTAAAAATCTTATGAGTATTATATCTTACCTTATATTTATGATATATTTACTTATTTTGAAAAATGTGAAAAATTATGTATGTGAATTTATGAAAAGGGTGATTTACTTTTTAACATTTATTTAAATTCTTGTATTTGAGCTTGAAAATCATATATGTATTTATGTGTAAGAACTTCCTGATTTATAAATATTCTTGAATCTTGGTATTATATTATATTGTATTATCTCCTACTTGATTTTTGACTTACTTAGCCATTGAGATTAAATAAGTATATTGACATGTGCTTGTTTTTTTGTTGGAAATCGATTTCACTACCATCTTTGGATATTAAAGTAGTGGCATATTCTTGATCTCTTTCATGAGGTATTCATGATAAGACTCATTTTATAGAGTTATTTCATAGAGATGACGGCTGAAGTTTCATGATGGTAGCATGCCTGAGTTCAAGCCAAGGTGAAGATTATTGAGTTTTGGGTATTTCGAACTCAGATTAGAGTTTGAGTTAAAGTAGGAATCTAAAATTGGATCTAAACTTATGATTGATTTGTAATATTCGGAGTTATAATTATAGTAAAACTTATACTCAATAAGGGTCTATATATATACTATAATACATAGAGTTTATGTGTGGTGTAATATTGAGATTAAACTAGAGAAAAATAGAGAGAATAGAGAGAAGAGAAAAAGAGAAAGTATTAGCTCTTGTGTGTGGGTTTTTCTAGTGTTTCTCGGTGGTCTTTTGTGGTAGTTCCTCCTATTGTTCTCTTAGAGATTCTTTCTAAAGGTGGAAGCACTATCGAGACTTGATGAAAGAGTTTAATTGAATAAGAAAGAGTGCAGTCTTTCTTATAAACTCTTGTAAAGGTTTTTTAATAGTGGATCTTTCGTTGTCTTATTTTATTATTTTCTTTTATCTTGCATTACTTCTCATTTTTTGTGTTATTTAAGAAAAAGGTGATTCGTGAACCTTTTGTTGTGAATTCCAACAGAGTATGACTGCTAGCATTCTGTTTGTTTTCTTTAAAGAACTAGAGACATTTAGTTCAATATCCAAGCGAAAAGCTACAAAACAAATAACAGAGCTCCACTCAAATGAAATCAGTATTTCATTTACTAAAGCCATTTAGTTGAATATCCAAGAGAAAAGCTACAAAACAAATAACAGAACTACACTCAACTGAATTCAGTATTTCATTTACTAGAGCCATTTAGGGCCCATTTGGAATGGGGTCAAGGTCAAGATCAAGGTTAAAAAAAGAGGTAAAATATAAAATGCTAATGCGGTTAAGTAAATCCTATTTGGTTATTGATCTGGTTAGCAAATGATTAAAATTTTTTTTGGACAAAAATACCCTTCGGTGAGTACTGTTCACACAGTACTGTTCATCTTCTTCACCCATAAACGACGTCGCCGGCCGAGATCGCCGACCGAGCTCACGCGCGGAGATCGCCGGCCGAGCTCGCACCCAGAGATCGCCGGCCGAGCTCGCACGCAGAGATCGCCGGCCAAGCTTGAGCGCGGAGATCGCGTGCCAAGCTCGAGCGCGGAGATCGCCTGCCAAGCTCGCCCGCGGAGATCGCCTGCCCAGCTCGCCCGCGGAGCTCGCCGGCCGAGCTTGCGCGAGCAGCTCGGGCGCGGAGTTCGCCGGCCGAGCTCGAGCGCGGAGCTCGCCGACCGAGCTCGGGTGCGGAGTCATCGGGGTGAGGGGGGAGAATATATACTTAGGGAACAACCGATCTGAGCCGTTGGATCGAGATACGACGGTTTAGATCAAGTGAGAACATTTTAATCAAATTCTTATTATAATTTAAATGAATTAAATAATATTAGTATGATCAAATTTTTGATGTTTAGAAAATAATCTGGTCCGGACGGGTCAATTTAGCCTTGACCCGTTCCAAACGACCGCTGCCTAGCTTTCCACTCCGGTTGCTCTTTTTCTCTGCTACAATTCCCAACCTTGATTTTGTTTGAAGCAGATCAAGAGAGAGAGAGGGTGTCCCCGTTCGCGCGCGCGCTAGAGTATTGCAATGCACCACCCGACAATATGCCTCCAGTATCTTAGTTGAACAATCAGCTATCTTTCCTTTCCACAGTTCATATGGCAAGCGTCCTCAATAATTCCAAACATATTGCTAAGCAATGGTGAATTGAAACTTGACTGGGGAAATACAATTCGTCCATTTGTTAGTTCCTAACTTTTCCAAGCATCTCCGCATAGGGATTTACCATGTTACGACAGATCTTGTAAGCCTTCCATATTATTCTGTTTTCTTTGGCCCTTCAATTCATGTTAATCTTCATTTGATCTGTCATGAAAATCAGTTTTAGATTGCTATACCCTCGGAATGAGTGTGTTAGTCTTTGTTAAATCAAATAATGCATGGGCGGGCAAGCTGTACCTTTCCCATTATCATGCATCTGTAGCACTTTCACTTATTATTGGCTTTAACTGAAGTGCCCCATCTTGTTTACTTAGGGGAAACATGAGCTTCATTGGACCTCAATTATGATATCATTTTGTAGCCGTGGCTTATTCAAATCACACCAACACAATCCTAGTTCAATGAGACAAAAAAAAAAAAAAAAATTCTTTTCAAGCACTTGAATATCAAGGCATTCCTTGTTCATTATTGTGATTATCTAAATTATTTACGAGGATTCAATCAAGTTATCCCTTTTAAATAAAAGGAAAGGTTGAATTCAGATACATCAGATAAATAAGTAGTGCAAAAAGGTTATATTTAAGGTATAACTATTGCCAATAATATTTATTTTCTCATTACTTTTATGTGTGATTGAGTTGCATTGTATATTTTGATCCAAAAAAGGTTAAGTTTATAATAAGTCGAATACTAAATTATCCAAAAAATTCTGAACTGATGAAATATGAACTTCTTCATTATATATATCAAATTTTGTTTGTTCAATTATTCAATGCGAGACTAATTCAATAAAAAAATTATAAAAAATAGATTTGCAATGAAAATTCTAAATCTAAAACTAAAAAGAATTCACTAAACACCAAAAGAGATTCCCATGCCATAAAACATTTTGTGGACAGTATCCAATCATAAATGTATTTTTTTCAGATTTACTGCCTAGTATTATTTCCAAATGAAAATTTTTAAGCATCTGGATGCTAACAGAATGGATCAAGATCGTATTTGATCAGTAGGATTGTCCCGACCCCTACAACTTCTCATTAAAACCTTTAGCTGTTGGTATGGAGAAGCTTGGATTTACTACTTGTCAAAATCCCCCACATTTGGTAAAGAACAGAAACCCCCTTCCCGTATGAATCTGCCATGGCACATACATCTATCAGTTAAAGAACCTACTCTGTGAATACGCAACTGCACAGTCTGTGTTATGCCAAGAATATCTTGTATTTGCCCAAATTCAAGATCCAGAGAAATGTGCTAATTTCATCAATAAAGTTAATTACATCCAGTAAAACCACTCATTAGTATGGAAGGGCAATACTCATAACGTATTAATTAAATTAAGAATTATAGATAATAATGAATAGCTGTTTAGTTCATTGTAGACAAACTTGGAGGGCCTTTGGAATTTCCCCGTAATGATTTAACTTATTCTTTATGACTCGCAGCAAATCACATGTGAATTCAAAATTATGTTTTCTGTAATGTCCCATATATGTAATAAATGCATCATCTAGTTTTTCATCCACTTCCCACCAAATGCCACTGGCCCAGCTTGCAGAAGATCAGATCCATCGTCTCTGCCTTCCAGTTCAACTCTGTCGCTAACATCCCGCAGAAATGAAAGACGGATTTCCAAGTTCCAGAAGAGAGGATGATGCAACACCGACTGCATTTCGCCTGTCAACATATGATAACGATATAAAATTATACAAAAAATTAGATGGAAGTATAAAAGGAGAAGACAACTGTGTACAAAATGATACTGTATCAAATATAATAAATTAATTCTACATTGAATAATTGATATTTAATATATATATTGAAGAAATACATATTTTATTAATTTAGATTTTTAAATATTTTGGTGTTCAATCCCACTATAAAAACTGAAGTCAACTTTTTTGAAAAAATTTGAAACTTCTGGACTCGAATAAAATAAATAAATAAAGAAAGAAAAAAATATTAAAAGAGAAGGTAAAAATAATCAAGAAGAGGCTAACCAATAGTTTAATACATGATGCTTTCTCTAAAATGACCAGAGATGATACTCCTAGCATCTGTCTATAAAAAAATCTACTTTATTGATGTTTAAGCTTGATTGTGAAATTTGATCCTTTTTTTCTTTTTAAGATTTCGCTTTGGTATTGGCAACAGATCCATAATAATGGAAATTTTTTAATTTTAATAATCTTAACTTAATTAGCCTGTGTTATTCATGTTTATTAACTCTTTTCTGATTATTTGAAATGGGGCAATTTCAACACTCAAATTAACTGGTGATCATATCAAAAAAATCAATCAAATAGACACAAAATTTATAAGTATAAAATCTACAAATTCAACAAAATAAATACTAAAATTTAAAATTTTGAATTTATATATCTTATAAAATAAACACACTATTAGAATTTTTAGATTTAGAATTTTAAAGTTTCAAAACATTAACATTGCTAAAATTTTGAAATTTCACAAAATAAATAAAATTTTAATATTTTTTTGTTAAATCCGTTGAAGATAAATGTTATAAATATAGACTGTTTTTCCAACACATTAAACTAGCAAAAACATGATTTGCTTTCTACACCAGAAACAAAAGCCAGGACAAACCATTTGTTGCAAAAAAAGAAAAAAGAAGAACAACTTTGAATCATTAGTCCATTGATGCTTTTTGCTTTTCTTTTTTGAGAAAATATGCACATTGATGTCATTTAAGATATCAGAGCAAATGAACATTTTATATATATTGGGAGTTCTCAAGAACAACTTTTCTTTTCTTTTGAGAGCAAGCAGATTGAAAAGAGTACTTAATCTTGGAGGAACATTTCAACAGGAGAGAAATCCATAATCAACTATTCCATGAAGAAGAAATATAAATAAGTAACACACTTTACATCAACTATTCCATGAAATAGTCTTGACAATATATACTTCCCAAGATCCTGTCGGAAAGCCTTTGCTAAGTAATGAAGATTTCTTGAAGATCGAATGCAGTGCTATTCCAAATTTTACTAAGATAAGATCCACATGAAGACTGTGGACCAAACTGTGACAGCAAGAGCAGCAACCAAGTATGTCCATAGGAAGATAACAGAGCACTCTTCTCGCCCGACGTCGAATAATTGTGCCATTGTTCCTGCAACCCAAGTCATATTATTAATGTCGAAGATATGAATAAAAGCATACACTTACTGCAAAAGATGCAGTTCCATTACAAACCTATGGCCATTGCAGGTGGTAGAGTAAACTGTATCATTAGCACATAGGCAAATAAGGGATCATGTGGCAGCAAGCCTAGTGCACTTGCAGCTCTAACCACACCAATCCCCGCGATCGGAAGGACCACAAAACGCATAACGATGATCGACATCATTACCGAAAGCTTTATTCCTGATTTTTGAAGCCCTGCTTTCACAATGTGAGATAGGATTCTAAGCGTTTGGATTCTTGTGTTACTGTTAATGATAAAAAATGCTTACCTTTGCTCAGGTTGCCGCCTAGAATGAGAGTAATGCAAGGAATCAGGCCATTTCTGCAACAAGATAAAAAAGAAAATAATAGAACATCAAGTCAAGAGATTAGAAATCCTTAGCTGAATTCTAAGATGACATTTACCCTAGCAATTGGACTGAATCTTGGAGTACCCTCAGAGGCGCATTGTCTCCAAAGATGAGCAATTTTAGCCACGGTATCACGCCAAAGATGAAGCCAACAATCTGAGTTATATTAAGACTTTCTTTTAATCAAGGTGAACACACTTGCTAGAATGAAAAGTTCTTCACTGATAGAAAAATAATCAAACCGCGGCGACAATGGGAGGGGTTGTCAGTTCCTCTGCAAGCAGATGAAGAGTTCCTTTCACTTTTCTCAAGAAATGCGACTTCTTTCTACTGGGATTTTCACCGGTCAAGAGCGGTACCTTGTGATTGCAGAAGCGTTGCATAATTCTCAGAATAGTGATGAAATGAATTGCAACTTAATTTCCATTAAAATATAAGCACTTACATTTTTATCTTGAGCAGCTTTCTGATCATGATACGACTCTCCAGTCTCAATCTTGACTACCTGATCTTGTTGGCAGTCATATGGATGCTTAGCATTGTTTAGGCTCATTTCTTGAACAGCACTATCCTTTTGCATAAGACTATAGGTATGTGTCCATATGTAGATACCACCAAGCTACATGAATTAGGCCAATCCGCATAGTTAGAAGACACTGAAACATAAGCAAAGATTTGGATTTGATTCATGTGCTTCCATACCGCCATCGATAGCGCAACATAGGAAAGCCCGCGTTCATGGCAAAGTTCGCTATCTCCGAACGGGTTTCCATTCTCCTCACATATTGCCGGTATAATTATCAACAGCAGATTGCCCAAATTCCCTACGATCAAAGTGAAAAAAGATTGATATACTGAAACTCAAAGAAAGAAGGACCACACTTATCGACAGTGATGAGCATTAACCTGCAGAGCAACTGGCAATGACAAGGCCATGGAGGCGTCGTTCGGGTCTCAAAACCTTCACTACCACCCAACCGAGGATTCCGCCGATCAAGAAGGTAATCCCAACGTTGACAGGCATGTACCACCTTACGCATCAAACGAAGAACCACAACATCAGTTTCAACTCACGGAAGAGACTGGAAATAAGAAACATACCAAGAGATGATGTCTTGAAGCGTGACGGTTTTCGCCAAGCTAGCGAAGATGAGTGCAGGAGTGAACACGACATAGACAACCTTGTTTATATCTTTCAGCGCGCTCGGGGTCAGTATGTTGCAGTAGCTGGACGCCAAGAACGCGCCGACGAGGCCTATGATGAGGATTTCCAATACTGGCGTGGTTGCCACCACCAGCAAAGAAAAGAACCCCATCTTCTTCTTTCTTCCAAGTTTCTCTTCAGTTTGAGATCAAAGTACTACTCACAGTTTGTGCTTTAAGCTCGATGTATTCTGCAAGAGAAGCAAGAACGACAAGCGCGTTTATTAGAACATCTGATATCTATTGTTGAGTCTTCTGTATATTGATATTGTTAATAAGATACTAGTCTGAAAATATCACTGTGACATGACATTAATTAGTAGCCTATGATCTCCCTAAAAATTGGATCGAAAGATTGCAAAAAAATTTATTTTTAGGAAGTTTGGTGAGTTGTTTGGCTTCATTGAGTAGCACTTATCATAAATGTAACAAGAGCACAAGAATAAGCTCTTCTTCCTTGAGAAATTATTTAGAAAAGAGCATGTTTGATAACGGTTAATCCCGGAGATAACCCGGCTCAAACTCAAACAAAATCGGAGGAGTTCGGAAGAAGATAATCCTGGGGATATTTTATTTTTTATATTTTTTTATTTAGTAAAATTATTCCTACCTGCAATTAAGAAGATTCAGAGCTTGGAGATCCACTTGATTGTCTCTCTCATGATCTGATCTTCTATTACGGCTGAATTGGCAGCGAGTCAGAAAATTCAGCGAATAAATAGTTATCATGAAAAGCAATGAATTCTAGTAAGGTACAGCTGAGGTCCAGGAAACTCTCACATGCATCACGCATAGTAGAGAAAATTTTCAGATATATTCTGAGAATTTCTCACTTCATTAATTACTCTTTTTAATTTTAAAATTTTTTTAAATTTTTTTCAACATGATAAATATTTTATTTTAACTCTTATCATTATTAATAATATTATAGCATATTATAGCAAGTATTGTAGCAAATATTATAATGATATTTTGGATATTTTAATAGTACTGTATTTATTATAATCAAAACTAAATCAATATAAACAAAGATAAGATAAAATGATTAAAATCAAATTAATATAAACAGAAATAAAATAATATAATTAAAAAATAACTATTATAATTAAAATTAATTATATACATACGACTGAAAAAAATAGTTTTTTTATCATAATAACTATTTTTAAGTATGTACTTACTAGTAAAGTACTACTATAGTACTTCTATAATATTTATATTTTATTATATTTTATATATTATTATATATTGTTATTAGAGTATTTTCAAAATTTTTATACTATTATTACAGTATTACTACAGTGTTTTGGGAGTTTCACACTACAATACAGGAGCAGTTTTTGAAAAATTAAAAAAGGGACGATTGAGTGAAAAACTCTTTTAAGTACATTGAAAAATTTTCCCTGGATACTGTATATGCAATTGAATGAGTCCCATAGGTTAGAAGATTTGCCTACGTGGCACACAATAATGGCAAAACAAATGTTAATTAGCTTAATCTGTTTCTTTTTTTAGAAATTAACATCAAGGTTACTTCTAAATAACTCCATTTTTAATTTTATCCAACAAGAGTTCTAACTGAAGTATCTTAAATTAAAAAAATTTTAACAAACAACCAAACAACCACCTATTTTATTACGAATTTGGGAATAACCACTTACTTTATTACTGTTAGCAAAAACTACTTATTTTATACTATAAATTTATAAAAAAAAATCTTTATTAAAATATTTAAAAATATTCTAATTTAATTCGATTTTACCAATTAAAATTAATATAAAAATCTAAATTATTCTCATTTGATTATAACATAAATAAGTATTAAATTAATATAAAAGATAAGTTCTCTTACTTCAATTTTATGAAATATTAGTTGTCTAATTTTATAAAACTAAAAATGTTAAATCCAGTTTATCTGATTGTTCAATAATTTAAAATTAATTATCCAAAATAAAATTAAAAAAAATAATTTGATATTTTATATTAATTTAATTGATAAAATTAAACTAAAATAAAATATTTTTTTAACAATTTAATGCTAAATCTGTCTCTACTAAGATTTTTTTCTTAGAAATGTTATTTTCTTTTTAAAATCATGAATATGGGTGCTCAAAACTGCACCAACTTTTGCTGAAATATCTTGCAAAAAATCTATTTATACCAACCGTGTACTCTCCTTCTCCACACTCATTCGCTTTCATAAAAACAAATAAAATTCCCAATTCTAAAATGAAAAAAAAAAAAGGCAAAAGCACAACATTTCTGAGGGAAGAAAAGAAAGTTTCTGACCTTGTATGATTTGCATCCAAGCTGCAGCAGCTCTGCAATAAAATGAAGAAGAAACAGAATTAAAACATTTCCGAAACTTCGAAGCTCATGCAAATAATAAAAAAAAAAGCAAGAAAAAAGAACTGCGTCAGTGACTCACCATGCATGAAGTTCTAGATAAAGATAGAGAGAGCGCTGAGAGCCTGACAACAGAAGAGGAAGGAATTAGAGGAGGAGGAAGAAAGAGACGCAGTCATCGGTAAGGCTTGGGCGGAAGAGATAGAAGAGGACACTGCTTCGGCCGCCCCCTCGGAGAGGAGGCGATGAAAGCAGCAGTGGAAGAGATCCGCACCGTTGCACATAGAGCACCGCGGGCACCTCTCCCATATATGGACACAGAAATGACATCTCCGAATGGCAGGACAATGATTCAGAGAGAGATATTAATGCAAGGTAAATGCTAAACCGGATGGTAACAAAAAAGAAGAAAAAAGGTGCGTTTGGTTCGAGTTTTTTTCGATTACTTTTAGCCAGAATAGTGAAATTAGTCAAATTTATTAGCCAAATTAGCTAGCGAGGCTAGCTCTGCAGCGACCACGACAAAGATGCAGTATAGTTGGAGGTAAGTTCAGAAGAGCTAGATCCGAAGCTCATTTTCAGAGCTTGAAAGTATTTCAGTAATTTTCTTGATATTGGTTCAAAAATTGATTAAACCTATTTTTTAAAATCCAGAACTGTTTGAAGAAAATCTGACTAAAATTTAACATGATTTTGAACTTCAGCCCCAAACTAAAACTAAACAGAGCTTTAAGGGTGGTTTGGAATGGGGTCAGGCCTAGGCTGACCCGTCGTCCTGATCAGATTATTTTCTAAACACTAAAATTTTAACCGCACTAATATTATTTAATTCATTTAAATTATAATAATATTTTGATTAAAATGTCCTCATTTGATCTGAACCGTTGGATCTCGATCCAACGGCTCAGATCTGAACCGTCTGAAACCCCCACCACCAACCCCTCCCTTTTGACCCGCCGCCCAACACGCTAAACTCCGCCGAGCGACCTCCGCGCTCGAGCTCTGCCGTCGGCATTGGTCCCATCCTTGATTCTTCCATCTCAAGGAGACCTTTCGCGCAGTGGAGAGGGCCATGCAGGACAATCAAAAGGGAGTCTCACGCTCACATGGTTGGAGAAAATCCACGAGCGTGGATCCATTTGGCGTATTTGTGCGCCGCTTTGCTTGTTGTTTGCTCTTTTCACTATGTATTTGGTTCTGAGGTTGTAGGTTCGGCGTGCTCCGGCCAGAAGAGGAAATTACATATATGGCTTATATTTAATATCTGAAACTTCCTTTTTTTAAAAAAAAATCAATTTTTTTGGATCCTTGCCATTACAATATTTGTCATTCACGCATGTGAAAATAAAAAATATTACTAAAAAAATGCCTCTGCACCGACAAAAATATAGAAAAATGATGTCAAGAATGTATTTAGTTTGAGAATAGCTATTATGATTAAGTATTTTACCACCGAATATTTACTAAATAATATAACTAGTTAAAAATTATTCATTATATTAAAATTCAGTATAATTAATTGAGCTAATCTCAAATTAAATAGTCCCCAAATTTTAAATTAGGCTCTTTTTCTAATTCCATTTCATGAATTTTTCATTAAGATATAAATGAGTTTTTAGTAAAAAAATCACTTACCTTATACTATAAATTTTATAAAAAATCACCTCAATTAAAATATTTAAAAAGTTTATTAATTTAATATTATCAATTAAATTAATGTAAAAGATAAAATTATTTTTATTTGGTTTTATTTCAGAGAACCAATTTGAAAAAAACTAGATTTTAAATTTTTATTTTCATAAAATTGAACAATCGATATTTTATGAAAACGTAAAAAATATACGTCATTTTTAATATTAATTTAATAGTTATCCAAACTAAAATTAAATGAAAATAATTTAATTTTTAATATTTATTTTAATTAGTAAAATTGAATTAAAATAGAATATTTTTTAAATATTTTAATTAAGATGATATTTTGTAAATTTATAATATACAACGAGTGATTTTTTTTAATGATAATAAAATAGATAATTTTTCATAAATTTGTAATAAGACAGATGATTACTTACTAAAAACGCTATATAAATAGAACTATTTATCATATTTAGAGGGTCTAGACTACCAATTAAATTTATCAATGTGTTTAAATTTTTTTAAACAAATTAAAAATATGAAAGTATGTATCAATTTTTGTGAAATATATGTATAAACTTTTAAAAAAATACATATGGGGAAGTGAAAATGATATCATCAAAACAGAAATTATCCATAGACTCTTGGCGAAGTAACACAAAAATAAAAAGAGAAATTTTCCTAAAGTCTCATAAAAAAATTTTCATTTTTTTAAAAATTCTCTCAAATTTTTTAAATTTCTAACCAATTGATATCATTATATTTTATATCTGTTACTGTACCTGTATATATTACTGTATCTGCAACAGTACTATAACACATATCATTCTATCTAGAGGTGTAAATGAGCCAAGTCGAGCCGAGCTGGGGTCGACTCAGCCCTAGAAAAAACTAGCTCGAGCTCGAGTTGAGCTGGAGAAATTGAGCTTGAGCTTGGCTCGGGCTACTCGAGCTCAACTCGATCGAGCTCGCCAGCTCTGACGAAGACGAGATTAAATGAGGCTTAGTCCGCATAGAGGAGATCAAGGCGTAGCCTTGTTGGGGAGATCAGGGCGCGGAGGTGGAGTGGCAATCACCGGAGGCCAGCGCAGAGCGAGATTGGGGCATGGAGGTGGAGCGGTGATCACTAAAAGCAGGCGCGGAGTGAGATCAAGGCATGGAGGTAGAGTGGCAGTTGTCGGAGGTCAACGCTGTGCGAGATCAGGCATGAAGGTAGAGTGGCGGTCGCCGGAGGCTGGTGCAGAGCGAGATCGGGCATGGAGGTAGAGTGGCAGTCATCAAAGGCCGATGCGGTGTAAGATCGGGCATGGAGGCTGAGTGGCGATCGCCAAAGGCCGGAGCTACAATCGTCGTTGTCGGAGGAGATCAAGGTGATCACTGGAGGAGAGGAACCGAGTTTACTCATTACTCAACGGAGCTGGAACCGAACAAGCCAGTACCAACTCGAGCTTGGCTTGTTTTGTATTCGAGTTGACTGATTCAGCTCGAACTCGGCTCATTTTTTATCGAGTAGAGCCGAGTTCAAATAGCTCATGAGCTACAAGCCAAATCGAGACCCCTAATTCTACGTATATGACATATTTTTTTATATAGATAATCAAAACTAAGCATATATAATTAGAATTAAATAGTTATGATTAAAATCAAACAAATATGATTAGAACTAGAGAATTATGATAAAAAATTGGTAATAACTATTTAACTCTATTCATATTTGATAATACCTTAGAATCACAAGGTCCGGCTTGGCAAAATTAAAATGACATAAATCAAAACTCGAGCCAATGGTCAAAGCATATGATTGAACTCCAAAGTAAATTCTTGTTGACGTAATCTAGGGTTGGCATCCAAGGTAGTCCTTAATTCTTTAATTTAAAGGATACCAGAATTAATCCCAAAAGTTGAATGGTGAATTGATATTCCCGAGGTAACAACCTAATTGATCAGTAAGCTCAATAGCCTCGGTCTAGTAGCGGACTCATATGCGACCTGAAACCCCATAAGGAATGTGGTCCAAGCTATCAGTAATCTCGGATGTCTTGGTTGATTTATAGCCAATCATCATACACTTATGATAAATAATTTATGGATATCCCAAAAAATCAATACCAAAAGATTCAGGATTAGCAGCTGTCTATTATGAGAACTCTAGCTTGACGGTTATCTAAAATCACAGGATATCGATATCGCATAACTTCAGACACATTATAAAAAATAGGACAAGAAGAAAGGTAAGGGTTAATGTCCAGTTATTTCATTCTCATTATTGAGTAAAGATTTGACTTGATCATTAGAGTGACTGTCTTTAAAAATTTTTCGGCGATCCTCTTCATGATTTTTCTTTATACAAATTGATGGCAGGGTGACTTAGCAGATCTGATCTCAAGAAACTTCCTAGATCGAAATCAGTATAGAACTGGGCTCCATCAATAAATTGGTGCTTTTATTAAGATTTTTTTGGCCATGTCTCTAATAACAAGAGTGTCGATGTCCACAAATTAGCTTGATGGGTATATTGCTCTCTCATAGGCAGAGTCACATAATTCCTCTAGTAGTTCGGGTGAATTGATTCACCTAGACAACTCAGTAGTACAATCACTCAAACAACAAGAAACTCGAGGAGCCCCTCTACAAATTGTCCTCGAAGTACCAATGGCTCCTTCTAACTCAATGAATTGGAAAGAGTTCCAAATACTGGTTGCTGCAATTTAGCAAAGGCACAACTACTGAAATTCCAAACACAAGCTATGCAAAATTTGTAGACCCAATAATTACAAAATTAGGCCCAGATAATGCAAAATAAATAAGCTTATTGCACCCAACATCAACCGCAAGTTCTAGTTCAAGCTAAGACTCTGAGCCAACACATTGACCCACACTCGCATATCATGAGTCAGTTGCATTCGAGCAGGCATTATGATTTAGGTCATCAAGATCCTTCAGCAAAAGTCTCACTTTGGTATCAAGCTTCAAGGGGTTACGAAAGATACTACCCTACTTATGACCCAATTGAGGAGGCTACATACTATACTCTTGTAAGCTGAGCCTCGGATATAGCCATTCAAGGCATCCAAGGTGAGGATGCCTCACACACAACTTGGAGAATATTTGGAGTACTAATTCATCCCAACAAGATGAAGTATGATACCCCCCTCATTCCTGAGATTTCTTACTCTTAGATACAACTAAAGTTTCGTCCACCACCATATGAGGTATATAATGGCTCAAAAGATCCTATTGACCATATAAACGCATTCCAAAATGCTATGATCTTTCAAGGTGTATGAGACTTTATCATGTATAAGGCATTTTCAATGTCACTACAAGGCCCAATTTGGGCTTGGTATACTGGGCTCCCAAGGTATTCTATTACTTGCTTTAATGACTTAGCTAATAGGTTTATTGAATAATTTATTTCACTATATCTCAGTATAAGGACCCTCCCATACTCTTGACCTTGAAGCAAAAAAAAAGAAGAGGTATTAAGAGAGTATTTGGCTTGGTTTAATAAGGCTCAATTGGAGGTTTCAGAGCTAGACAGCTCCATCAAGGGGGTTAGATAACCTCAAATTGCCTATGAGATGGCTTGCAAACCTCCCAAAATCTTGGTAGAGTTCATTCAATTAGCTGGGAGTACATTAATGCTAAAGAAATAATGTCAGCAAAGAAGAAATCTGAGGATAGTTGTAAGCTAAGAAAGGAGACTCGGGAGAGTAAGCAACCTGAACTAAAGAAGTAAAGGACTGAACGATGAGAATGTCAATAGGAGTTTCAAGCATATACCCCCTTGAACAATTCAAGATTGGAGGTGTTGGCCCAATTAAGCATCGAGATTTCTTAAAGAAACCTCCACCCATTAGTACGAATAGGAGACATTTGGATAAGTCAAGGTATTATCACTTCCATAAATATTATGGTCATGATACTGAAAGATACAGACATCTCAAAGATGAGATTGAGAAGTTCATCAAGGAAGGTTACCTCATATGCTTCATACACCAAGGTAAAAGAGATGAAGAAGTCCGAGTTAGGGAAGTTCATTCGCAAAGCTCTCCTCGGAGGAATCTGACTCCAGTGCTACAAAATCCACCACTCAAGGGTCACCTTAATATGATCCTAATGAGTCTAATGATGCAATGTGAAGCCTCAGTATCAACTGGCCAATGCCTAGCCATCACTGGGTGGGTAGGAGAAATGGGACTTGGCCAAACAATAGCATCACAATCCCAAGTATGGAAAGATCGTCTTCTAAACAAAAGACTTGTAGAGTATTTGGTACCTCATAATGACACATTGGTCATCTCGATGATCTTAGATGACTACTTCACATAGCATATTATGATATACAAGGGAAGCTCAGCCAATATTTTGTTCACATGAGCTTTTGACCAAATGAAAGTCGAGCAGAAGCTAGAACCATATGAAGGGACATTGATTGGGTTTACAGAAGATTTAGTCATCCCACTCTGTATAATCAATCTACTCTTAATGGTTAGAGAAAATCCAAAAAGTGTTATAATCAAATCAAAGTTTGTGGTGGTTTGAACTCATTTGGCTTACAATGTCATATTGGAACACCCAACTTTTATTGAACTAACTCCAATCGATAGTCTTGATTTTTCATTTAGTTATGAGATTTCTAACTAAACATGACACAAAAAAGCATGGGAAGATTAAATCTTTGTGAAGAAGTACGAGTTGGCTTATTGGTTGAATAACCTCACGTAGAAAGAGAAAAACCTGACGGTTGCAGGAGTCGAGGAATCTACCTCCAAACTGATGAAGGAATGTGCCAAACTTGTGGAATGATATTAACATGACTATGGACGAGGAAAAGAAGGCTGCAGCCGAATGACTGAGTACTTATTTGAACTGAGCTCTCAGATTAGGACTCTGAAAAGTTGTCTCTAAAGCAAATTGCCCCCTTTAAGATCATTAGTAAAGTACGAGCAAGTGCCTTCATGCTTGAATACACTGATGGTAGACCATTCTTAAGAACAAGGCATGACAGTAACCTTAGAAGGTTTAATCCTTGAGATAAATTATCTCTCTTTTATTTTCTAAAAAAGACTTTATATTTAGGATAAGTTATCTTTTGAAAAGAAATTATGTTTTAAAGTGACATTTGGAAGAAACTATCCAAAAGACCTCAATCTTCTATGGTAAAATAACTTAGTCAATCCAAGGCACAAAGACCTCGGCCTTTCAAGGCAAAAGACCTTAGTTCATTTATTTCAAAAAAATCTCGGTCCTCCAATACAAAATATCTTGGTCTATCCAAGACAAAAAAACTTTGCTTCTCTGAGGTAAAAGACCTTAGTCTATCTAAGGTAAAAAGACCTCAGTCCTTTGAGGTAAACGATTTTAATTTTCCCAAGGCACAAAGACCTTGGTCCTCCGAGGTAAAAGATTTTGGTTTTGTCCAAGTTATAAAGATCTCAATCCTTTGAGGTAAAAGACCTTAGTCTACTCTAGGCAAAAAGACCTCGATTCTTCGATATAAAAGATCTTGGTCTATTCAAGGCAAAAAGACTTTGGTCTTTCGAGGTAAAAGATCTCAGTTTACTTAAGGCAAAAAAACTTTAGTCCTCTGAGGCAAAAGCCTCAGTCTACTCAAGACAAAAAACCTCGGTTCTCTAAGCAAAAGACCTCGGTCTACCCAAGGCAAAAAGACCTCGGTTCTCCAAGGCAAAAGACCTTGGTCTATCTAAGATAAAATGATCTCAGTTCTTTAAGATAAAAGATCTTGGTCTACCCAAGATAAAAAGACCTTGATCTTCTGAGGCAAAAGATTTTACTTTGCCCAAGGCAAAAAGACCTCAATTCATATGAGGTGTAATAAGCTCGGTATGTCCCAAGTAGAAAACCTCTGTCCTACCCATTGAGTTGACACTTGAGGAAATTTTTGAGAAAAGTAGGTCTGCCTAACTTGCTTGACTATTAGAAACACTAAGGTGGAATCGATTTATGATAATCAAAATGTAAGACTTAGAGGAAAAAAGTTTAGAAAGGAGAGAAAATTGTATTAAAGTTAGAAGTATGACTAGTACAAAAGTCTTTTTAATGCATGAAGAAAAGATACTAGTCAGAGATATTAAGAGGCTCTATAGCTCCAGTCACCTCATCATGCCCCTGGACTGGAGACTTTGTCCTCTCTTCCCCTACCTTCTTTGCCTCCCTCGTGTGTGTCGCTTTGGCCTCTCTCTGAAGAAGCGCTTCATACTCTTGCCTAAGGTGTTGTACCCTCAGGTCATTATAGAGTTTAACTCGAAAGTCTTCAGGTTTGAAGTCAATATCACGATGAGTTTGCTTTACCGTGTTGCAACATATGAGGTAGCCTTTGGTGAAGCCATTGATAGAAAGGTTAGCACACATTCAAAGGTACTCATCACTAGCCTTGTATTCTAAGAGGACTTTCAACCCCATTATCTTCAAAGCGTTGGTGTGTTGAGTGCTTCAGAGGTATGTGTGGATTGCCTGAGTCTTGGCATCCTCCAACTCAGTCCAATGCTGGGTCTTCAAAGGCTCTAGGGTTAACAAGGCTGGTCACACTTGGCCACAAGGAGGTTCTTCTCTTCTTCCATCTGCCATTTCTCCTCATTCACATTATTCTAGAGAAAATCAAGCTAAGAACGGAGAAGGTTGACCTCTTCATTATCCTTACTTTTCTTAGAAGCTACCTCCCTTCGAGCTTGATAAAAATAATATCCTACATAGTGGAAAAATGCCACTATTTGCAATCGAGCTAAGAGTCAAGACAATGGAGAAGGAGGAAAATTCAAGGTGCAAAGTCTAGATGAGCTCATGTCGAAACTATATTTGGCTCCCTTCAAAAAGTGCTTGTCGATGGGGAGTCTAGCAATGGAGGAGTTGGAGCTATTTCCAACATCATCAAGGAAGTACTCCTTAGTGTTGACCTCTCTCGGGGCATCTCAATGTCCAAAAGGAGAACGCCTCTACACTTTGGAGCAAGCTAGAGAAGAAGTGGAGGTAGGAGAAACTCCCTTGTTACTGTCAGCTTTCTTCACCAAGTGATAAGCTGGTGAATTGATGTCATCCTTGGAAGCAATGGCTTGGGAAGTTGGAGAGGAGGAATGAGTCATTGCTTGCTTCTTCCTTATCTGTTCTTCACTTGCACCTTGACTCTTTCCCTTCTCCTCCTGCTTCCTCTTTCCTTGGCCCTAAGCTATTGTCGGGGAAGGGGTAGGAGCCTCAGGCTCAGTGGTTTTGTTTCAGGTTGATGGAGTTGACATCACCCAAGGAGCCTCTCCTTATGCCTTAAGATACTTGTTCACGAAGGAGAGCTTGGCAAGCCCTGTAATGCCACATCACATTATTAAAATCAAGGCAAAGGTTTGTTGTAAGAGGAGTAAGCCCAAAGATGTGAGGGCTAGGATTCATACTAGATTCATACTAGCCGTCTGAGCAATGGAGAGGCCGTGCTCCTCCAAATAGCTCTCATCAAACCATGCAGGGGCAGACCTAATATTCTCTACCTCCTTAGCCCAAGATACTAAAAGTTGGTGGACTTGGAAGAAATTTTTGGGTCAGCTCTATGGAAAAAATATTGCCCCACTTGTGGAGAAAACCTGAATCAACCCTAGAAAAAATCTTACTGGATGGTTCTTCTAAGAATAAATAGAGTTAGGGTTGGGGGTAAAAAGTTTACACCACTTTTTTGAGACAAAGTACCATCAGTTCTTGATATTGGAGCTTAACAATCATTGAAGGCATTCCTAAATATCTACATGGTGGGCAGATGATCTTTGGAGGTGGATAAGGCTCGTAAGGCAAAAATAAAATTCATGCATTGGGCATAATTTGGCTCGGGGTTAGATTCCAATCTCTTAAGATGTCCCTAGTAAAATCATCTACTGGGTATCTAAACCGCTCTTGAACATCTCCCAGTAGGTGATGATCTCAAACCCAAACTCCTTATTAAAGATTATACTATCTTCTTCTGACTTCCATATATCTAACTCAATTCCATTTAGAAAGCCAAAAGTGTTGACCAACTGCTCAAAGTTTTTCTCCTGGAGGGTAGATTCAAAAACTCGGATACTCACTTTAGAAATACCTAACAAAATACTTGTGCTAGGATTATCGATAGCAGAATAAGAAAAATTAATGAAGATGCTTACTAGAGGGTGACTGCAGGATGGTTGTAGCCTCTAAAAGGCACACCTCCATGGGTCTAGAGTCGGCTCCTAAGGCAGAAAGAACAATAGGGGATAAAGTGGCCCTTGAACGGAGAAGAGGCTAGAGGAGCAACGGTTCCTCATACCTCCTTTAGCATTGACATAGAACTTGGGTCCTCGGTTGGCACTGTGGATGCAACATGGGAGGTTAATGACTTCTTTGGAGCAGGGACCACCTATCCCGAGATACTTTCCCTCTTCATACCAGAGGAACTCTTCCCAGAACTGGAAGGAATGGAGGAGGATGCCATTAGAGTAGACTTGCTAATGAAAGAGGAGAATGCAAAAAAGAGAAAATAAAGCTTCGTGAATCTACCAAAGTAAAAAGTAAAGATCACCACACTCTCTATAGAGGTCTCGCCTCACCGTCTGATCGCTTTCACGAGACTTAATCTGGACCAACAGAATCTAAGGGACGAGAGCTTCAAAACCCTAATTGAGACCTTATGGATGTGTATTTGCCATCTGGTTGTGAATGGTGCTTTGGGATAAGTGTTGTAAGGCCCATAAAGCACCATCTCAGTAGATGAATAGGCAGCCCTAGAACGTTCCCTCAAGAATAAATAGAACTCCAACGATTGCAGGGGATTTGATGAAATGATAGCTTAGTTCCTCGAGTGATGGGGTGGCTAACACCTCACATTGGGAAATGTTGGAACAATAAAGAGAGTGAGTCTCTAAGCAATGCGACAACCATCACCCGATGTTCTTGAATATAGGGCAATGGATTTCAGACCATGATCAATAAGGTTAGAGCATTTTCTAGTTATCAAGAAAGAGAAGAAAAAACTCAAGTGCTGGCACCAGCAAGATAGGGTTTAGAGTTGGGGGACACTGATAATACCTTAGAATCACAAGGGTCAGCTTGGTAGAATCAGAACAACATAAACTAAAACCTGAACCGATGGTCGTAGCATGTGGCTAACCTCGAAAATGAATTCTCACAGAGATAATCAAGGGTTGGCCTCCAAATTAGTCTTCTGAGGCAAATTCTTTAAGTTTAGAGGATACCAAAATCGAACCTAAAGGTTGAATAGTGATTGATATCCCCGATGTAACAACCCAATTGAGCAGTAAGCTCGGTAGCCTTGGTCTAGTAGCAAACTCATACGCCGGCCCAAAACTTGGTATGGAGTGTGGCCTAGACTATCAGGAAGCTCGGATGTCCCTGTTGATTGATGGTCAATCATCATACATTTATGGTAAATAATTCGCGGGTATTCTAAAAAGTCAATATCAAAAAATCCGGGATTAACAACTATCCATTATGAAAAGTTTGGCCTGACAGTTACTTAAAATCATGGAATACCGATATTTTATGTCTCTAGACACATTATAAAATGGAAGGCAAACAAAAAGATAAGAGTTAATCTCTGGTTGTTTCACCCTTATTATTGAGTAATAATATGACTTGATCATTGGAGTGATCGTCGTCTCCGACGGTCCTCTTCATAATTTTTCTGTGTAGATCAATAGTAGAGTAGCGTAGTAGATATGATCTTTAAGAAACTTTTTAAATTAAAATCGGTGTAAAATCGTGCTCCATCAACACATACCTCTTTGATTTTGATCATAATATATTTAAATATAAAAATTATACTACTAAAAATATAGAGACAAATATTAGAAATATATAAATAGTGCAAACTACAAGTATTATGTGATTAAAATACATAAAATATGTGATCAGGTGAATCTTTTAGTTGATTTAAAAATTATTGGTGGGTAATATGATTTTTTGAAATTATGAGAAATTCTCTAAAAACTATAGGAAAATTTTCTCTTAAAACAAAGGTATTTCATTCATTCTTTTATAATAATAATTTATCGCTCATAAAATTTTTTCATCCAATAAAATTATTTAGAAAATAATATAGGTGAAGCATAAAATGGCGAGCGAGTGCAGCAGGATTTGGCTTGGATGTTGTAGCCTCTTCATTTTTAATATGTCACGTGCTTGTGCAACTGCCAACTACCCCAACAATGATGGTAGGCCATAAATAATCGATTATAAAAGAAAAAAAATTCAATAGGTCTACACATTAAAAATGAGATACTCCGGACCTTTAAGTAATTTTTCTTCAAAAAGTAAGTTTGAGTGGGACAAAGACTACGGGAAAAGCATAGGATGAGATTTTTTTCCGTCCGTCTATATTATCTCGAGATCTGTGTACATATTTATGCATGAACATGTTTTCTACTGTTGCTCGTGCGGAGAGAGATGGAGCACAAATAATTCACCAACAAATGGACAATAACCACAAATAATGCACTCAAAAGTTAAAACAATTCCGATATATACAGTGGTTATTATTATTATTATTATTTGAGATAAACGATCATATGGTTAAAAAAGCAACTGGATCTACCACTTAGCTAGAACAATTATCATTTGCCCAGAAATTAACTATTTTTCTAAGTGATGAGGGAGGTTTAGGTGCATAATTGTCATCATTTATAATAAATTATTTGCAGTGACTAAAGATATGCATTTTTTTTTTCACCGTAGTTGGGGGGTCTAAAACGATTACCCGCAGAATGATTCGAAATTAAAGCGAAACGTAAATACAAAGCTATCAGTCTCCTTCACAGCCATTGTCAGGTTGGGGCACCTGTTGCTCTATGTTGGCTGCTTGGCATCAAGAGATCCATCAGTTTTAGTCATGCGCGCTGCTCCTGTTTGCCGGACCAGAAAGATCTGGTTGCATCGTTTTGAGCCATCAAAATAAACTGAACTCTAGTAAACAACGCACCGACGCCACGCGAGGACAACTGGTGTGCTGCAGTAATGCACTTTGAGTAGGTCGACCCGGACAGACCATTCCCATAGATGTATATTTGCGTCCTCTTTGTCATGCCCCTTTTCCATTCTGAATATTACTTTCCACTTTTTCCAGATTCATTTATCTTAACAGGGCATAATAGCCCTAGCCAACACATGGTCTGTGAGGTAACGTTTAATTTTTTTTTTTTTCAAAATTAAAAATAAGATTAAAATTAATATTTTTATTGACATTAATTTTATAATAATTTAAAATTTTTTTAAAAAATTATAATTATAATAATTTAAATTTTAAAATTTCATTTATTTTTTATAATAATTTAATTTAATAAAGATGTAAAATAAGTAATATTAATTTTTTTAAAAAATAATTTTGATTTAAAAATAAACAGTTTTTAATAGTCTATTTAATTTGAGATCATTTAAATTTAATCGCAACTAAATAATTAATTTTTTGAATTAAAATTAAAAATTATTATTTTAAATTGTGATTATTGCGGTTATCAGTCACGGTCCACATCAATCCTAAATTTTTACACATGAACCACGAAAATTTTTTTTTAAAAAAATAATGTGTAGTGCGCATATTCACCAACGAAAGAGGTCCGTCCTTTCTGGTAGCCATCGGTGCATTAAAATAAGCCAGTAAAGCAAGAAAGCAACAGAATGATTTGAATCGCCAACAATAATTTCACGTCCTCAAAAGTCAAAACACAATCGTACAGCAATAATGCAGTTACTGTCTACCGCGAAAGACATGGAGTTGTCGTACTGGTCCCGGCATCTCGCAAAGCCGGAGATCTGGGCAGACTTCTTCTGTAGCTGCTATTGACTCGCTTTATTCAGATGCAAAACAAGTACAAGACACCCTGGTTCAACTTTGATCCTAAATATTCATGCAATTCAAAACCTACCATGTGTCGCGACCTGACAGAGTTTTCTGCAAATTTTCTTTCTCGTGTGTTTGAAACACATGAACGGAGTCGTTTACATCAATTTCAATAGGGAATGGTAGTAATTGTCAATTTAATTAATTTTAAAAAATTAAAAAAAGTTAATTAAATTGATAATTTCGATATTTAAATATATTTTTAAATAAATTTAAGAAATTATCAATTTCGTTAATTTCGTGATTTTCATTATTTGGATTGAAAATAAAAAATCAATTATTTTCAAATAAGTAAAATTACTCTCATTTTATTTTATTTTATTTATATTTATTTTTTAAAAAATAAAAATATTTAATAAATAAATTAATAAAATATATTTTGGTGGTTAATATATATATATAAATATTAAAAATATATTTATGTTAAAAAGATAATTTTTAAAATATTTATTCAATCAATAAAATATATTTTAAATTAGAATTTGATAATCCATAAGTATTAATATTTAGAAAAATATGTAAAATAATTAATGTGTAGATAAAAAAAAATTTGTGGTTTAAAATATAAATAATGTTAGGGTTGTATATGATAAGTTAAGAAAAAATAGAATAATTTTTTTAAAAAATTCAATCAATAAAATATATTTTAAATTAAAAAAGTTAATTTATAGGTATTAAAATTTTATAAGAATGTGAAAAAAAATAATGAGTAGATAAAAAATTTTTATATAATTTTAGATATAAAAATTTGGGTAAAAATTTGAGTGAGAAATTCTTAATTTTAATTGAAAATTGCTATTCTCATGGGTCCCACACAATTTCAACTGAAATTGTGAATTCTATTCAATCTCGTCCGAAATTCAAATCCGAAATTGGGAATTGCTGGAATTGTCAATTCCAACAATTTCCAAATAGTATTAGTTATCTAAACATCCGAATTGAAGAAATTAGACCTTAAATTCCCTCAATTCAATCAAATTAGGCTATTTGGAATCGATCCAAACAGCCCGGAATCATGACTTAAACCATATTATCTCGACAAAAAAAAAATTTTGGCTATGAAGCTTTCAATTTTGGAAGAAATGACAGGAAGGATGTTGCTTGCCCTCAATTATTACAAGTTACGTGACAAGGGTCGACTTCATGTGCTGATCTTTGAGGCACATGATGACATACATTCATTGTACATGTTGGGCCAAATTAATGCGTTTTCTGGGAATCGCCCTAATGAAAGGTTCAGTTAAAACAGACTCCTTTGCCTCCGGAGGCCTTAGTTCAAGTCCTCGTCTAGTCACAAAATCCATTAATATATAAATATGTTGACTCCATTGCTATCCTTTTATTTCTATTTTTTAGTTCGTCATTTTTTCTAGAATTTGTTTTGTGTTTGGTTGCTATTTTATATGCTCGATTTCTATTATATATATGTCAACACATCTAAGGTAAAAAATTTCCTTGAAATCGAACTGCAATAAGCTCTCGGCACATGAGTTGCAAGAAGTCTAAATTATTCCAATAACAAGGCATAAAGAGCCCGATATTTTCGGTCGAAGTAATTACATTGCGTATTCATTGATCTCGGATACTTTGGCATTAGCAAATTAGATTTCGGATTGTTATGAACTCCTATCTTGAAGCAAACTCTAATAAATTTGGGATTTGTGACAATTTATAATAAGTAATATGAAAAGATTATGATACCTGAATTGTGAGATTTGGACACGTTTCACAACTTATATAATACAGTCATCTCTAAAAAGATAAGAGCTAATATCTCTCTTTTCTCAATAATAGATTCTGCGTGCTTATAACTGATTTAAGCATCGAAATGACCGCTGCTGGAGAGTTCCTAGCGGTCCTCCCCATTTTTTCTCCTGTTGTAGATTAGTGGAAGAGCGAGCTAGAAGATCAATCTCGAGAAGTCTCTCGATCCAAAATCGATGGAGAATCAAACTCTACCAATAAATTGGTGTTTTTATTGAGATCTGGCTCTCACACCAGCGAAATATCATAATTTATTAAATAGGTCAAGTGCGCCTCTTCAACAAGCTATCTCAACGCCTAGGTCGCTCCTACATCCTTATGGTACTACCCAACAAATGGTACCTGGGGTACCTCCAGGGTCTACTAATTTGGTGAGCTAACAGGAGCTTCAAACTTTGGTCACCATTGTACAGTAGATTACACAATTATTGAAGGTTCAAGAGCAAACTATACACTACAAACTCAATAATAATAAAATTAGGCTCTGACCTAAGGTGCTACATTGAACCAAACATATAAGTGCAGCATCATGTCATGAGCCAGCTATACCTAATTGTGCAGTAATAGCCAAGCTATCGTGTCCTATCGGCGACATTTTTTCTTCATAGCACCCCTCAAGGGACTATGGTAAGTTTAACCCCACTTATGATCCGATAGATAAAACCATGTATTTTCCACACACCATTCGAGTGTCGGCTAGGGATGCCTACGATGCCCTAGGAGAGGCTATGGCATATGCAACTTGTGAGAGATCTAGAGCCTCAGACTATCTGAGTTACATGAGGTGTCAAACTCCTTTGATCTCTAAAATTATATATTTCTTCTGTTCAACCAAAGTTTCAATAGCTTCCATATAAGATATATGATGGTTTGAAAGACCTGACGGATCATGTTAGCACATTCTAGAATGCCATGATTTTATAAGACACATGAAACTCTATCATGCGCATGGCATTTCCTATACTACTATAAGGCCTAACCTGATTATGGTACGCCAGCTTCCAAGGTATTCAATTACCTATTTTGATGACTTGGCGAATAAGTTCATAAAACAGTTTATTTTAGTGGTGCCATGATGAAAAGACCCCTTAACACTAATACACTAAAGTAGAAGGAGAGTGAGAGCCTCAGGGAGTATTTGACTCACTTTAACAAGGCTTAATTAGAAGTGACCACATTGGACAGTTCCATCGTCCTCGTTACTACAATCAATGAAATTTGGCAACCTCGGGTGGCCTATGAAATGGCTTGACGACCACCAAAAAGCCTACTAGAGTTCAAGCTAGTTAGAGAGCACATCAATGCCGAAGAGGTCATTTCGGCAAAGAAAGAATCTAATGCTAGTAACAAGCAGAAGAAAGAGCTTTGGGAAGATAGACCCTCCAAACCAAAAAGTAGAGAATCAGATGGAAGGAGTGTCAACCCAAATTCCAAGCTTACACACCACTGAATAAATCCATGGCCAAAGTCCCTGCATAAATTGAGAACCAAAATTTTCTACAGAGGCCTTATCCCATTCGAACAACTCGATAAAATCTCGACAAGACTAGATATTGGCATTTACACTAATTGCATAGTCATGACACTGAGGAATGTAGATACCTCAAAAATAAAATTGAAAGTTTCATTAGAGAGGGACACCTCGAGCAAATCATATGCTGAGGTGAATGAGCTGAAGGAGCTCACATGTAGGAATATCAACCGTGAACCTCTCCTTAGAGGAGCCACTCCTTAGAGTTGCAAAATTCATCTTTCAAGGGCAACCTCAATATAATCCTAACAAGCCCACTAGCTCAAAGTAAAGTCTCGACGTTCACCCCTAAATGCCGAGCCATTACTGGTGGGCATGAGAAAGAAAAGGTAGAAACAAAAAGACAAAATTGCAAGTCCGAGCACTAAAATATTTTCTTTTCAGCATAGGATTTGGAGGGAATTTCAATTTCGCACAATGATGCATTGGTTTCTTAACAATTTTGGATGGTTATATGACACAACATATCATGGTGGATAAGAGAAGCTCAACAGATATTTTATTCACCCAGATATATGAACAAATGAAAACTGAGCAAAAACTAGAGTTATACGTCGGCACCCTCACTAGATTTATGGAAAACTCGATGACTCCAATTGGCATGATTGAATCACTCCTCATGGTCAGAGAAGACCCTAGGAGCACTACAATCAAATAAAAGTTCATGATGGTTCAGATACACTCCACTTATAATTTGATATTGGGCTGACCAGCACTCACTTAATTCCAAGTGATAATTTCTACTTTTCATTTAGTCATGAGATTTTCAATTAAACTTGATACAGGTAAAGTATGGGGGGATCAAAGCTTGACAAAGAAGTGCAAAATGGCTTATTGGCACAACAACCCTAAATGGAAGGACAAACCATCGGCGATAGCAAAGAGCAATGAGTTAGCTACTTGGATAGAAATTGCTAAAGCTAAACTTTAGGAATGACTTAGTAAAATCAAAGAATCCATAGTCAAACCCAAGAAGGTCTCTGCCAAACCTATGGAGTAGTTCATCAATTTTGTTGTCGACAAGAGCTTTAGAAGAATCCTAAAACCCGAGGCAAATTTTATAGAACTACAATGCATCGAGCTACGCAAGTTCTTGTAAAAATGTTAAGACATCTTTGCTTGGTCCTCCAAGGACCTGCCTATCATTGATCTCTCCATGGCACAATATGAGCTTACTATAGCGGAGAATTATAAGCCAGTCAAGCAGAAAAGGAGGTATTTCGCTCTCAAATGACAAAAAATCATCACTGAGGAGGTAAGCAAATTTCATAATGCAGGGTTTATCAGGAAAGTTTATTATCCCGATTGGCTAGCAAATGTGGTAATACTAAAGAAGTCCAAGGGCAAATAGAGATGTATGTTGACTTCACTGATCTGAATAAAACTTGTTCAAAAGACAATTATCTATACCAAAGATAGACCATTTGGTGGACTCCACTTTAGGCCATCAATTTTTCAGCTTTTTGGATGCATTCTCGAGCTATCACAAGGTTCAAATGTACCCGAAAGATAAAAAAAAAAATTACCTTCATCATTGATTAGGGTATCTTCTGTTATATTACAATGCCTTTTTGGCTAAAGAACACTAGAGCAACGTACTAAAGAATAGTCAACAAAATCTTCTAGCCTCAGCTCAAAAGAAATATGGAGGCATTTATGGACGACGTGCTAGTAAAAAGTCTTCATATTGGAGGATACCCGAAAGATCTAGAAGAAACTTTTAATACACTTTAGAAGTTCAAAATGAAGCTAAATCCAGAAAAGTGTATCTTTTGGGTAGGCTCAAAAAAGTTCCTCAACTACTTCATCTCAGAATAAGGAATTGAAACCAATCCTGAAAAAAATTGAAGCAATCATGAATATGAAACCTTTGAGCACTACTAAGAAAATGCAAAGGCTCATGGGACGATTGGCGGCGCTCAATCAATTTCTATTTAGGTCGGATAAAAAATGCCTACCTATCTTCCAAGATATAAGCAAAGTTTAGGTTTTGATGGACAAGAGATTGTGATTGAGATTTCAAAAATCTCAAGAGATACCTAGTTGAACCACCCTTATTGGGAAGACCTAAACCAGATGAGATGCTATTCCTCTATATAGCAGTCTTGAACTAGGTAGTTAGCTCAGTCTTAAAAAGTGACCAGGAAGGGAAGCAACACCTCTTATATTATGTAAGTCATGTATTCGTAGAGGCGGAGACATGATATCCTCCATTAGAGAAATTGGTGTACATAATGCTACTGGTAACATGCAAACTTTGTTCGTACCTTCAAGCATATCCAGTCATAATACTCACCAGTCTCTCACTCAGGCAAACTTTGCAAAAGCCTAAAACTTCAAAAAGATTACTCAAATGGTCTATTGAGTTAAGTCAATTTGATGTGACTTTCGAAACTTAGAAAATCATAAAAGCTCAAGTTTAGTAGACTTCTTAGTAGAGATTAGATCATATCTAATAGGACCAAAAATCAAACCATGGAAAGTCTGAGTCAATAGCTCATCATGTGAATCAGGTTAAAAAATTAGAGTCATCCTTTAAAGTCCAAATGGAAGAGTGGTTGAATACTCAGCTTGCCTATAATTTAAAACTTCAAATAGCGCTACTGAATACGAGTCTCTCTTGCTTGGATTGCACATAGCCTTAGCAGTCGGAGCTAAAAAGCTCAAGGTATATGGCAACTTCCAACTTGTTTGTTTGTAGGTTATTGGGGGAATACAAGGCAAAAGACACTATCATGGCTCAATACTTGGCTGAGGCACAGAAGCTTATACCTAAAATGAAATGGATAGAAATATGCTGAATACCTCAGGATAGCAATGTAGAAGTTGATGCCCTCGCATGACTAGCCTCAATTTCATCAAACTCAATATTAAGGTAGATTTTCATTGAAAACCTCTGCCATCCGAGCTATTTAGAAGCCTCTAAGGTAAATACGGTAAACACCGAATCTAATTGACTTGATCCCATAATTTTCTATCTCAGGGAAAGACAACTCCCCAAAGATTCAAGTGAAGCTTAGAGAATTAGGAGATTGGCTCCAAACTTCATGCTAATAGATGGAGTACTACACAAAAAGTCTCTCACAAGACCACTCCTTTGGTGTCTAAGTCCCAAAAATGTAAATTATGTCCTGTGTGAAATTTATGAGGGGATATGTGGGAGCCATGACAGAGGATGAGCTCTGGCCCACAAGCTTCTCAGGCAAGACTACTATTAGCTCGACATGGCCCCTCATGCATCCAAGTTTATTTTCAAATATGAACAATGCCAAAGGCATGCCTCAATATATCATAACTTAGTAGTTAGGCTTCAACAAACTTAGATAGCATGACCATTTGATTAATAGGGAATGAACATTCTAAACCCTTTTCCAAGACAAAGAAAATTTTTAGTAATAGCCATTGATTACTTTACCAAGTGGGTGAAGCCAAGCCTTTGGTAGCAATCACTAAGAGGAACTCTTCGAGTTCCTCTAGTAGAATGTGATTTGTAGATTCAGACTCCCATGAATATTGGTTACCGATAATGAAAAGTAATTCGATGGTACTAGATTCAAAGAGTACTATAGCAATCTTTAGATAGAGCAGAGGTTCATCTCAGTGCACATCCTCAATCTAATGGCTTAGTTGAGATAATAAACCAAACCCTTTCTTCAAGTATAAAAAAGTTCCTGGAAGGAGGCAAGGGTGCCTGAGTCGAGGAACTACCACATATCCTGTGGTCCTACCGAACAGCCACTGTAACAGGGGAATCCCCTTTCATGTTGGCCTACGAGGTTAAGGAAGTCATTCTCGTGGAGATTGGACATAAATCTCCACGAGTTAGAACTCATGATTATCAGATAAATAAAGCAAATCTGGGAGCCGAGAAAGACCTTTTCTTAGAACTCTAAGAGAAAGCTCACATTAGGATAGCCTAATACCAGTGACTAGTAGCCTAATAGTATAATATTTGATTTTTGCAACCATGAACTATGACTGGGAGATTAGATGCTTCGTCAAGCTAAACTTATCGATCAGGTCTTGGGGAAGTTATCCCTAATTAGATAGGCTAATTCAAGATCTCCTAGTTTGTGGGGTTAGGAATCATCAAAATCAAACACCAGGATGGCAAAGTACCTCTTCGAACTTGGCATATTGATAACCTCAAAAGGTTTTATCTTTAATACAATCTCTTATTCATTCTAGAAGGTTGTTTGTTGTCTCACTATAAAAAAAATCTGGCTCTACTGGTATAAGTATCCAATTAGAATATTCAGTGACCCTACCGAGATATTATTCAAAAAATATAGCTCTACTAGCCTAAGTATCTAACCATATACTTTGGTAAACCCATTGAGATATTACTCAAAAAACTTGACTCTGTTGGCCTAAAAATTCAACCAGTTTTTTGGTGACCTCACCAAATTATTATTTAAAAAACTTGACGCCTACTTACAAGTTGAATGAAGAAACATGTAACTCTAAACCCGACATTTCTTTTCTATACATGCATCCCTTAAAATCCAAATCCAAAATAGAACTGGTTTTATGGCAAAAAATAGCTTAGGACTTACATGAGATAATGTCTTGCAGGCTATTAAATCCATGATAAAATATTAGTTTTGTGCATATACAAGAAAGCAAAGAAGTGAGTCGAGAGGGCTCGTTGTTTTTATGGAAACAAAATATTAACTTCTTATTACCAAATTTTGCAATGAAATCAGAGCGCAAAAGATTAGATTTGATGTTAAGAGCCACAACTAGACCCAATCTTTCTACCTTAATTCGAGAAATGTTGTTTTGCTATAACATAGCACTGAGATTTTTATATTTTGTTTGGTGGAACTAAAACTACATTATGTTATGATATTATGTAATGATGCACACTACTATAATTGTATTATTTTATTTCTTATTACAATAAGGATATAATGTTAAAGCTTAGTTATTAAAAAAGACAAAAATAAATGGAAAAAAAGTTTAAGATATTGTCACGTCATGAAAATCATAATTCTTAATTTTTATTCGCCATCATGATTAATTCATTAGGAGAACTATGAAGAGAAGAAGAAATAAAAAAAAAAAGATAAGATATAATTAACATCAATATCTTCTTCTCCTTTAATTTTTACCTAATCTTCATTTATTTATTTGTTTTTATTAATGTTTTAGCTTATATTTAAACTATTATAATTTAAATTTCGACATTAAGTGTTCATTTATTTAAGCTTCTCATATTTTAATTTTAAGGAGTTACATTTTAATATTTATTTATTTATTAGCATTGAAAATTAATTTTTACAAGTTAGTTTAAAAGTTATTTTAACCCAATATTAAAAATAAGAGAAAAGAAGATAAAAAAAGAGAAAAAAATTTAATAGTGAGTGAGTAGAGAGGATATTGTTATTGGAAATTAGAGCTAGGAGTAGAACTCTTAATCACACAATAAAAATTACGGCGGAAGTAGTAATAATAATAATAAAAATAGTGGTGGAATGGTAACAATGATAAAAATAACGGTGGTGAGGATGATAATCTTCATTTCTTGTTGAGAACATTTAAATCATTTGATAAGCAAGTATTTTTAAATAATGAAAATGGTCATTATTGAAAAGAAAATAAAAAAAAATGGGGTTTGGATTGAATAGCAAAAAACCAAAATTGAGAGGCTGAAAAAGATTTTTTTAAAAAATAAACCGATGACTTGCATGTTGACCAGGATTATAACCTACGTGGTCCTTGTGATCTCAAACGGAGACCATAGGGATTTGCATTTAAAAAATAGAAACCTTAAGAGGATTATTATACGCAAGAATGGCAATTTATTGGAATTTTTATATAAAGATTCGACGAAGGAAAATAGTAATACGTTTTCCCAGGTCGGAAGCAAGCATGGACAAAGAGAATGTCAAGTTATGCCGAACGAGTTATACTAGTATCAATTATCAAATACTACATTAAAAAGAAAATTTTAACAAATAACTATTTTTGTTGCGGTGAAAATCTACAATAATCACTCCTTGATTAACATTTTAAATTTTTAATATTTAATTAATATAAAAAAATTTAGAAAATAACTAATTCACGGGGCGATTGGAGTATTTCAGTAGGAGTTATAACAAATTCGGGTATTCAAACTTTGAAGGGGTAATAGGGGGCACATATTGTATTTTTTTTTAACTCTTTCTTTTTGGCAACTATTTGACATTGACTGTATTGGAACTCAGAAATATCGAGAAAATTATTTTTCAATTTACTAAAACTTTTTTAAATTCATTTATTTCTGTTAGAGACCGCTTGCTTTGGCTTCCACACATTCTGTACGAGTGTTTAATTTTTATGAAGAATAGCCTTTCATCGTATCCCAATCTTTTAAACTTAAGTTTACAAACTTCAATAAAAAATGTTAATCAAGAAATGATTGTTCGTAAGTTTTTATAATTTAAATTTAGTTTTAAAATTTCAAATAAAAAATATTGCTCAAAATATGATTGTTTGTAAATTTTCATTATAGCGCAAACAATATTTCTAAAATTGGATTGAATGTTGAACTGAAAACGCATTCGGTCACGGGTCAAACCAGTTGAACCCAGATTAGATATCAATCAGTTCTAATTTAATATTTGAATGTTATTACATTATTATGGTTAATTTTGAACAAAATTATTTAATTACATAATTAGTTAAGTTCTTTGATTGTTTTGAATTCAACTATTAGTAAAAATAATTTTGAAATTATTTTGAAGTATAAATTAAATCAATATCGTTCAAATAGAACCGATCCGTTCATAATCTCTGAACCGTTCGGCTCACTCGATTTTTAACAAAAATCTGGTTCAATAAAATTTAGACCAAAAATTAATTCAGATCCAGTCGTGTTTTTAAAATAGTGAACGCAGGTGGATTTTGCTAAAATAAGCAAAAAAAAAATAAATAAATAAACAAAAAGCTGTGCCAATACACTATTCATGTGCAATGGCTTTCCATTGCCTTCAATTCAAACAATGAATCTCTCGCTTAAACTTATTGAATCAAGAAAGAATAGCTAAGCTCTTCGCTAGAACCCTCTGTTTCCAATTCTGAATTGTCGGAGTGCAGCATCAGAAATGGCTCCGGCCAGAGATGGTGCATCAGGACAAGATCCACAGGTAGACGGTCGACCACAAGGTCAGGGCCGGGGCGGCCGCCAAGTAAGTCCATAGGAAGATCACAGAGCACTCTTCCTGGCCAACATTGAATAGCTGTGCCATTGTGCCTGCATTGCATTGTATTCATGTTACTGTGATCATTATAGGAGTAGTGAAAAAAGGAGAAGAAGAGGAGGCAAACAAGTAGATGGAATAGTTACCGATATTCATGGCGGGCGGGAGAGTGAATTGTATCATCAACACATAGCTGTAGAGTGGATCCATTGCTAGGAATCCGAGTCCTCCAACTGCTTTCACTATGGCAATGCCGAGTAGCGGAAGGATCGCATACTTTATGAGAAGAATTGCTATTAACAGCAAAGGCCTCATGGTGGATTTCTTTAGACCTGCTTGGCAATTTTTGGAAGCCATTAGACTTCAGTTTTGATGGAATAATAATGAGTTTACATAGAAGAATCTTATTCACCTTGAGTTAGATTCCCTCCTAGTATTAGAGTAATGCAGGGTATTGTACCATTACTGCATCAAAGGAAACACGAAATATAAGAAAATAGGATACTTGAAGTACTTGTATTGCATATGTGAAGTGATAATTACTCACCCCAACAATGTGACCGAGTCTTGAATCACCCTGAGGGGGGCTGTGTCTCCAATGAGAAGCGACTTCAACCAAGTAATTATACCAATAACGAAGCCAATAATCTGTTTCAAGCCAATAATCTTTACTCCATTAGTTTCATTATCATGTGGAAATCAAGAAACTAAGATCATATGTGGCCTAAAAAATAATTATACCGCGGCAACGTTCGGTGGTGCCAATAGTTCTTCAAAAATCAAGTGAAAAATTTCCTTCACCTTTGCCAACAAATTCACCTTGATTCCACTGGATAGCAGTGGTTCATTCTACAAAAACAGAATTTTTTCAGGATAGATAAAATAACATAACTTGGACGACATGACGATATACTGATGAAAACAATTGTGTGAAATCTGTGTATCTTTTTGTTCTAGTGGTTGATTGCTGGCACTTACAATTTGGTTCTCTGCAGTTTCATCAGTAGACTTGGTTGATGTCGGAAGTAATGATTCATGATCATTTGATGCTTCTCCACCTTCAATCTTGACAATGTGCGCTTCATTATTTTCTTTGGAATCATTGGATAATTTTAGTATCTCATCATCGTGTCGCATCTTTGCATACAGAGCACCAGACTTCTTCATGAGACTATAGGTGTGAGACCATATGAAGAAACTACCAAGCTGCATCACCCAAAGCAAAATTTCTATGAATTCAGGAACAAAATTCTGATGCCAAAGCAAATAATATAGCCAGTCTTACCGCCATTGAAAGCGACGAGTAAGAGAGGCCCCGGGTTTTGCAAATGCTTGTTTCACCGAATGGACTTCCATCCTCATCGCAGATTGCAGGAACTATTATCAAGAGAAGATTTCCCAAGTTTCCTGGAATGAAACAGATGACATATGTCAAGGATACACTTCGTGAAGCAATTTATAAATGAATGATAAATCAATTTAGGCGTTCAACTTACCTGCTGAGCAGCTTGCAATGATAAGGCCTTCCAGATAGCGCGGCGGCTTCAAAATCTTCACTGCTACCCATCCAAGTGACGCTCCAATTAAGAATACAATGCCGATATTAACTGGCATAAACCACCTTTTGGGAAACAATAAAATTTCAGTAAATTTCACTCACTTGATCAAATTCTCTTCCTCATGAAATGATTTACATTGAACACATAACTGATCTTACCAGGAGATGATGTCTTGCAGAGTTACAGTTTTTGATAGACTTGCATAAATGAGTGAAGGAGTGAACACAGCAAACACAACCTGTTTAAAAGCATCGAAATCTTTTAGTATGGTAATGAGATACTTTCAGCATAGGTATGCCACTGATTTCTTTTTTTTCTGTTTTTTTTTCCCTTGCTTTATACCTTGTTCATATCTCTCCGTGCGCTAGATGTCAGGATGTTGCTATATCCCGAAGCTAAGAACGCACCGACCAGGCCTATGAGCAGCACCTGCACGACTGGCATGGATGCCACAACCAACAGGGACGAGAACCCCATCTTGTTTTATTAAATGTGTGTTGAATATAGCTTCGTGAGTGATCTCTTCAAGCTGGTTTCGGCTTCTGTTTAATTATGCCTCAAGTCTACCTCTGTCTCGGCATTACTCCTCTAGAAAACAAGCAAGAAGACTCTGCAAAATGATTTTGATTGCTTCAGTCAGAGTCATGCAATTAAAATCCATTCGTATTTTGTTCAGCATACGAAGTATTTAAGCTAAGCGATACAACAATTTAGGCAGAAGGGAAGACCAAGTTTCCAATCATCTCAAATAAGAAAACAATATCAGAAAATTTGTCAGATACCAACCAGATTAAAGGAAATAACAGATATTAAGGAAATATTCAAAAGAGAAAACAAAGGAGAAAAGAAAAGAACCAGCGGGGGAAACTGAGAAGAATGGCTTGCAACACCACGAGCAGAATTGGAGACAGAAACTGAACATATATATAGCAAATTTATAGACGAAAACAAAAGATAAATGCTGACCTGGAATCTACGTTGTCGAGGTAGCGCGTGGAAGTGGCTGAGATGGAGAGAGGAGAGGCGGCGTCCATTGAAGGGGGCGAAAGAGAGAACCAACAAGTAAAAGAGAGGATGGGAATGGACGGGAGAACGCGGAAGATTCTTTTTTTACAGGGATTGGACTTGGACGCGGCGGAATTTGGAGGACGACAGCAAGCGATAGAGTTTATATGCGAGAAAAACCTTCACCAGATTCAAGCTGAATTGTTTGGGAGGTTTGAAGAAGTCGCGAGGACGTGGGACTCGTATGAGTTCATGTATGAGACGGAAGCTCAAGAGCCACCACTTTGTCTTGGTTTTGGCTTCTTTTATTTTTTTTGCGCATATGTGCCCCTTCAATGATTAAAGAAATCATTTTTGCTTGTAGCCCGTTGAGCGCATTTTCATAAAATTGGAAATTTTTTTTCCGAATATACTCGCATACCTTGTCGTTCTTTTAAGGAAATCCATCTGCATTATTAATTTATTAATTTAAAAATAAATTTGGCCTAACACACTGATGAACCTGAATTTTGATTTTGGATTTGGTTTTGAAGATGAAAAACCCAAGTTGGTTTATTTTCATTAATTTATCGAAGGTAATTTATGCTTCTATTTAAAATAAATTTATTTTTTGATCGAGATATTAAATTATTTCAAAAACTTAAACTCATAAAATATGTATATTTTTTATTATATATATTGAATCCTATCTATCTAATATTCGGTGTAGGACTAATTTATCACATATAATATTATAATAAATATTAATTAAACCTAAAATTTATTTAGAGATATTATTTTAAAATAATTTAAATAAAATATTTTTTAAGATAGAAATGATTTAAAAAAATAAAATAATTATAGCTAATATTGATGAAATGGTGACTCGAGCGTATATGTGCATGTAATCAATCATTCATCAAGGAGGTTCCAAAATTGGGGCAATTGCTTAAAAAATAAATGCTCCGAGCGGTCGCCAGAGAGGACCAGTCATTAACCACAGAAGCGATCCTCTGGCGACAGAAAAGAATCCAATTTCAATGATAATAAATAAGAAAAGCCTACTCAGATATGCAAGCATTCAATGCACCATTTAATAAATAGAAACCAAGAACCCACCAAATCGAGTTCCAAACTCGAAAATGTAAGTTAAAATTCTAAATTACCGTTTGATTTTTTTTTTTTAAAAAAACAAATGATCTCATTTTATAATAATATCTTTAATTTAATCTTAATTTAAATCGATGTTGTTTAGTTTTATTAAAAAATAAAATGATTTCAAACAAAATATTTTCTAAATTTTTAAGTTGAATTAGATCATTTTTTTGGGCCAAGTCCCTTTTGAAGATTACTTCCTATGGATTTGAAATATTTATTTCAAATTTCAATGTCCGAACCTATTTCCCAATTATTGGGATCTTTAAATAGATATTTTAATTTCTATTGTTTTGAGGACTTTTTATTTCTCCTACCTTTTGACCAAGCATTATAGACAGACGGATCCACTGAGACTCCTTTTTTTTTAAATAAATTATTTATTCTTTCTCATCAAAATCAGGTTTAACTTCAAATCTCGTGCTATTTAATACTTTACGTCACGGATTACATGTATCATGGAGGGCTCATACGTAGTTATGACAATATAAAGGGTGTTTCGTGGATCAATGCCCTGATACGGGCCGGGTCGGGCCCATCCCTTTGTAACTTGCAAGTGCCTCCCACAACAGACCGAGCCTGATTCGTGGAAGTTACCACTTTGGGTAGGGTCCAACCGTCCAATTAGCAGCCTGCTCACAAATTGAGATGTTGCAGCCAGGTGATATCACTCGCCCCCGCTCAAATTTTCAACTAATATATGATAGTAAATCATTATCGGTTGATAGTAAGAAATAATATTGGCTTGTGCCTAATAATAAAATAATTGAGAGAAATTCTAGTCAAACTTGGCCAACCTAAAATGAGCTTTGTATAGCTAGTGAATCTGACGTCATGCTAGTGAGATACAAAAATTGATAATATATCATATTTAATATTATAATATAAAATAATATTTTAATTTTATATCGGTCGAAATGAGTGATGCTTATTGAGTTGATGATCATTGAACTGATTGCGTACCGATACGCATAGAGGTGTCAATTTGGTTTGTATTTTACGAGTAATCGAATTCGACTTAGAATTTGATTCGATTCAATAAAAAATAAATTGAGTTTAAACTTAATAAATTAACTCGTTTACAGAATAAGCCCAACTCAAACTAGCTCGAAAACTCAGTCAGTAGTCTTCCAAATTCAATTTCAGGCTTTTAGAAGGATTATAATCTTTTTTTCATCTTTCATGCCCTGATCACACATAGACGATCTCCTTTGTCTACTATCGCTCTACGCCTTGATCTCCTGGGCGTTCCGTTTAACCTCGTTTGCTCCAATCGTGATTCGCCTGTTCGAGTCTCTGACGTTGGCCGCTTTACTCCTGACTCTTAACTCTGTCTCCATCTCCCGTTCTCATTTTTTTCATTTGAGCTTGCGAGTTTGAACTCAACTGAGTTCGACCCAGTTTTTTCTAGCACGGAGCTTGTTTACACCCTTAGATACGCATGAGCCGGTACTGATGCATGATAATACATCGTTGTCGGTTGAGATTGAAAAATCATGTCGACCTGCGCCTAATAATAAAATAGTTGAGGGAGGTTTGGGTCAAACTTGGCCGACCCAAAACAAGCTTTGTATGGCTCTGGTGAACCTGACATCATGCGTGAGGCACACAGGAGGATATCTTCTGCAGAGAAGACAACATTGGCTGCTAAATAAAATATGTTTCACAGTCGGCACTTGGACAGTTGGACTGTAACGTAATTTCGTTGAAACGTTGCCGACTGGACTCGTGTTGCATAAAACCCCAATCGTTCTAAACCATAGGCATGTTTGCCATTACCTTGGTGAGCTCATCTATTTGGTTGGGCCTCTCACTTATTTGGTTTCATAAGCTGATAGATCCAATCCTGGATCGGCCAATCCTCACCATGCTCCACATGCAACATCTGCTCGCAACAAATCGAATTGCCTCCGGTAGAAGGTTGATTAGTTCTTCTACGTTAAACCTGAAGAAGATCAACAAGAGCTTTGAACTTATCCACGATATATTCCTGTTATGTTTGGTATCTACTGAAACCAACAAAGAAAATGACCGCGATTATTGCAAAACTTATTCACGATGGAATTGCATCAGCAAAACCTAAGCATAGAACTTGTGTTCATCGCATGCGCCACTCTCTTCTTCATGCACCAGCCACACAATAGCATTATCACCACTGCAAACAAAGTGTGTTTCAACCCTTATTAGCGCATATACTAGTAATGGAACACTAGTAAAATGTGGAAAATGCGCTAAGACGACCACCATGACATCCATCCCTTGCTTGCATTTGGTGATCTACATAATTACCATCTTCTACAGAAGACCACAATATCGTTATCCTTTTTTCCTTTTTTTCTGTGCTTCACGCTACAGAAGTTTTCATGGGCCGTTTATTAAATGGGTCTGGGCCGGCCCATCGTGTTGCCCGGCACTACACGCTTTAAATTTTTACCTATAAAAAATTAAAAACCCCTCCAGACACTTGCATTTCTCCATGTCCAAATGCCAGTCCATCATCATGGAGGGCATGTCGCTCAACTGCTGCCCGCTGGTCTCCGCCAACATCACCGATTTCGTCTCCCGCCGCCCTCCGAGGTAATACGCCTCTGCCACGCCCCACCTCGTCGGCAATACTACATTGCAAAGTACAACAACGACACTAGCCTGATGAAGAACCTCGACCCCAACCAGCCCTGGAACTTCATGCAGCAGGCCAACGACCACTGTGCTTACTGTGACGCCGCTTATAGCCAGGCCACCAACCCGGATCTCGAGATCAGTTCCACAACTGCAGGCTCTTCTTTCCTTTCCACCGCGCGTACCTTTACTTCTATGAGAGAATTCTCGGAAAACTAATCTGGGATGATAACTTCGGGCTACCATTCTGGAACTGGGATTATACGGATGGGATGGAGATACCTCAATTGTATGTCCACATTAGCTATGCAATCTACGACAAATTCCGGAATGCAAAAGCATCAGCCGCCCGTCGTCGGCAATCTAAACTACAACCGCACCGATTTCCCGGACCCAAATTGGGTGGACAATAACCTAAAGACAATGTACCGGCGGATGGTCTCCGGCGGGAAAACCCCACCGGCTGTTCCTCGGCAAGCAGTAGCGTAAAGGGGACAAGCCGAAACTCGGTGCAGTCTCCATAGAGATGATTCCTCACAATACAACGCACCTCTGAACCAGCGACCCAACGCAACCCCAAGGTGAGGACATGGGCTCATTCTAATCCGCCGGGCGGGATCCTATCTTCTACGCACACCATGCTAATGTGGACCGGATGTGGGTGCTGTGGGAGGGGCTGGCAGGCAGGATCCGAAAGAACTATCAACAAAAGGATTGGCTTGACGCTGCCTTCTTCTTCTACTAGGAGAGCATGCAGCTGGTGAACGTGAAGGTGAGAGACCTCCTTGACACGCAGAAGCTCGGGTATGTTTACCAGGACACGCCGATGCTGTGGCTGCACGCACCTCCCACTGAGACTATTGGGATTCGCAGCGGAAGGTTCATGAATCACCTTATTTTAAATAATATAAGAAACGGAAAGTACTATAAAATAAAAGAAAATAACAAGATAAAATAGCGAGAGATCCACTATCAGAAGATAAAAGCTTTTACAAGAGTCTATAAGAAAGACTTCACTCTTTTTTATTCAACTAAACTCTTTCACCAAGCCTCGGTAATGCCTCGACCTTTAGAGAGAATTTCCAAGAGAGCATCACAAGAAACCACCACGAGAGACCACCGAGAAGCACTAGAAAGACCCACATACGAGAGCTAACACACACTCTCTTTCTCTTCTCTCTCTTCTCTCTATTCCTCTCTCTCTATTTCTCTGTAGTTCAACCTCAAACTGCATCATATCTAAGTCCTATGTATTATAGTATATTTATAGACCCTTATTGAGTCTGAGTTTTACTCTAATTAAAACTACTAATATTACAAATCAATCATAAATCTAAATCCAACTTTGGATTTCTACTTTAACTCAAACTCTAATTTGAGTTTGAGACACCTAAACTCAACAATCTCCACCTTGGCTTGAACTCGGGCGTGCCACCATCATGAATCTTCAGCCGTCATCTCTCACCCAGTCCCTACCCCTAGGCTACTATCTTATTCAGCTAATTACAAGATGCGAGCTCGAACCAATCTCGAATTCACTTTTCGACCTCATTCTTGGTCTTGCTCCCGCACGGCTTCACACAAAAGCCACTGCCTTCTCCACTTGCCGGACCTCCTGAGCACTGCCTCCTATCGCCAAAGCATTGCCTCACCCGGTTTGTACCCTAGCAACTGGCCTTCGCTGTCTTGAGCCGCTCTCCTCCTATGCAGGCTTCACAAAAGCTGAGCTCCATCGCGCCTATGCCAAACCCTGCACAATCTGATAGTCCTTGGGTTGTGAGGTGGTGATTTCGTGGTTCCCCGGCGGCTTTCGACCAGTCAGTGTCTGCGCTGCAGCCCCTGGTTTGTGTCGCCGGAACCTTGGCCTCCCTAGAGGAGAAGCCCCACTAATGTTTTCGCCATCCGCCTATGTGCGCCTGCATAACCTACCGCGTTCGTCACCACTTCGAGCCCCTCCACCGGCCGAGTCGTTGCCATCGTCCGTCTCCTGAGCTCCAACCTTCGTCTCTGCTCACACAACTTTACTCAGTCAAAATCACAAACACCGTAACTGCAAACACTGGAGGACATCCCTTCTCCTCCCTTCTCCAACGTCCTCCACGGACGCTATAAGCTAGGCCACGTCCTCGGCCATGACACCTTCACCAAGGCCCACCATGGCCGCGACCTCCGCATCGAAGAGAGCGTCGCCATCGAAGTCATCAGTAAGGATCTCATCCACCGCGATCCCGCCCTCGCAGCCCCTCTCCGCCGTTGACTTCTGCCACTCCCGTGGCATCTGCCACCGTGATCTCAAGCCGGAGAATCCCCTCCTCGACCATAACGGCAACCTCTAGGTCTCCAACTTTGGTCTCTCTGCCCTTCCAGATCAGATCCGCTAGGACGGCCTCCTTTGCACATAGTGCAACACCCCGGCCTACGTTGCCTCAAGTCGTCGTCAGACCTGCGCCATCATGTGGGGTCACACGCCGCCACAACCTGAGCGGCCTGTGCAGCCTCGCGTTGCCCCACGCGTTGGTGCCCAGCATAGCCCACGCGCTGTCCTGCGCATTGATGTACTGCACAGCCACACGTTGCCTACGCAGTCGTGCGTGCTGCCCGCACACTGTGGCGCTACGCGCACTACTAGACGCTTCCGTCGCCATTCCCTGCGTTGGATTTGCGCCGCTGTCGGGTCACATGCAGCCATGCCGCCTCGCTTTGGCTGAGAGGGATGAAGATTTTGCAGATACAACCCTCAAATTTTCTTCGAATCTCGATCTGTTTTTACCTTCTTTTGTCATAAGGCAAAATTTATCTTGTCGTCAAAATTTTTTCACATCGAGTAAGGATTTTGCCATCTTGGTTGTTTACTCCTACGCTCTGATACCAATTGTTGGGATTCACAGCGGAAGGTTCACAAATCATCTTGTCTCAAACAACACAAGAAATGAGAAGTAATACAAGATAAAAAAAAATAACAAGATAAGCCAGCAAAAGATCCACTATCAAAAGATAAAGACTTTTACAAGAGGCTATAAGAAAGACTTCACTCTTTCTTATTCAACTAAACTCTTTCACCAAGTCTCGGCAACGCCTCTACCTTCAGAGAGAATCTTCAAGAGCACCACGAGGAATCACCACGTGAGACTACCGAGAAGCACTAGAAAGACCCACACACGAGAGCCAACACTCTCTCTCTTTCTCTTCTCTCTCTTCTCTCTATTCCTCTCTCTCTATTTCTCTCTAGTTTAACCTCAATACTATGTATTATAGTATATTTATAGGCCCTTATTGAGTCTGAGTTTTACTATAATTAAAACTCCTAATATTAGAAATCAATCATAAATCTAAATCCAATTTTGGATTCGTACTTTAACTCAAACTCTAATTCGAGTTTGAGACACCTAAAATTTAACATGAGGCAGGGGAGAAGAAGCCGATCGGCATTGAAGCCCCAAAGTTTCACTTAATCCTTGACAAACCGATAAGCCTGACTGTAAAAAGATCATAAATAATGAGGCAGGAGGAGGTGCTAGTGGTGGACTGTTGATCTCAAGACATCTAATGTTGAATTTAAATTTATATTTTATGTTAAATATTTATTATATAATATTAAAATTTATAATTAAAGTAAAATTTAGATTTAATAAGAATTTATAAATATTTTAATAATATATAAAGTTTAAGTATGACACTAAGATTGAACTAGAGAGAATTAAAAAGAGAGAAATAGAGAGAATAGAGATGAGAAAAAAAAGAAAAAATATCGGCTCTTGTGTGGGGGTCTTTTTGATACTTCTTAATGATCTCTTGTAATAGTTTCTCGTAGTAGTCTCTTGGAAATGCTCTTTAAAGATGGAAATATCGCCAAATTTTAGTGAACTCTTTATTGTAAACTCTTATAAAATATGCTGATAGCAGATCTCTTGCTCTCCCTATAGACATAATCGATTTTGAGTGAATCACATATATCGTTGTGTTTTTCTTATTTTTTTGTTATATCTTGTATTATTTTTCATTGTTTATATTGTTTGAGAATAAGTCAATTCATAAACCTTCTGCTATGAATTATAATAATTGATATCAGAGTTTAGAGGCAAATAATCAAAATGGTAAAGTCATTACTCAAAATGAAAAAATTTGATAATAAAATAAAATTTATTTTGTAGTAGAAGAAGATGAAGGTAGTTTTTATTTACAAAATATACAAAAGATGTTAGAGGGTAAAAAAAAGCTTGCTAAAATCAGAAGGTATTAAATTTAATTATTTTATGATTGATTGACGAGATTTTGTATAATATCATCGATAAGGAAACGACGGTGGATGTTTGGACAAAGATCAAGAAGTTGTATATATTGAAAAATCTCACAAATAAGTTCTATCTAAAATAATAATTCTATAAACTGCGTACAAGTGAAGGTACAATTATGTTGTATCATCTAAATACCTTCAATAAAATTATCAATTTTTTTAAAAAATTGATGTGAAGTTCGAAGAGGACAATAAAGTACTAATTCTCTTGATGTTTCTCTCCTTTGTATGATCATATTATGACCATACTTTTTTATAATAAAAAAAATTCTCAAGATGGAATAGGTAACAGCTAGTCTCCTTTTTAATGAGAAAAGAGAAACTCTAATATCAATATTGAGACTGGTGAAGTATTAGTAGTTTACTAAAGAAGAAGACTGAGAGACTGTGGAGAAAATAAGTAACGATCCAAATCAAAATTGATGGTGAAGATACAATATTATTTGTGTTAGAAGTATGGCCACATCAGGTGATATTATCTGGAGTTTGGAAAGATAGAGCCTTCTAATATGGTGATAGTAGTAGTGGATAATACTTCTAAGAATAGTGTGGATAGAAATGTTCTTACGATATCCACAAAAATTGACACTTCTGGTAAGCGAATTTTAGATTCTATTGGTTTTTATCGTGTTTGCTTTAGAAGGTACTGGTTTACTTCTTATGAGGAGAATAAGAAGGAAAATATTATTCGATTAGGTGATAATTTAGTTTGTGAGATCACTGGTATAGGATTAGTAAAAATTTAAATGTTTGATAAAACAGTTTGTACTCTTACCAAGTTGAGGTATATCCCTAATATAAGCGAATAAATTGCCTAAGAGATGGGTGAATTAGGTATTGAAAATCAATGTCACATCTTTAGGGTAAAATTCAAAATCAATCCAATCCACAATCAAATGAGCATTAAGTAAATAAGATATAATAAAGGATGGAGTGTGCTAAAATTTAACATAACTCGGAGACCAATTCTCCTACTCTACGGCCTTTACCTCGGTCTAAAGGACGTTAACTCTTTCACTAAAAATGCTGTTTTGTCAGTAAAACCAACCCCGTACAATGTTCTTGCTCCAATAGGCAAATATACTCCAAATTGGAGTTAATAACTCTCAATCACTCTAAACAATCTTAGAGTAGATTATAAGTAAAAATTCATAAGAATTAGAACAATCTAATAATCACACAAAATTCTCTCAAGATTAAAAGAAAGGGCAATGAAAGCTAGTTTGAGATTGGAAGATCATAAGGTGTTCCTTATTTTGCCCTAGTTACCTTTTGATTTACCCTAGATGTATGCCTAGGAATACAAAATAAACAAATTTACAGGTGATCAATTTGAACTTAACCACTCTCATACATAATCTAGAATATTTCGTAAAAATATCTTTTGATTTAATTCCCAACAAACATATGGTTAACTTTTAATTAGGGTTGTAAACTTACCCAAATGACCTTGATCCCACTCACATACCCCACATGTTGATCAACTTATTCCCACTATCCCATTTTGTGAGGAACTCTAAGCAGTCCTTCTCACCAATGGTGTCCACCTTCCTCACCTTCCTCAAGCTACATTCTTGCTGAAGTTGTGGGGAGCTTCCCATCGTCGACAAGTCAAAGTCCATAAATAATGTATGAGCTTAATCTTGCAAGGATTTTGAAGATTTTTCCAAATTTATGGAGATTATTGGAAGATCAAAAGAGGATTTTGAACATCTTTGTCTTTTTTTTGTTTTTAGTCTTTGGAAGCACAAAAGTCACTTTATACAAAGTTAGCTCCATGCCAATTTAAAGACCGAGAGAGGATCACATATACCCTTATATGATCCATTTTTTTGTTTGATTTTGTAATTTCTCATGTTTCAGCTGATTGTTGAAGTCAAAAGTCTTTTTTTTTTTTGGAGAGAGGGGGGGTGGGAAGCAGATATTGGTAGATATTATTGTTGAAGTCAAAAGTTCGAATTTTTTTTTTTTTAATGCAAGGTGAAGGTTATACTAGGTGTAATTTTTTTTTCATCATTGTGCTTATATTAAAGGATCAATATATGGTGCATTTACAATTTTATTACTTTATGTTGATGATATGTTGATAGCTAGCAATGATCTGAATGCAGTTAAATGCTTAAATTTTGATATGTTTAAAAGATTTGCTACAAAGAATCTTGGACTAGTAAAGGAAATCCTTGGAATGAAAATTTGCAGAGGCAAAAAGAATTAAAAATTATGATTAAGTTAATTTGGTTATGTTTCAAAAATTTTAGAACTACTTAATATGACTTATTACATGTTTGTTTCTACAACATCAGTTGTTCAATTCAAGTTATCAAAGAGTGATTCTCCAAGAATTAAAGTTGAGAAGGTAAAAATGAAAAACATTCCTTATACTTTTGCAATTGGTAGCTTGATTTATATTATGACTTGTACAAAACCTAACATTTTCCATGTAGCGAGACTTGTTTCTAAATATATTTCTAATCCACATGGGAACATTGACAAAGTAGTTATGTGGATCCTTCGATATTTGAAGGAGACAAAACAAATATGTGTTGATACTTTGTAGACTTTGATTTAGAAGTGGTTGATTTTGTTGATGTAGATTATGCATTGCAGAGATACTAGAAAATTCACTACACGCTAAGTTTTTAGTGTATGTTGTGGGGCAATTAGTTGGATGTCAAGATGGCAAGATATTGTGACATTATCTACTACAAAAGTTTACCATATGGTTGTGATAGAGTCATTGAAGGAGATAAATATGGCTAAAGAGGTAGTTGCTATGTTTACTATGAATCAAAGTGCATTTCATTTGGCCAAAAATGTTGTATTTCACTATAGTCATATCATTTCATTCATTGGGTCTTTGAGTAGGATTATTTAGAAGTCGAGAAAAATTATTCTGATAAGAATCTTGCTGATATTTTTACAAAGATTGTCTCAAGTGAGAAGCATCACATGCATTAAGATTTTTGAGATTGGTAGAGGCACAATGCTAAAGCTTGGAGAGCAATGCATAGGTAGTAGCTAATTTGAAAGTTGGAGATTTGCCTTCAAGTGAAAAATTATTGTCACTTGTTACTTAGTAAATCTAAAGTAAGTTAGTTTATTTATATTTATTTATGCAAAATGTCCTATATTTGTAACCATTGGATGTAATGGTTCTAATGATTATTATGTTTGTTTTCTTAGACATGCATGTTAGGGTAACATAAAAGAGAAAAATAATGATGAGAGAATTAGAGAGAAAGAGTGATAGAAAAGGGAGAAAGGGAGGAAAAGTGTGGATCTCATTACTCTTAAATTTTTTTGAAATGTTGTTGGTGATTATAGAAAAGACTGAGTGCTTTTTGATCAAAGTTAGAAATCCAAAATATTATAATATTTGAGGTGATGTTCTTTTGTAATATGTAATCTCTCTAAAAAATAAAAGTTAGAAAATATCCCTCAAAAAGTCAAATTAAATTTTTTTAACTCTTGATATAATTAACAGGGTAACTAATATGTAAAATGACCTTTATATCTTTAATAACTTAATTTCTCTCCCACCCACCCTCTTACCCATGATTTGGCCTAAAAAAACCGCTCTTCTATTTGTCTCTCCTCCTCCTTCTCCTTCTTTCTCTTCCTTCCCTCTCCTCCTTCTCATGCCCATTGTAGCTATGAGATCGATTTCAACAACATAGAGTTGCTAAAAGATTGTGGCTATGAGATCGATTTTGGCAGTCTAGAGTTGCTAAAACTCCGTAGAGCTACCTCAAATCACAAATTAATAAAATTTTAATTTGAGTGCGTTATTAGTTATTGTGGGAATATTGACTTTATAATAGTGGAAGAACATAAGATAAGAAAAGGAAGTGAGGAAAAAGCTTTAATGTACATTGTTGCCCCACTCCTCAATGCTAGACCGTATAGAGTCTAACTCTATCAGGTCTTGACTTAATCTTCGACAAATATTGATGACTTGGTTTGGTAGTGTTATCTAGTGGGACATGGAAAGGGAATGGGGATTGAAGTATTTCTAATAGTCTGAGCATTGACAATAAATTCTTTTAGTTAAAGTGTTTCCATTAGCCCATAAGGTGTTGGAAATAACTTTTTGGATCAAGTTTGATTTGATTCAGTTTAATATTCAGAATTCAATTTTTATTCGAGTATGATTCGATTTGTTCAATGTTCAAAACTTGATTTCGATCAAATTTGATTTGATTCAATTCAATGTTTAAAACTCAACATCGATTCAAGTATGACTTGATTCAGTTTAAGTCAGGTTCAGCCTTGTTTTGGTTCAATTTGATCTAACTAAGTTTTAGTTTAAACTCAACTTGACCCAATTAGAGTTTAGATTTGAGTTTAATTTGACTCGATTAGAGTTGTTTGAATTTGTTTTAACCTTATTAAAGTTGGTATTAACCCAACTAGGATTTAACTCAAACTTGTTTTAACCCAATTAGGGTCTGACTTGAATTTTGATTTGATTTTGGGTTGATCTGATTTGAACTCGATTGGAGTTGGGTCTAAACTAATCTGACTTGGATTAACTCAACTTCGATCTGAGTCCAATTCAATTTGAGTTTTAGTCCATTAACTTGATTGATTTAAATCTATTTGGCAGTCTATTTAAGTCAATTTAGTTTTGTTTATTCGCTTCAACTGAGTTCGCTTGGGTTTAATGTGATTAAGTCACTTTAATTTAATCAATTTATGTTAATCGATTTGGTTCGAGAGCTCTTGAGTTTTCATAATAACTTTAGGCAAGTCCACAAACCGGTCTAGATGTGCAAGTCCTAGTACTGGCTTAGATGTAAAAGTCTGAGAGTGTAAATTTGAAAGCTAATTTGAATGCGAGTCTGAAAACTAGTTTAGTTGTAAGTCTGAGGGTTGGTTTAAATGCAAACCTGAAGGCTAGTAAAGTGGTAAGCCTAAAAATTTACATAAAAATAAGTCTAAAGACTTGCATGATGGCGAGTTCTAAAGTTGACATTTTGGCGAGTTTGAAGGTTGACATAATGACGAGCCTAAATATTGACAAAACAGTGAGTCTGAAAGCCAACATAAGTGGGAATCCAAAGATTAGTATTATGGCAAACTTGAAGACTGGTAAAGTGACAAGTTCGAAGGCTGATAAATGATAAGCCCAAGACTGGCACAAATACGAACCCGAAAATTAGTATAATAATGAGCCTGACTAACAAAGTGGTAATACACATAATTAAAAACTTAAGGTCAAATCTTTTCTTTGTTTTCCTTCCCTTTTATCTTGCAACAAGTTGCACTTCATTTCCTTTTTTTTTTTCACCCTACAACTGACCACCATTATTTTCTCTTCGCCACATGTTGGGAGCAAGCACGCTTGAAAGCCAAGTTTTTTGTATTTTTTTTATACTCCCTTTCTCCCCTTACAACTGGCACTCATAACAACTTTCTTCACTTTTTTTTAATTCCCTTCCCTCATCTTCTTCTCCTTCCATTAGAGATCGGCTCCTCTTTTTTTCTCTCTCTTCTTCACCAAAGCTCCAAGCCTCCTTATCTCCTCTTCACTAAGCCTATGATCATTCATGGCCAGATCTGGCCATGAATGGTGATGGACGGGCAAGAATGCTGGCAGGACCTGATGGATAGAGCCCTCGGGCTGCTTCTCAATGCTAGAGGGGGCTACTTTTTGACGCCGATGATGTCCATAAGGCGGGTGAAGCGAGCACATGGAAGCCGACAAGCTAGGGGCCGATTATTCGAAGGGGGCCCACGGGTTGGGTCTGATGAGATGCGAATCTGAGGTCCAACAGTGAGCTCACAGGTTAGGCAGTGGGGACTCCAACGAGACAATAGGCGAGGTGTAGGGAAGGGGAGCTCTGGCGTGTGAGGATAGGCTGGTTGACAGTGAGCTGTAGTGCATGGAAGAGGCCGGGCCTACACAGTAGGCGGAGCTTGCGAGCATGGACAAAGTCGGCAGGCAAACAGAGCTTGAGAGGCTGGCAGGTTGCTTGTGTGGTAGAGTAGAGTTTTCGGCAAGGATTGCGACATCAGGGAGGTTGGCAGCAGGCGGCTTGGTCCAGCGGAGGGGAGAGTAGAGCTAGAGAGGTTGGTGGGGTGCGCACGCGGTAGAGCTCAGATCGGGGTGGCAGAGGCTTGAGATGGGCATAAATGTGGAATTGTTGAGTTTTAGATGTCTTGAACTCTAATTAAAGTTTGAGTTAAAGTAGGAATCCAAAGTTGGATTTAGATTTATATTATTAGGAATTGTAATTATGTAAAACTCAGGCCCAATAAGAATCTATAAATATACTATAATATATAGCACTTATGTGTGGCGTAGTATTGAGATTGAACTAGAGAGAAAGAGAGAGAGGAATAGAGAGAAGAGAAAAAAAGAGAGTGTTGGCTCTCGTGTGTGGGTCTTTCTAGTACTTCTCGGTGGTCTCTCGTGGTGGTTCCTCGTGGTACTCTCTTGGAGATTCTCTCTGAAGGTGGAGGCGTTGCCGAGGCTTTGAAAAAGAGTTTAGTTGAATAAGAAAGAGTGAAGTCCTTCTTACGATCCGTGAAACTTCCGCTGTGAATCCCAACAATTGGCATTAGAGCCTAGAGGCAAACAACCAAGATGACAAAGTCCTTACTCGAGGTGGAGAAGTTTGACGGCAAGATAAATTTTGTCTTATGGCAAAAGAAGATGAAGGCGGTTCTTACTTTTCAAGGTCTACAAAAGACGTTAGAGGGAAAAGAAAAGAAGCCGGTCAAGATAAGCAATAAAGACTGGGAGGAGATAGATCAAAAGGCATTGAATTTAATTATTCTAAACCTGACTGATGAGGTTTTGTACAATGTCATTGACGAAGAGACGACGATGGACATCTGAACAAAACTCGAGAAGTTGTACATGTCAAAAAGCCTCACGAACAAGTTCTATCTGAAACAACAGTTGTACGGACTGCGTATGAGCGAAGGTACAACTATATTACATCACCTAAATGCTTTCAATAAGATTATCAATGATTTGCTGAAAGTTGATGTGAAGTTTGAAGAGGACGATAAGGCGCTGATTCTCCTGATGTCTCTTCCTGCTTCGTATGATCATATTGTGACCACAATTCTTTATGGTAAAGAAACTCTTAAGATGGAAGATGTGACAACTAGTCTTCTTTCTAATGAGAGAAGGAGAAACTCCAACATTAATATGGAGTTTGGTGAAGGATTGGTGACTCACGAAAGAGGAAGATTAAGAGAGCGTGGAGAAGGCAAGCAACGGTCCAAATCAAAATTGAAGGCGAAAGTATAATGCTATTCATGTAAGAAGTATGGCCATATTAGACGGTATTGCCCTGAATGTGGGAAGATAGAGTCCTCCAATACGACGACGGCAACATTGGATGATATTTCTGATAATAGTGCAGATGGAGATGTTCTTGCAGTATCCGCAGAAATCGACACTTCTGGTAAGTGGATTTTAGATTCTGGTAGTTCTTATCATATTTGCTCCAAAAAGAATTGGTTTACTTCTTATGAGGAGAATAAGAAGAAAAGTATTGTTTGGTTGGGCGATAATTCAGCCTATGAGATCGCCGGTGTGGGAACAGTTAAAATCCAGATGTTTGATGGAGAGATTCGAACTCTTACTGGGGTGAGGCATGTCCCCAAGATGCGAAGGAATCTAATTTCACTTGGTGTACTGGACTCAAAAGGCTGTAATTATTCAGCAAGAGATGGAGTCATGAAGGTGACACATGGTATTAGAATCCTAATGAAAGGTGATAAGTGTGACAATGTTTATCGATTGATAGGAAACACCATTGCAGGTGGAGTTCCGATGGCTACAGTAGTGAAGAGGAAGCACGATAGTCGGAGTAATTTGATGTCTCCTCAAATTACTTTTACTACAACAGCAGACACAGGTCATCCGAAAAGCTTTCAAAAGTATAAAACTGTAGACATGAAGAACAAATTCGAGGTTGACTCGAGTTCACATCTTGAAATTAGCTGAATAAGCTAGTAGCCCAAGGGCAGGGGCTGGATGAGAGATGACGGCTGACGATTCGTGATGATGGCACGCCCGAGTTCAAGCCAAGGTGGAGATTGTTGAGTTTTAGATGTCTTAAACTCTAATTAGAGTTTGAGTTGAAGTAGGAATCCAAAGTTGGATTTAGATTTATATTATTAGGAGTTGTAATTGTGTAAAACTCAGGCCCAATAAGAGTCTATAAATATACTATAATATATAGCACTTATGTGTGGCGTAGTATTGAGATTGAACTAGAGAGAAAGAGAGAGAGGAATAGAGAGAAGAGAAAGAAAGAGAGTGTTGGCTCTCGTGTGTGGGTCTTTCTAGTGCTTCTCGGTGGTCTCTCGTGGTGGTTCCTCGTGGTACTCTCTTGGAGATTCTCTCTGAAGGTGGAGGCGTTGCCGATACTTGGAGAAAGAGTTTAGTTGAGTAAGAAAGAGTGAAGTCCTTCTTGTAAACTCTTATAAAAGCCTTTATCTATTGATAGTGGATCTCCTGTTGTCTTATCTTGTTATTTTCTTTTATCTTGTATTACTTCTCGTTTCTTGTGTTGTTTGAGAACAAGGTGATCCGTGAAACTTCTGCTGCGAGGCCACAGCTGCACTGGGTCATTGTCGCCAAACCACCACCCTGGGTCACCGTCAAACTTGTGCCATTATGCCGGGTCACATGCCACCGCAGCCTCACGCTGCCCCGCACCCTGGCGCTCAGTGCAGCCCGTGCAGCCCGCGCTACCGAGCACTGCAGCGCTACGCGCGCCACCGGCCACTTCCACTTCCGCTGCCGTGCCCCGCCAACGTCAGCCATCTCACTCTAGCCGAGAGGGATGAAGATTTTGCAGATACAACCCTCAAATTTTCTTCGAATCCTTGTTGCGGAAAATATCGATGTCCACCACAATTCACAATATAGAGGAAGAACAGAAAAGAGAAAAAGATAGCACACAAGAGATATATGTGGGAAGACGATCCAGAGAATATTGTATTAATGAGGAAGAGAAAAGAGAAGATTACAACGACGGAGACGAAACTCCAATATCACCAACTCTCCCTCTCTTTTTCTATTTCTTGAGACCCTTACATCAATGGTGTATTTATAGATGTGGCCTAATGATGTTTGAGTCAAAGTAGAAGACTGACTCAAATAAGGCTTCTACTAATTTAAGACTTCTAGTAGAAGATAAATCTAGATAAGGATTAGGCCCATTAAATAATTTCCTAATATAATTAAGACTAACCGGAAAATCCAGATTCGAGACACCATAAAGCCAACAATCTCCACTTTGGCTCGAATCATCTTATTCTCTGAATTTGAATCTTCAATAGATGTCTTTGCCATTACCTCTTGGGATTGGATCAACGACCTTGGATATTGATCAAGTCCAAACAGAGCTTGAACTTATCAATTGGAATCACCTTCGTCAACATATCTGCAGGATTTCTTGAAGTATGAATCTTTTGTAAAGAAATCTAGCCGTCTTCAATAATATCCCGAATAAAATGAAATCGGACATCTATATGCTTTGATCTGGCATGATACATTTGGTTCTTCGCAAGGTGTATGGCGCTCTGACTGTCGCAAAAAATAGGAAGAACATGTTGAGAAAAACCAATTTCACTTGCCAAACCTGTTAGCCATAGGGCTTCTTTGACGGCTTCTGTAGCTGCCATATACTCAGACTCTGTTGTAGATAATGCTACAGTTGACGGTAAGGTACACCTCCAAATAAAGGTCATCCACAAAAGTGAAAAGATAACCAGTGAGGGATCGGCGTCGATCAAGGTCTCCAGCATAGTCGAATCGACATAGCCATAATTTTGGCCTCTTGCACTGTGTTCCTGTCGAAACAAATAAACAATATTAAGAGTACCTTATATAATCTTAATAGCCATTTCATGGGCCTGCCAGGCTTTTTTCCTTTTCCTGGATGTGCCATTAACGACTAACCAACGCTGATGCTTGTGCAATATCAGGTCTTGTGCATACCATAGCATACATTAGACTTCCAACAGCACTTGAAAATGGGATGTTCTCCATGTATGCATGCTCTTCATCTGTAGAAGGACATTGTTGAGCTGAAAGCTTGAAGTAAGATGCCAAAGGAGTACTGACGGATTTTGAATTCTGCATGTGAAAACGAGAAATAATCGTCTCGAGATATTTGCTCTGTTTAAGCCATAATTTTCCATGCTTTCGATCTCGATCAATCTCCATACCGAGAATCTTCCTTGCAGCACCTAAATCTTTCATCTCAAATTCATTTTTCATTTTAAACTTTAAATCATTCAGTAGAGATATGTCTTGAGTAGCGATAAGCATATCATCAACATAAAGAAGCAATATAATAAATGAGTTATTGGCATGCATCTTAAAATAAACACAACAATCATGTTTGCAGTGGATGAAATCTTGACCCAGCATGAAACTGTCAAACCTTTTATACCATTGCCTTGGAGACTGTTTCAAACCATAAAGTGATTTGTTCAACTTGCAAACAAAATTTTCTTTGCCTTCTTGGATGAACCCTTCAGGCTGTTGCATAAAAATTTGTTCTTCTAATTCTCCATGCAGAAAGGCAGTTTTGACATCAAGCTGTTCTAACTCACGATTATGAAAAGCAACTAAAGCAAGTAGAAAACGAATAGATGTGTGTTTAACCACAGGAGAGAAAATTTCATTAAAGTCAATACCCTCCTTTTGTGAATACCCTTTTGCAACTAAACGGGCCTTGAATTTAACACCATCTATCTCCGAGAAATCCTCTTTCTTTCGAAATACCCACTTGCAACCAATTGCTCTTTTACCTTTTGGTAATTTCATCAGATCCCAAGTATGGTTCTTTTGAAGAGAATCCATCTCTTCATTCATAACAACTTGCCACTGAGAAGAATTCTTATCCTGCACTGCTTCTTTATAGGAGGTAGGATCACCATTGTCAGTAACTAAAGCAAAAGTTACCATATCTTCAAAACCATACCTTTCAGGTGACTTTATTTTTCTTTGAGATCTTCGATGTGGAGACTTTTCAGAAACTTGATTCTTAGAATTTTCGTGAGAGTTGGGCATATCTTGAATATCTTCTTCTGAAGGAACTACATGCTCCACCTCCACTTGCATTATATCATTAGGATCTTTCTTGAGAGATTTTAGCATAACACTTTCATTAAATACTATGTCTCTCTCAATAATTACATTTGAAATAGTAGGATCCCACAAACAATAGCCTTTGACGCCTTTGGCATAACCCAGGAAAATACACTTTTTGGAACGTGCATTTAACTTATCCTTGACAACATGCACATAAGCAGGGCAACCAAAAATCTTTAAAGAAGAATAATTTGCAGGATGACCAGTCCATACCTCTTCAGGAGTCTTGCAATTAATGGCTGTTTAAGGAGAGCGATTCACAATGAAGCATGCTGTATTGATTGCTTCTGCCCAAAAATCTTTATCAAGATTAGCTGTACTGAGCATACTACGTGCTTTCTCCAACAAGGTTCTGTTCATCCTTTCAGTCACACCATTTTGTTGAGGTTTTCCTGGGATGGTAAAGTGGCGTTTGATGCCTTCAGCTTCACAGAATTTGAGAAATTCTGTTGATTTGTACTCTCCGCCATTATCACTTCTGAGGTATTTGATTTTTCTACCAGTCCTTTTTTCAACTGAAATTTTCCACCGTTTGAAAACAGAAAACACTTCGGCTTTGTGATGCAAAAAATAAATCCACACTTTTTTGGAAAAGTCATCAATAAAACTGACAAAATAACGAGCACTAGATTTTGATGGAATAGGAGAGCACCACACATCAGAATGAATGTAATCAATTAAGCCTTTAGTGCAATGAATACCGGTGTTAAACTTTACCTTGGACTGTTTACCATAGAGGCAATGCTCGCAGAAATCCAATTTACATGAGTTGAGGCCTTTCAGTAATTTTCTTTTGTTGAGCTCACTTAAACCTTGCTCACTCATATGACCGAGACGCATATGCCATAAGTGGGTCATATCAGAAGAAGAGGCCTGAGAAATTGCTGGTCCACCTGCAACGGTTTTTCCTACTAACTCATATAAATTTTCATGCTTTAGGCCCTTCATCACTATCAATGAGCCTTTAGCAACCTTAAGAACTCCACCTTCAGTAGAATACTTATAACCAGTAGAATCCATAGCACCTAAAGAGATCAAATTCTTTTTCAAATCAGGAACATGTCTGACATCAGTAAGAGTTCTAATAATATTATCAAACATCTTAATTTTGATTGTTCCAATTCCAACAGTTTTGCATGGATTATTATTACCCAGCAAAACTAAACCACCATCATAAGGCGTGTAGTTTTCAAACCAATCCTTATTAGGACACATGTGATAAGAACAACCAGAATCAAGAATCCAAATATCATGGTAACGATCAAAATTAGAACTAATAGAAAGAATGTTACCCAAATTATCATCAGAACTCTCTTCAACAACTGAAACTTGTTCTTTGGCTTGCTCTTTAGATTGAGATTCTCTTTCTTTCTTTGCTTGGAGCTTCCAACAATCTTTAATTGCATGTCCCATCTTCTTACAATATCTGCAGTTTATTTCTTTGGATTTGGATCTAGAACGACCTGTTCTTGATCTTTCTTTGGTACGACCTCTGACAATTAATGCTTCTGAGTGTGACACATCCCTCCAATCTTTTTCAAATATTCATTAGATAGAAGGGCAGCAGAAATATCGTCAAATTTCAAATCCTTTCCATACATGAGAGTAGTTTTAAGATTCTCAAGAGAAGGAGGTAAGGACGATAATAAAATAATTGCCTTGTCTTCATCTGCAATTTTAACATCAATGCTTAACAATTGAGAGACAAGTTTATTGAAAGCATTAAGATGATCAACTATATTCGTACCTTCTGTCATTCGAAAATTGAAAAGCTTCTGCTTTAAATAAACTCGATTTGAGATAGACTTACTCATATACTGTTTCTCCAGCTTTTTTCATAACTCTGAAGGTGATGTTTCATCAAGAAACGGATAGAATACCTCATCGGTAAGACTGAGGATGATTGTGCTATGTGCGCTGGCCTTTTGGTTTTCCCAAACACTTTCGGTGACATCTTCAGGCTTGACGTCCTCCAATGTGTGTCTCAACCCTTGTTGAGTAAGAATTGCACGAACTCTTGCTTGCCAAATAGGAAATCCTTGCTTTCCATTGAATTTCTCTAGATCGAACTTCGTAGTAGACATATTGAACCAAGCTCTGATGCCACTTGTTGCGGAAAATATCGATGTCCACCACAATTCACAATATAGAGGAAGAACAGAAAAGAGGAAAAGATAGCACACAAGAGATATATGTGGGAAGACGATCCAAAGAATATTGTATTAATGAGGAAGAGAAAAGAGAAGATTACAACGACGGAGACGAAACTCCAATATCACCAACTCTCCCTCTCTTTTTCTATTTCTTGAGACCCTTACATCAATGGTGTATTTATAGATGTGGCCTAATGATATTTGAGTCAAAGTAGAAGACTGACTCAAATAAGGCTTCTACTAATTTAAGACTTCTAGTAGAAGATAAATCTAGATAAGGATTAGGCCCATTAAATAATTTTCTAATATAATTAAGACTAACCGGAAAATCCGAATTCGAGACACCATAAAGCCAACACTAAGCCAGCAAGTGAAGAGGTTAGGGCTCCGGCCGGGATGGGTGGAGCAGGTGGCCAATAGCATAAGGCCATGGTTGGCCACAACCAATCTTCTCCTCTCACTTCAAGAAGATTTGGAGTCAAATTTTTTATTAGCTCAATTTTATAAATTAATTTTTTAAATTTCTTTGATTGGTATATAATTTCATTGATTGAGATTTATTTATGGATAAAGAAATTTGAAAAATGTATCATTGGTGAATATTAAATTTTTATGGAAATATTTGTAATTTTCTTTGAGAAAATTTGGACCAAATCATACTTTTGTAAATTTTAGATGCTTTTTTTAATAAAAAAGATTTATTTATGAAAATTTGATACTTTCAGGCTTTTTAATAAGAAAATTTTAGACAGAGATCTATTGATAAAATATATTTAGTTAATGAGCTTATTTGTAAAGATTTTATATTTTTTTATTTTGATTCAGATATTTGATGAATTTTGGATCCGATTTTAGTCCAAATATCCAGCATACTGAGCTTTTTTTTTACTTTGAGTCCAAATTTTTCAATAACTCAAGTTCAAATTAAATATAATTTTTGATCAAATTTGACCATGATTTAAATCCAACTAAGATTCACAATTAAGTAATAATTTAGTGATATTTAAGTTTCAATTATAATAATATTTTGATCAAAATTTAATTTTAACAAAAATTACATCAAAGAGCAATGTCACTAGTATGCACCATCACCACCTCCTCTTCCTTCCCTCTCATCCTTTCCTCCTCCTCGTCGGTCCTTCTTCTTTCTCTCTCTACCATGGCTACCATCACATTACTACCTCCTTCTCTCTCCTCCTCCTTCTTCTTCTCCTCCTTCTTCCTCCTCCTTTCCTCCTTATCTTGCTCCTTTTCTCTCCTTATCGCATCTGTCGTATCATCACCATCATGTAGCCCTCCCACCAACTTCTCTCTCCTCTCTCCTCTCTTATAACTATTAATATATAATAATATCTTTCGATATATAAATAAAATTTTCAATATATAAATATATCTCTTAATATATAAACATAATTCTTAATAAATGATATAACTACTAATATATAAACAGAACTCCTAATATATGAATATATCTCCTGATATATAAACATAATTATTAATATACAATTATTTTGGTCTATATATACAATATTTTACTATATATATAATCATTCAACCCATATATACATATAATTATTTTAACCCATATATAAATACTTTACCTTATATGTAATCATTTTAAGCCATATACAAATACTTTATCTCATATATAATTATCTCAACCCATATATAAATACTTTACTGATATATCATTATTTCAACACATATATAGGCTCTAGCCCATATATAACTATTTTCACCTATATATAAATACTTTATTTCATATATAATTATTTCAATCCGTATATAAATACATGACCCATATATAATCATTTCAACACATACATAGACTCTAAATCTATATATAACTATTTTTACCCATACATAAATGTTTTGTCTCATATATATAATCATTTCAACCCACACATAAATATTTTATCCTATATATAATTATTTCAATTTATATATAAATACTTTATGCATATATAAGTATTTTAACACATATATATGTTCCAAATTCATATATAACTATTTTAACTGATCTATAAATATTTTATTTTAGAATAAATAGTTATCCCAAAGATGAAAATATGCAGAGAAGGATGGTGGAATAGAGCAAGAGAAGTTATTGCCAAAGAGGTCCAAGGTGGTGGTGGTGGTGTGACAGGCATGACAAAGAAAAGAGGGAAGGAAGAGAAAAAAGAAGGAGGAACATAATGGTAATAGTAATAGTGGTAGTGCATGATGGTGTTAATGCGAGCAACGCGACAAGGAGGATAGGGAAGGAGGAGGAAGAAGGAGGATAAGGAGGGAAGGAAGAGGAAGAAGGAGGAGGAGGAGGAGGGAAAAGGAGGAAGAAGAATGAGGAGGAGAGGGAAAACAGAGGAGAGGGAAGGAAATGGTAGTGTGGTAGATGCTAGAAGGAGGAGAGGAAAGGATAAAAAAGAAGAAAGAGGAGGAGAGAAAGAAAGAGGTGGTGGTGGAGAGGAAGAAGGAGAAGAAGGAAGAAGGAAGAGAAGAGAGAAAGAGATGCTAGTAGTCGAGAGAGGAAGGAGAATGAAGAAGGAGGAGGAGAAAGAGGAGAGAGGGAGGAGGAGGAGGATACTTATGATGTAGCGATGGGTGTGAGAAGGAGGAGAGGAAAGAGGAGGAAGGAAAAGGAGGAGGAGGGAAGGAGGAAGAACAAGGAGGAGGAGAGGGAAGGAGAAAGAAGAAAGAGGAGGAGGAGAAGTGTGAGAAAAATAAAATAGAACACAAGTTCCAAATAAAATAGTGTAAACAAATTATACTAGCCCGATATCCTCCCCCCACACCTCAAAAAATAGAAAAAGGGTCAATCTAAGAACAAGAATCTTGATGTTATTTTAAAAAATAACTTAACCACTATAAGATAGACAAAATGACAAAGGAAATAACTTGTTTATGACTCAACTAGGAGTATCCAAATACAAAGTCATGTAGACTATTTATAGGACTCAAGAAACTAACAAAAAATTAAAAGTTTGAACTGGTCTTTCTGAGGTTGTTAGAACTATGCAATAACCTTTTGTTGCAACTAAATAACAAACAAGTCAAAAAGAAAATGCACTTTACAGAACTTAACACTCTCCCTTAAAGTGCATTTTGGAGACAAACCCTAACCTGGCTCGCAATTCTTTAAATGGTCATTTGGAAAGAGATTTTTTGAGAATGTCAACAATGTTATTTGTGCTTCTCACTTCCATGACCTTGATTGCATTATCAAGCACCCTTGCATGACAAATAGGATTTGTAGCAAGTTTTAGAGCACTCTAATTATCACAATGAAGAAATGTTGGTTTATCCTCTTGACCATAGAGGTCCTTAATCAACCTTCTTAGCCATATGCACTCTTATGCTGCAAGAGATTGTATTTTATACTCAACTTCTGTAGTAGAAAAAGAGACTAAATCTTGCTTCTTACTATACCAAGAGACACATGCCGAGCCACAAGTAAAAACATAACTAGATATAGACCTCTGATCATCCAAATCCTCAGCCAAGTCAATATCAGTGTAGCCACTCAATACAAAATCACCACCCCTCTTAAAAAATAAGCCCATATTAGGAGAAGAATTGACATATTTGAGGATCTTTTTTACTGCATCATAATGAGATTTGCATGGTGCCAACATAAAGCAACTTACATAGCCGACTAGGAAGGCAATATCTGACCATGTAACTGTTAAATAAATAAAAGATCTGACAAGAGCTCGAAAAGGCCAAGGATAAAAAAAAACTTTGCTATCACTATGTCTTAATTTAATATTAACATCAAGAGGAGTAGAGTAGTTCTTACCAAGCTTCATATTGAATCTTTTAACTATCTTCTTAACATAACCCTTCTGAGAAAGAAAATTTTCATCTTTCATATTTGCAACCTTCAAGCCAACAAAATGCTTGATTTTACCAAGATTTTCATCTCAACTCGAATATAAAGATTTGTATGCAACTTTGTGACTTCAACTTCATTATTACCAGTTATGATCATATCATACATAAATAAGAGCACCACGTGAACACCTTCATGCTTTTTTATGAAAAGGCTAAAATCTGAATTCAAAGAAAGATAACCACAAAAATACAAATATTCAACAATTTTACATACTATGCATGCGAAGCCTACTTCAACCCATAAAGAGCCTTCTTTAATTTGCATACATAATCTAGATGAGAATTTAAGATATAACCAAGAAGTTTTCCCATACAAGTATCCTTGTCAATTTCACCATCTAGAAGTACATTCTTCACATCAAGTTGCAAAAGATTCCAACCAAGAGAGGCAACTAAGGAAATTCTCACCCGTACTGATGTCCTTTGGAGGTGAACTTGCCACTATTATCAATTTGAAGCCTGTTGATCTTCATTTCAAGCACACTTTCCACTATCTCCTTAAACTCCTCAAACTTAGCAAATACTTTAGACTTCTCATTTACAAAGTATACCGAAATAAATATTGTACAATCATCTATAAAAACCAACATATAGCAAACACCAAAAAGAGAGAAAGCTTTCGTAGGACCCATCAAATCATTGTGAATGAGTTCCAAGGAAAATATGCACCTAGAAAGAGATTTACCAAAAGGTTGATGGTGAGCTTTGTTGTATTAATAGTTGTCACATGCTTTGCCACACTCAAAGTTGGTGAGATTAGGTAGCCCTCGAACAAGATTCTTCTTCACCATAGCCTTCAACTTGTCCATAGTCGAGCATGCCAAATAAAAGTGTTATCATTAGTACTCATATTATCAACATACGAAGAAGAAGAAGATAAAATATATAGATCATTCACCCTCTTGCCGGTATAAATAATATTTGTCTTTACTTCTTTGATGTTACGAAGAAATTTAGCATCATTAGGACCAAATAGAACATAGTTACCATCATCGGCCACATTAGCCACTAAGAACATATTTTTTTTCATATCTAGAATATGATAGACACTTTGAAGAGTGATCAACTTCTATTATTGACTAGACAACACAGTCGAGCCTTCTTTCTCCACATGATGAACACTGTTGTCAGCAGTAATAATGGCTTCATTTCCACTATGCTTCTGAGATAAAGAGAACTTTGAATCAGCTCTAATGAGGTGTTTCCCACACCCAAACTTAACAATCCAATAATCTTTGAAATTTATAGAAGATAAAGCATGAAGAGAAGTAGATTTCGCAACAAAATATGAATTCCACTCATCATCATTAAAAAAATCATCAATGTCAGCAACATTACCCTGCTTCAACTTGACACAACAATCCTTCTTCATGTGGCCGAGTTTTTTACATTCAAAACATCTGATTTGCTTCCAATTTTTGTTTTAGCTAATTGAAGACTCTCCCTTCTTGTCAACATCCTTCTCCTCATCAACCATTTTCTTTGAACAAAAAAGAGCATGTCCTTTTTCAAAGAGAGATGCACCCACCATTTGTTGAACTAGAGACTCCTATGAAGCAACAAGATTTTCAAATTCTACTAAGGATGGTTGCTGCATTCATCCTTGAATTAAGGTTACAAAAGGCGTATATTCCTTTCTCAAACCACGAATAATATATCGCTTCAAACATGCATCCAAAATAGCTTCCTCTGGATCAAGAGAAGATATTTTTGAATAAAGACTCTTCACTTTCAAAAAATATTGAGAAATAGAATTCTCACCTTGTACAATATTCGCCAACTCATTCTCCAAGAGTTGTAGCCATGTTGTGTTCTTCCCATTGAGCAATGCATCAAACATTGACTAGATCTGGGAAGCCAATTTGCATCTCATGATATGCTTGAATAGTTTGTGGGAGATACTCATCTTCAACACAAACTCCACCTTTGCATTGGACATCCGCTATATTTTCTGAGCAACCAAGTTTTCTAAGGTATCCGCCAGAGCCTCCTTTGCATCGCCACCGACAACTTCCCATAGGTCTTTCCTTACTAGATAAGACTCCAAACAAGCCTTATAAATCTTCTAGTTGGAAAAGTTGAGCAGCTCCACACCAACACCAACAACACGATCATTAGACTCCATCGACATTATAAGAGATTGCCTTCTTCACCAAGTATTCTTTTTGACCACCGATCACTTCCCTTGAGGCTTGATATCATGTGAGAAAATCAAACAGAACACAAACTCCAAATAAAATAGTATAAACAAATTACATTATCCCAAGATCAACCCAATAAACAGAAAAAGGAATAATCCAAGAGCTAGAATATTGATGTTATTTTAAGAAACAACTTAACCACTACAAAATAGACAAAATAATAAAAGAAAGAATTTGCTTATGACTCAAATGGAAGTACCCAAATATAAACTCATGTAGACTATTTATAAGACTCAAGAAACTAATTAAAAATCAAAAACTTTGAACTAGTATTTCTGAGATTGTTGAAATCATGCAACAACCATTTGTTGCAACTAAATAACAAACAAATAAAAAAAATGCACTTTATGGAATTCAACAGAGATCGAAGGAGAGAGAGAAGAGAGTAAGAGATCTTGTAGGGGTGAAATGTGGGTGAAAGGGAAGGACGAGGAAAGAGGAGCATGTGCATAGAGACAATGAGGTAACTTTACATATTTCAAGGATGTAAGATTCTTTAAGAAAGATATATGCATTAATGTACTATAACGGATGGGCTAATTAGTAATTATGAAAATGAGATACAAAATTTTTAGAAATTTATAAGTAATTTTCCTGAAAATTTATTTTTACATTATTCTTATGTGAACATATAGTCATAGGCCGCGATCAAACCGCATAAATCTTTTTAATCCATCGCGTGTGAAAGACTTAACATCAATTGCAAGGGGTTCAATATAAGGCTTTAAGTTTCAGCACCTATTAAAATCAATCCATTTCGGTCATTTCGATTTTATTTCAGTCCCATTTTGGTTTCACTCAAATTTTTTTAAATTATTTAACTAAAATTTAATTTTTAATTTAAAAATATTAAAAAATTTTACAAATGAAAAATAATTTATATATGTATATATATTTAAAAATATGAAATAAAATTTTTTTGGTAAAAAAACTTAAAATACAAAAAAAATAAAATAAAATACTCATGGGAGAATTCGAACTCAAATCACTTGTGACTTAAGTTAAAACTTTAACCAAGGTTTTAAATCTCGGCCGAAGTCGCAACGTTTTAGTTTCGACCAATAGCGAAACGTTTTGTCAAAATTGATTTCAGTTTAGGGTTAAGGTTTCGTAGCAGCAATGAGCACAGTGAGCTCGCGCGGGGAGAGCACGTAGCGAGCTCGCGCGGGGAGATTACGTAGCGAGCTCACACAGGGAGAGCACACAACGAGCTCGCGTAGGGAGATCACATAGCCGTCGCCGACCTCATGCTCATGCCTGCGCCCTCGCCGGCCACGTACCCGTGCCCGAGCCCTCGCCGACATCGAGCCCACCCCCTCGAGCTGACCTTTGGCACTCGCACGCACCCTTGCGAGCGCAAGGGTGTGGGTGCCAAAGGCCGACATGAGGGCGCAGGCTCAATATCGGCAAGGGCTTGTACGTTGGCAGGAGGCCGGCGAGGGCGCGGGAGCCAGGCTGATGTGGGTGTAGGCTTGCTGGTGAGGGTGCGGCTGAGGAGAGGGTGCAGGCGTGAGCACGGGTGTGGGCACCAGAGGGCATGGGTTCAGACACGGGTGTGGGTGCGGGCTCGCCAACGAGGGTGCAGGTGAGGCATAGGTGCGAGAGCCAGAAGGCACGGGCTCGAGCGTGAATGCATGTGCGGGCACAAGTGCGGGTGCAAGAGCGAGCGCGAGCTCGCTGTCAAGGGTGCGGGTGAGGCGCGGATGTGGGCGCGAGCTCACTGGCACAAGCTCGCGCACCACCCGCGCCTCACCCACACCCGCACACGCGCCCTCTGACGCCCACACCCACGCCCTCTGGAGCCCACACCCGCATCCTCACTGGCCTAGCATCTGTGCTCGAGCCCTGGCCGGCCTCGTTCCTGCGCTCAAACCCTCACGCCAGTCTCTGGCGCCTGCACCTACGCACTCGCCAGCCTGGTGCCCACGCCTGCACCCTCGTGCCAGCTTGACGGCCACGCCCGCGCCTCACACCTCACGCTCGCGCCCGCGTCCCTGCGCTCGCGCTCGAGCCCATACCCCAGCAATCACGCTCGAGCCCTGGTCCCAACCTCGCGCCCGTGCCCACACCCTCATCGGCGGTGCGCCAGCACCTGCGCCCTCGTCGAGGCCACGCGTCGCAGGTTGCGCGCCCTCGCCAACCGCGCTCCAACGCCTGGGCCCTCGTCGACCTCTAGAACTGGTAGCCAGTGAACGGTAAAACCTGCAACATTGTTCACGTGCATGCTTTTCACCTTTTTCGTGCATGTGCATAACTAGTCCACCAAATGCAAAAGTCAAAAAAAATTTATATCGATTAGTATCCCACTCTCATGCCAACACATAATTAATAATTAAAAAAAATCTTTCGACCGAAACCATGCATGGTTGTTTCAAAAAAATTTTAAAATATTATAATATTTTAATTTGAGATTAAAAAATAATTAAAAGAAAGGTAGGTTTTGTTCAAAATATAATTAATAAATAAAAAATATTTTGGTCGAAATCAAAATGAAAATGATTTTTTTGACCAAAACGCATCAATTTCTCTGAGTGTCGAAACTATTTTTGAAATCGAAATTTAAAATAGAATCACGTAGGGGTTTATAAACAAAAAAATCTTTTAATTAATTAAATATAATTATTATCTCTAAATTTAAATGTTGGCCTACCTATTAAGTGATTAACTATAAAAAATAATTAAAATTAATTAAACTAATATTTATTATTATGATAAAAAATTTTATACTTTTAAAAAATTTTATATTTTTGAAAATTGTTTGAAAATTTTTATCATTTTTTAATTTAAAGTCAAAATACAATCAAAATATAGTCAAATTTTGATTAATACATAATTAATAATTAAAAACCAAAATGCATCGATTTCGCTGATTACCTAAATCAAAACCGAAACCGAAACTTAAAACCTTGACTTTAACCCCTACACAAATTATATTTTATAATATAAATATAATATATAAATATAAATAATATATTTTTTTAATGTGAAACATGACCTAAACCATTAACCCAGTTCAATGCATGCACCTGTCACAACAACATCCATCACATTGATCCTTCCTTCTGAAACCGTTTATTCTTGGGAAGAATATGCATGTAAAAAATTAAAATCACAACAATGAACATCTCCCCAAATACATGCCGCATTTGGACGGCAATATAAATTATGCATCAACATCCTTGGAATTGCCCACAGTTTCGATCATATCGATCAAACAAGCTATATATATTGTTCAGCAGATTACAGAGTTTGCATCCAGTGAAACTCCGAGCCAAAAATGCTCGTTAATCACAGCTTCTTTGTCTTGCACCTATGGCTCTACACCATCTCCACCGTGTTCGGGAATCCGATAGAGACGCCGGACATATCCAAATGCAAATCCTCTTCGACTTTTGCCAACTGCTGTCCTCCCCCATCGTCGAATATAGTTGACTTCCAGCTCCCTCCGCCACCCAAAATCCTTCGCCAAAGGCCGGCGGCTCATCTTGTGGACGACAAGTACATTGCCAAGTATGTCAATGCCACCAGATTGATGAAGAACTTGCCCTCTGACCACCCATGGAACTTCATGCAGCAGGCGAGCATTCACTGTGCGTACTGTGAAGCAATATACAACCAATCCAACAATTCCAGCATCCCACTGCAGGTGCACAGCTCCTGGTTTTTCTTTCCTTTCCATCGAGCGTATCTCTACCTCTATGAGCAGATTCTCGCGAAGCTCATTGAAGATGATACATTCGCATTGCCATTCTGGAACTGGGATGCGGCAGGAGGCATGACGATGCCTCCCATGTATGCTATCAACACCTCATCTTTATACGACGAGAACAGAAGCCCAGATAGCCAGCCTCCCAACATCATGACCTATGGCTTCGGTAACAGTGGTAATATCAGCAGCCAGATTGATGGCAACCTGCGGGTTATGTACCGGCAAATGGTCTCCGGACCAACGACAGCCGAGCTCTTCCTAGGAGGCCCCTACCGAGCTGGCGACCAAGAGCCGTCGGGGCCTGGCTCCATCGAGACAGAACCTCACAGTTTCGTCCATGATTGGACGGGCGACGACATGAGCTCGTTCGTCACCGCAGGTAGGGACCCCATATTCTACGCGCATCACGCCAATGTGGACAGGATGTGGGAACTATGGAAAACATTGCCTGGCGGGAACCGGACTGACTTCGATGACCCTGACTGGCTCGACGCCTCCTTCCTCTTCTGGGACGAGAACATGCAGCTGGTGAGGATCAGAGTACACGACGTAGTCAACACAACCAAGCTCGGTTATGTTTACCAGGACGTGCCGATTCCATGGCTCAACGCAACCACAAATATAAGTGAGCGGGCGGAGATGACCACCTTGAGTACTGAAGACGAGTTCCCGTTGAGTTTGGATTCGACAGTAATGGCGCGAATTCAGCTGCCGGAGGAGTTCGGTATCAACAAGGTTGGCCATGTCGAAGAGGTGCTGGTGGTGGACATTGAGTTCGACCCCAGGGAGCATGTCAAATTTGACATTCATGTAAGTTCGGCATCGAATCCATCGGCTAGTGCTTTTGCAGGGAGGTTTGTGAACATCCCGACGATGCGGTGGCAGGATGCGAAGGGAACGCGGATGATGAAAAGGCGGATGAAGCTGGGGTTGACGGAGCTGATGCAGGAGCTCAAGGTGGAAAGATCCGGTAGTGTTTTTGTGACACTGGTTCCACGTACTAAAAATGCTACAGTGGAGGTGGAAGGTTTAAGGGTTGATTTCTCAGGTTAATAAAATCCATGTGAAGTGACTCGAAGTGAGAATAAATTGGTGAACAGCTACTTCGCTTGCAGCTTCTGTCTTGCATGTGGGTCTTTTTTTGGGTAATACCGGTACTGCAATGTAAGCAGGCGTGTGATAGCTCTGCTATTGGTTCATGAATACAGTGAGAATATACTGATGTTCTATTTTTATTTTTATTTTTATTTATTTTTAATGCTTTTTTTTGGATTATGTGCTTTTTAAATTGTATGTCTCGTATTCTTGTAGATATAATTTCTTTATCTGCCTTGTTTATGTTTGCATAATGCATAGATGACCACGTCTAATAACAAAAGTGGGAAAAGACCCTTAATCAGAAATACTAATGAGCTTATTCCCTCAGCTCAATTTGTACATCTTCTATTCTCAAAAAAAAATATATATATATATAGAAAAAAAAAAAAAAAAAACAAAGCTTTGTCCAGCTCCTTGCATTTCTTTTATCTGCAGATACAGTGAATCATATGCAAGTAGTCAAAAATCCAAGTTGTCATACCATTAAAATAAATTAGAGTATTACCCACGATTTTAAATACTATCTATTATTAGTATTTATCCGATATTTAAAATAGACATTGACAATTATCGACATCTATTTTAAATACCAACAAATCGCTAACATTGATGATAGAAATGTTGGCAATTTATAAAAGACCTTGGTAATCGCCAACTTCATCTTTTATCCCCACTCACCAAAATCCTTGCCACCAAAAAAAATTGCACTTGTGCATGCTCCATCTCCAACCCTGACCTTGTGCTTGCCCTCGACTGCACCTGCTTCCGTCGCCCCTGGCCCAACCTGCTCCCACCGCCCCCAGCCACACTTGCTCCAACCGTCTCTAACCTAGCCTACTCCCATTGTAGATGTTTATTAAACTCTGAAACTTCTTATAGGGTTAGGATTATTTGTAATTTTTTAGTTGCGATATTTCTCAATTCAAGTACATTTTCCTTATCAAAGATATTAGGGTTTCAATTTGGAATAGGCTGAGATTCTTTTCTTGAAAGGAAAAATAGGGGTTTAGGAGAAAGAGCCTTGGAAGCTTTAACCTTTGGCCAGGAGAATTGATATGAATAGTATTATGTGTGACAAAAGATGATGAAAGAATTGAATGTTTTTTTCCTTATTTTCACTGTATACTAATAATGATCACTAGTGCCAACTCACCATTTCTTGCTAAAAAAATTTTATACGCTTTTTGAACCTTGAAAGGTATTACAAGGCCCATGGAACCTTTCTTCTCTATATTGTGATTTTCTTCTCCTAAATTTTTTATTAGGCTATAAGTTTTTTTTTGTTCTCAATTGTATACTTCTGTCTTTGAAATTTCATTAAAATATTCTAATTTTCTTCTCCTAATTTTTTGATTGGGCTATACGTTTTTTTTTTGTTCTCAATTGTTGCCAACATTTTTTCGTCTTTGAAATTTCATTGAAATATTCTGATTTTCTTCTCCCAAATTTTTGATTGGGCTATAAGTTTTTTCTTGTTCTTAATTATTGACAACTTTTTTTTGGTCTTTGAAATTTCATTGAAACTCTTTCCTAAAGTATAATTTGACATGTTCAGTTTTTACCAATCTTCGTAAATGATATATATGAATTTTATGTTGAAAGGTAGTTTTTGTGCTATGTCACTTCTTGATAACTTCACATTGTATTTTATTGAGGCAATGAGAATAATTTTTTAATTAAGATGAATAAAAAAGTAGAGGAATATAAAATACAATATCAATTGGTCCAAGCTATTTATTTTTTTATAATTGACCATGACATTATCCTATTCTCGTGTATCATTCTCAATCCTTTTACCTATGTATATTCTCAATCGGTAGTTCATATAGATAATATTAAATTAAATTAATACGTGAACATGGATGAAATTGATATTTTGAAGGATGTATGTGAAGTTTCTAGCCAGTTTAAAGTATAGTTTTAACTTTTATTTGTTTGTGTTGGGATTTGATTTCCATTTATGAATGATTTGTATGTCATTAATAGAATCTTGCTATATAGTAGCATGATAAATAAAAGTTGGATCAAGATAAAAAATTGGTACGACCAAAAATATATCGTAGAAGTTTGTGCATTTTTTAAACATGTTTATATGAACAAAAAGAATGATGAGGTGATAAGACATCCTTATATTGATTGTATAAATGCACAATTAGACATAAAAAGATGTTTATGAATATATAATAATAAGGGAATGGAGTCTATAATATACTAATTGGACTTTTCATGAAGAAAAGTTATGGTATCAGCACAGAATACAGTATAGTCATCAGATTATGAAGTCAATTGAAGTGTATAATAAAGATAGGGATGACATTGAATGTTTGTTGCATAATACATTTTGTGTTGCAAGCGAAGAAATATCGATAGAAGTTTCAGAGAGTATTGATATGAAGTTCTTTAAATTATTAAATGAAACTAACAGAGAATTGTCCCCAAAATGCAAGAATTTTATATTTTTATCTTTTATCGTACGATCGTTGATCGTGAAAGCCAAATATTAATGGAATAACAAATCTTTCAGCATCCTATTAGAGACTGTGTATTCCACGAGATTATTTCATTCTCATGTTCTTATCGTGAGACTTGAAACATTGTAAAAGACCTGGGACTTGAGTATAGAAAGATTCAAATTTGTCCTAATCATTGTATGTTTTATAGAAATGAGAGCGAGTCAGATACATATTACAAGTTTTGTAACTAAAAATGATACAAGTAATGGAAAAGTGATGTTAATGCTGATAATTATGAAGTACGAAATACACAAATGAAGGCAGTTAGGTACGTCCCTTTGAAGTCAAGATTACAATGACTTTTTATATTAAAAAAAACTTCACCATACATGAGATGACATGTTAAGGGTCGTTTAGCAAATAGATCACTTTGACATCCAGCGAATAGCATGGCTTGAAAGGATTTTGATAATAAGTATTCTGACTTTGCAATGGATTGTCATATTATATGGCTGAGGTTAGTTTCAAATGAATTTAATCCCTTCAAAATAATATGCATATCACACAACACATGTCCCATTTTCTAATTTTTTACAACTTACCTCCATAGTTATGTATAAAGCAATCATTATTTATCCTATTCATGCTTATTGAGGGACCAAGGGGGCTAAAAACTGACATAGATGTATATTTATAACTACTAATAGAAGAATTAAAATAATTATCAGAACCAGATGTGCTAACAAATGATGTTAGTAGAAAGAATATATTTTATATGTGTGCAGCACTGATATGGATTATTAGTGATTTTCCTACATATGCATATATGTCCAATTATATAACTAGGGAATAGAAGGCTTGTCTAGTATGTGTGAAGAACACATGTTCTTGTTGGTTGAAGCATTGTCATAAATTTTACTATATGTGTTATCGATAATTTTTACCTACAAATCATAACTTTTGACAAGAAAAGTCATCATTTGATAGGACATATAAATAAGGCCTTCCTTCCTCTAGGCAATCCGGAGAGGATACACTGAAGGAGGTAATTGGTGTGGTGAATAACTTGAGAACTCAAAATAATAATAATAATAATAATAATAATAATAATAATAATAATAATAAGAGGAGCTACAAGTGATAGGTAAGATGTAAGAGCAATTTGAAAAAGATAAATGTGTTCTTTGACTTACCATACTGGAGCATATTACAAATCCAATATAATCTTGATATCATACATATCGAGAAAACTTTTCTCGATAATGTGTTGTGGACATTGTTGAGAATGCCAAAGTCAAAAGAAAAAATGAATGCACAATTAAATTTAAAAGCTACTGGCATAAGGAAAGGACTCCATCCATAGAAAAAAAAGATAGCAAAACTTACTTGCCTGTAGCTTCATTTACCATAAGCAAACAAGAGAAGAATATATTTTTCAGTGTTCTAAAAAATGTCAAAGTACCTGATGGTTATGCATTAAATATTTCAAGATACGTGAATTTGAATGATCCAACGATATCTGATTTGAAATGTCATGATTTTCATATATTGATGTAACAGTTATTGCCAATTACAATCAGGACTTGTCTTCCGAAAATTGTAGCCAAGACATTTATTGAAATCAGCAATATCTTCAACCAAATGTATGTGAAAAATAAACGACATTCTGACCTTGACGGATTCTAACAAAGGGCTGTCGTTACTTTATATCAAACCAAACAAACTTTTTCACCTTTATTATTTGATATTATGGAACATCTGTCTATCCATTTGGCGAAGGAGTGAGCAATAATTGACCTTGTGCAATATCGCTCTATATATCCAATAGAAAGGTAAACTTTAATAACCCGATAAATGCATTGAATATTAAATGACAATATATATCTATTCATGATCTAACGTATATAATCAAATACATTAGATACTTTTTGAAATTCAAGAATTACATGCGAAATCAGACTCATCCGGAAGGATCAATAGCAAAGGATATTTAAATGAATAATGCATAACATTTTATTCAATGTATCTAAATGAGTTTCAGACCAACTTTTATTCAAATTTTTAGAATCACAAGGGTGAGTCTAAATTTACAGTTGAATGACCAATAAGGTTATTGCATGAGGTTCGTTACCTACATAAAGTTGCATAAACCCAAACGTATCAGTTTGAGTCAATGTTGACCAAAAATTAAATTTAATCAAAAATTTAGTCAAAATATAAAATTGAATATCGCTAGATTATGATCAAAATGTGGACCTCAATTAGACTAAAATTATAATAAAATCTGACCGAAAATTAGATTTTATTTGGATTTGAATTTGGGAAATGCGAGCTCAAATTAAAGTGAATTGAATGAACTAAATATTTGAACCAAAAATCAAATTCAAAATTCATCAAATATCTAGGGCAAAATAAAAATTATAAAATACTTACAAATGGATCTCTGACAAGACTTTTCTTATAAATAAATTCTTGAGATAAAAATTTTTGCGAAAAGTTCTTGAAAGCTTTGAAATTTTTAATTGATCCTCACAAAATTTAGGGTTTGCAAATAAATATCTCAAAATTTCATATTCACAAATAAATTCCGAAAATTTTTAACTTTCACAAATAAGCCCTTAAAATTTTGATTTTTTGCAAATAAATTTCTCAAAAATTTTTATTTACAAATAAATTCAAATCTTATTCAAAAGGAACCCTAAAAGTTTTAGATACGTTCTTTTTACACAAAACTCCCGAAATTTATAAAATCACATTTTAGCCAAATTTTCTCAAAAAATGTGCAAATAAGCCCTAAAGAATCTTTATTTGCAAATAAGCTCAAATTTTATTCAAAAAAATCCTGAAAATTTTAAAATTTTTACAAATATGTTTTTTTAAGAAAAGATCTTTGAAACTTATAAAATTATATTATAGTCTAATTTTTCTACAAAATTTATAAATAAAGCTCTCAAAAAAAAATTTCACAAATAAGTCCAAATTTTATTCAAAAAGGGCCCTAAAAATTTCAGAATTCTACCCCTAATTTTTGAGAAAATTTTGCAAATAAGCCCCCAAAATTCATCATCTGAAAATAGTACAAAATTTGAATTCTCTCATTAGGAAAATAAATCTTAATCAATTACATACCAATTATAAGATTTTGGTATATAATTTTATTTATAATCAAATCTTATTTATTTCAAAAATAAATTAATCAAGAAGACCAGGATCCAATCGCACTCATCAAATCTCCTCAATTTGGTCTCAAAATCTTCTTCCAAGCCTATAAAAAGGACCGAAAACCTATAAAAACAAGAACAACGAAGAGAAGATCAGAGGAAGGAGAAAGTCATCATTGAAGAGAAGCCCAAAATCGCACCATCTCCAGAGCACCTAACAAAGCTCACCCTCTCAGACATAAAACTAGACTTCGGCCTTTATGATCGCTACTTCACTGGTGATCACGTTCCCATCCCACTCAGCAAGGTGCTTGAGGTTTGCTCCCCTACCAAGGCGAAGGCCAGCCAGGAGATGGTCGGATCCGATCGAAAGAGGAAAAGGCGGGGCGCTATTCACCCCGCCGAGGCCAAGGCTGGCCAAATCTAGCCATCTTTGGCTAGATCTAGCCAGAGAAGAAGACCAGACCACTCCCAGCCCAGTCGTGGGAGGACCACGACAACCAAAGATGAATGGGGGGCAAGGAGAAGGCATGGGTTTGGTTGGGGAGAAAGGAGAAATAAAAATATAAAAATAAAATAAAAAAGTTGTTGTAAAAAAAAGAGAATTTGGCTAGTACCATTTTGCCTCGATTTTCACGCTATCATCACCGCAGTCACCCATGATCCTTGGCGTCTTAACAAACTTTATCAATACTATGACCACCTGTGACTCTTCGAAGATGGAGATGAAGATGGCGGACCCATGACCTTGTCATGGCCATTCATGACCCCTCGAAGATAGTGGATCCTCGTCCCAACACGCCAACATTCAAGCTCGTGTCTAAGCAACCTTCGGATTCACATTTAACCTAATTTTCAGGCTCGCATTTAGCTAGCCTTTAGTACTCAGTCAGCTTTCGAGGTCACATCAAGCCAACCTTTGAGCTTGCACCAAGCCAGCCTTCAGCCTTGCATCCAAGTCGGTCTTCGGTCTCATACTCAGCTAGCCTTCGAGCTCGTATCTAAGTCAACCTTTAGGCTCACATTTAGCCAACTTTTGGGCTCGCGGCTAAACTAGCCTTCGGGTTAGCACTTAACTAACCTTCGGACTCACACCAAGCCAACCTTCCAACCTTCGAACTCGCATGTAAGCTAGCCTTCAGGCTCATATTCAACCAGTTTTGGGCTTGCATCCAAGTTAGGCTTCAAGCTCACATTTAGCCAGCCTTCGAACTCATATTTAGTAAGGCTTTAGAGTCACATCCAAGCCAATCTTCAAGCTTGCACCTGGTCAGTCTTCGAGCTCGCACTTAGCTAGCCTTCGGGCTCGGATTCAAGTCAACCTTCATTCTCGTACTCAACCAACCTTCGTATTCACATCTAAGCCAGTCTTTGGACTCACACCTAGTCAACAACCTTTGGGCTTATACTTCTAAGCCAGCTCTCAAGCTCGCAAACTAAGTCAATCCTTGGGTTCGCATATTCAAGACTAGACTATGGGTCCGCCTAAAATTATTATAAATAACCAAAAATCCTCAAATCAAATTATTTAATATAAAGTAACTCAATTATATTAAAATTAAACTCAATCAAAATAATTGGACAAAGGTCAAGTTGGCTCAAATGAACCTAAATTAATTAAACAAATGAACAGAAATCTGAACTAAGCTAGACTCAAGGTCTAATCAAGTTCAAGTTGGGTCAATCCAAAATCAAGTTGAATCTAAATTGAACTAAGCTTAAATTAAACCCTAATTGGATTAAATCAAATCCAAACTAAGAGGGACAAACACCAAGTCAAACAAGAACCAGGCTAGGCTAAGCCTGAACTAAAACCAAGTTGAATTAAATTGGTTTAAACTTGAGCCAAAGTCTAGCAAATCTAGATTCTATAGAAGTCCAACACAAGGTCAAACTTGACTCAAGCTAAATGAAATTGAACTCAAACCCGAACTATATTAGTCCTGTTGAAACTAGTTAGGGTCAAACTAAGTCCTACTGGAAGTGTTGAAACTTTGACAATACTTTAAGGCTATGAACAAAGAATGATGTCACCACCCTTACCTAAATCTGAATTAGTTCGAATAGAACTAAATAAGGTCAAACTATATCTTATTGGGTGAGCTACAAAAGCCTTCAACAACACTTCAAAGCTATATCAAACTCCATAAGCCGTTAGTGATGCTATCAAACTAAAGAAGTTAATTACCAATATGCTCAAAGCTATTAGTCACACTTTGAAACTAATCAACCCTAGAGTCATTAATAACGTATCTTCCAATCTAATCCAACCCAAAAGTATTGACAACACTTCAAATCAGATCAAACTAAGGTACGCTTGAAGTTGCTCAATCAGTTAGCCACAATACCTTATTAAAAAGAAGTTAATCACCAACATACTCTAAACTATTGATCATACTTCAAAGCTATACCTAACTTTATAAGTCGTTGACAATGCTATCAAATCAAAGAAGTTAATCACCAATACACTCCAAGCTATCGGCCATACTTCAAAGCTGTAGCCAACCCCTAAGTTATTGGTGATGCTACCAAATCAATAAAGTCAACTAACATGTGCTAAAATCTGTTAGCTATACTTCAAGCTAGTTGACCCCAAAAGCAGTTAATAATGTGCCCTTTTAAGCTAGTCAACCTCAAAAGCAATTGACGATACATCTTTTCAAGCTAGTCAACTCCAAAGTAGTTGATGACACACCCTACAAGCTAGTCAACCCTACAAATAGTTGACAACACGCCCATTAAGCTAGTTAATCTCAGAACTAGTTGACAACGCATCCATTAAGCTAGTCAATCCCATAAGCAGTTGAAGACGCACCTTTCAAGCTAGCCAACCCCACAAGCAATTGATAACACACTCTTTCAAGCTAGTCAACCCCAAAAGTAATTGTGATGTGATTCTCAAAACTATACCCAACCCCATAGGCTGTTAGTGACGCTACTCAAATAATAAAGTTATCGTCTATAACTTATCGGGTCTAGAAACACTTCAAAACTAAAAAATTTATTGCCTACACCTTATAGGCTATAGAAATACTTCAAAAAATTTAAAAAGTTATTGTCTACACCTTATCAGGTATAGAAATACTTCAAAGATAAAAAAGTTATCACCAATGCTTTGACAAATAGAAATACTTCAAATCATGAAGTTATTATCGATGCCTTATTAACTAATGAAGATACTTCAAATCACGAAGCTATCGCCGATAATCAAAGCTATTGAAAATACTTCAAATTTCTCTCATTCCCTTCCATGATTTGGGTCAAACGTCACATGGTCTAATACAAGGGGAGTGAGGCAGTGACACACATCAAAGTTTCTTCTCCTTTCTTTCTTTTTTTTCTTTTTTCTATATTTTTTATAATTTCATGTCAAAATTCATTATAAAGTAAAGGTATACCCTTACTTAAGTCATATACCATTTTTCTTAAATTAATCCAATAATACATTCTTCTTTTTTTCTTTTTGTGTCTCTATTTTATTAGCTAGATTTTTCACTTTAAAAGATTTTTAATAATTATCAAGGTAATTAATAACAGGGGCTTATGCCTGCTGAAAGTCATATTCTCACAACACCTGATAGTATATTTTAAATTAAAACAAATTTGATTTGTGACTTAAGGTCACTTCTCGAGGTCTCCACTATCTCAAATAGTCAACTTCAATCTCACAGCATCGTTATGTGCTTTTCAATATTGATACAATCAACACATATCGTGAATAAATAATCATTTGTAACTACACATCATAAGATTTCTAATCTTACTTAATCGGTATATGCTTATATTTTTTTTGATATTGCAGGACAGTCTTACAGACAATAAAGATGGATTAATGAAATAAAGGATAAAAATTTGAAAGAGAAAAAATTCACAATAAAATATTTTCTAGATTGTTCGGAGATCATGTAAGCACATATCACATACTCTTTTTTTTTATGGATTTAGTATTAGAATATGTCAAAATAATAAATAATTTGTATTTTTAAGTTGCCTATTTAGAAAGAAGCGGTGGTGCAGTACATGTACCAAATGAGATTTCTTTGTTAGTTGTCGGACAAAACAAGTGGGTAAGAAGACAATCAAAGTATCTCATTAATAGATTCAGGTTTCACATAAAAGGCTGTTAGATGACTCAACATACTCAAAATAGTGGCGTCATCTTAAAAGCAATAACGAGAAGGTTCTCAAGTAGATAGGATATGTACCTTACGTTTGAAAATATCATATTTTATATGATCATAACTGACATTATTGAGCTTTAGTACAATAATGAACTTAAATATATATTATTTAGGTGTGATTGGGTGGACAATAAAGTGGGTACAAAAACAAATGAGTTTGATTTTAAATTGATGAATTTTAACCACTTGATATATAAGTACAATTAGCATTTCGATAAGTTATATATTCTGGCTCGCCAAGCTTATCAGGTATTTTATGTGCAAGATCCAATACAACATGAATGACATATGATTATGGAGATTACTCCTAAAGAGCACATTGATGCACTAGATGAGGATTCAGTTGTTGCAGACAATAAAGACCCAATGACAGAATCATGCAACACTCAACAACTTAAGAAATGTGACATCAAAAATATAAGGGTGGATATTGAAAAAGTCTACTTATTAATGTTTCTTTTATGCAGCTATGCATAAATAAAAATGAAGAAAATAAATCTGTTAGTGATGAATCCAAAACGGACAAGGAGAACAGCTCTGTTAGGAATGTGATGATCATAATATTAATACTAATGATGATGATTTTATGTCCAACAAAAATGAGCCGTAATGTGAGGGTCAGTGGGATTCTTATATTTCTATATTAATATGTACATATCATATTGTATTGATCATGTTATATTTTAATATGTTAAATATTTTGTTGTTCTGATTTATGGGTTAAAATGGTTCACCCAAAGATACATATTGGAATCGTCCAGGCCACCCTTGATAACATGAAAATAGAGAAACCAATGTTAGAGACTTAGTTCTTATCAGGTAGTGGTTCAGACTCAGATTCTAGCTGAGATAGTATGTCTTCCTCATTCCATGGAGTGGAGAACTAGGAGATAGACCATGGAAAAGGTTTGAACACTAATTCTTCCATTAAATTCAAATCCATTGAGTGATACATATATATATATATTTATGCATTTTGCTTTTTTAGGTTCAAGTGACACAACTTCTGTTAAACGATGTGGACCTTGCAAGCCTTATGTTTGGAGCACAAAGAGACACAGGCTAAAATTGGCTAGCAACCAATATGGCTAAATCATCAATCTTAATTCGACAAAACTTACAACCTAGTTGGGTATCATGGCGAAAGATAGTAACAAATTGCTATTGACATATATTGATTAGAAAGCAATACCAAAAGCGAGCAAACAAAGGATTTGGTAAAATATCAAAGTAAAATTTCTACTATACTATAATTTTTTTCTATTTGTTTATTTGTATATATATTAATAAATAGGTATTTTACTTTACAGGTAAATATAAATTTAGAGGGGGATTGTAAGAAGTCCATAATATAATTGTTGGGTAAGAGATAGAAAGATTGGAAAACAGATGTGAAGAGGATGTATTTCACACTATTTAAGAACCAACCAGAGCAATTTGCCATACCTTGTCCGTCGCTTAGGCTTGAGCCAAATCAATGGCCCCTTCTAGTGGCATATTGGTAGAGCTATGATATTCGGATATCCCTTGTCTCTTTTCCTTTTTTTTTTTTTCAAATATTGTATTTATTAACTATTAAGCTAAGTACGACATTTTTATTTTTTAGGTAAAAAGTTGAGAAAATAAAAAATCTTGAAAAAAAACGGAAGATGGGTCATTCTTTGAATCACAAAGGTTACGCCAATATGAGAGGTGAGGTATGTTGATAGTTGTACATAAAATTCATATATAATATTATATATTTTTAGATAATATACCATCGAGTTTGTTTTCTATTACACTTTTCATAGTTAGAGGAGCAGTTTGGTTCCGAGCTATCAAGTCTCAAGGTATTTTTGGCTTCTCATACAAAAAAGATGGACAGCAAATTAATAGGACAACCACAAAAGTAATAGTGAGAATATTTGTATAATATATTTTTTATTTTATTTATAACTTATTTTCCTATATTTTTTACTGTCTATACATCCAAATTAAACAAATGCAACAAGTGCTAACAAAGGATTCTCAATTGGATAATGTAGCTCAAAACAAAATTCATGCCAAAATATTTAACCATGAGAGAAATGGTCAACTACGGATTTTTGGATTGGGATTCACATCCACACAAATATCTGGGAGTACCTTTGAGGAGGGCCATGGTAGACGCCGTTATACAGATGCTAAAGTAGATGCGCTTGTAAATGCACTTGTACAAGAATAGATAGATGCATGTATTGATCTTTTTCAGGAGACTATAGTTAGGCTGCAGAGTGCCTTTATGACCTTAGAAGCTCATCTTGGCGGTGGACACACTATTGTCTCCATGGTATTTATTATTGTTTAACTTAACTTATTTATTTGTTGTAGATTACTATTTCACATGACGTAACATATGTACAAATATACAAGTTCTAGATATAGAAAACTAATATAGAACCGATCAGAGATCTGGTACACGAGCAAGCTCCAAAGGAGATTCATCTCCTTCTTCGTTACCTCATACAGTAATCATCCAAACCTACATTACAATATATATTTTTATCTTGTGCGTTACAAATATTACTCATTATTATTTCTCTATAGGGAGATTAGAGTTAGTTTAGGATCTACAGTTACATTCAAAGGAATTAGATATATTGTGACCTTGACTATTTATCTCAATTGTGCTATACATGTATATTATTTTGTGAGAATTATATATGTACTTTATTAGTAATATGTATGTAACTTTTGAACTACTATGTTAATGTAATATGTATGTTGAGATTCGGTTTTCAATATTTTGTTTCTTTGAGCCTATTAGTAGGATTTGTTAGGTATAGGATATTTACTAAAAAATCAAAAATATTCCAATATTACATCAGGATTTTTTCGGCATTTTTATGGGAAATATTGGCAATTTTTCAGATGTTTTTTGCTGTTTCTAAGAGAAACGTTCGGAAAGTTCTAGGCATTTCTATATGAAACACTGAGAAAAATCCCACTGTTTTATAAACATCGAGTTTTTCTTGGCATTTTATTACTAAAACACCAGAAAAACTTATTTTTTGCCGACTTTTTTCAAACACTATATAAAATACCGAAAAAAAGTTTTTCTGACATTAAAAAATATTAAAACTTTTCGCAACCATACTATCACCAGTATTTATTAAATACCAAAAAAAAATACCAATAATTTTTTGTCGACATTTTTTAAACTATTAAAGATATTTTTGAAATATAAAATATATATTTTTTGTAGTGTATGAAACAATCATAATAATGTAGCAAACCAACAAAATTGAAAATCTACTTATTGATCTTAGCATGACATGTAAAGAATATTTGTTAATTAAAATTTATTTCAGATTGTCTCCTTCAGATTCTATTGTCACACATCATGGTTCCGAATACTGTTCATTTTATTGCCATTGGAGCGCTAGATTAGAACATCAGTTTTTCAAAGATGTTTCAAGTAATGCAAATCAGCTCGATCTTCGTAGAATTTGTAGTGTAAATCGAACGAGAACTTCAAAATTAAACAGCAGTGCTCTACAGGCCACGCGGACTCCATATCAGCTACAATACGTAATACTAATCTTAAACTCATGTGAGCCTTAAATAGTGAAAAGCATCCTTTTTGCTTATTATTTGAAAAGCCTGCAAGTGAGAGGTACAAGAGTCAAAAAGGAACTCCCGCGATTCCCGGCGTCTGAATCGCGGGAACACGCGTCAAAGCTCTACGACTGCCAAACACAAGACTCCGAATCAGGGGGTGTCAAATGGGCGGCCACCTAAATTATTTTGAGCTGTATCAAATACGATCTCAAATAATAACGGGTCATTTTTTTATACGACCCATGACCTACAGGTCTATAGATCATATTATATTTAGGTCAATTTTTTAAAAAATATATACATTATAAAAAAATTATTAATGGATTGTACCTTAAGTGGTTAATTTTCTTTTTATTCAAAAAACATAAGTTCATGTCTTGGAGAAAAATTTTAAAAAAAAGGAAAAAAATTATAAATATCTGAAAATATCTGAAAAAATAAATAAATATAGACTACAATTTAAAAAAAATTACGGGTCAGGTCATGTCGGCCCGCATGCTATACCATGTTTGATCCAATCGTGCCGCAAGCATGCAATCCCTGGCCCGCAGACCACTAATGGAGTATTAAATATAACCCGATATATGAACTATATTAGACATGACCTAAATATTATATATTTCGAACTGTGACAAGTATGGCCAATAAGGGGCCATTTGGAACGGGGTCAAAGTTAGGCTAATCCTGTCCTGACCAGATTATCTTTCAAACACCAAAATTTTGACCGCACTAACATTATTTAATTCATTTAAATTATAATAATATTTTGACTAAAATGCCCTCACTTGATCTGAACCGTCGGATCTCGATCCGCCGCCCCACACGCAGCAGAGCTCCTTCCCCGCCGACGATGCAGCAGACGTCGCCCTCCTTCCCTATCGACGACGCAGCAGACGCCACACGAGTCTCCCCCTTCCCCGCCGACGACACAGCAGTCGGCGCACGAGTCTTCTCCTTCCCCGCCGACGATGCAACCGATGCCGGACGAGTCTCCTCCTTCCTCGCCGACGACGCAGCAGACACCGCACAAGTCTCCTCCTTCCCCGCCGACGACGCAGCAGACGTCGCATGAGTGTCCCCCTTCCCCGCCGACGACGCAACAGTCGTCGCACGAGTCTCCTCCTTCTCCGCCGACGACGCAGCAGACACCGTACTAGTGTCCCCCTTCTCCGCCAACGACGCAACAGTCGCTGCACGAGTCTCCTCCTTCCTCGCCGACGACGCAGCAGACGGCGCACGAGTCCCCTCCTTCCCCGCCAACGACGTAGTAGACGCTGCACGAGTATCGTCCTTCCCCGCCGACGACGTATCAGACACCGCACGAGTCTCCTCCTTCCCCGCCGATGACGCAACAGTCGCCGCACGAGTCTCCCCCTTCCCCGCCGACAACATATCAAACACCGCACGAGTCCCTCCTTCCCCGCGACTACACAGCAGACGTCGCACAAGTCTCCTCCTTCTTCACCGACGACGCAGCAAACGCGGCATGAGTATCCTCCTTCCCCGCCGACGACACAGCAGACTCTGCACGAGTCTCCTCCTTCCCCGCCAACGACGCAGCAGTCGCCGCACGAGTCTCCTCCTTCCCCGCCGAGGACGCAGCAGTCGTCGCACAAGTGTCCTCCTTCCCCGCCGACGACGCAGCAGACGCCACACAAGTCTCCTCCTTCCTCGCCGACGACGCAGCGGACGCCACAGGAGTCCCCTCCTTCCCTGCCGATGACATATAATTAATTAAGTGGTTCTTCTCAATCTTTTTGTCTTTCATATGGATCATGCTTATTCCAATAATTTCGTCTTGTATGTAGGAGCCTAAAATCTACAGCATTAGGGGAAAAAACATTTTAAATTTATAGTTGCTTATTAACTTACATTCGATCAAGTGATTTTCATAACAATAGCAACAATAGCAACTAGCTGATTTTCACAGACTCATACTGCCTCACCAGCATCTAATGGAAATGGAAAACCAGAGCTGATACAACCTATTCTATCTTCATGATAAGACATTTAAGAATAATATCTTGTTTATTATGACTATTCCTTGACTTTTTATTTTTATTTGTTGTTTGATCAAACCAGAAGAAGAATGTAGCTTAGACCAAAATGGAACACAAGGACTGGTGGTAATGTAGGTATTGTATGTGCATCATGTTTGCCAAATCTCATTAGGTTATGTTTCTCCTTCTCCTAAGTTGAAACTGCAACATTTGGGTCTAACATATGCCCTTTTTGGCAGAGGAAGCCTGTATCGTGTAATTTGGAGACTGTAGTGAAGCTTGTTGTTGCTTCACAGCTTCTGCAGCTAACCCCTCATTTTGATGACAATGGACACAATATAATGGGCCTTGTCATTTTTCTTTAGAACCAGCATTGTGAGCTAGGTTGTGGATTTTTCTGAGTTTTGGTTGATGTAGCAAATTGTTGTGAAGGGCTTTTACGCATGCAAAGATACAACTATCATTAACTTAATCTATGGATGAATACTTGACTAAATATGGAATCTGCTTATATAAAGCTTGTTTTAGGTTTTCTTGCAAATCATTGTTAAACATGCTTTCATGTTCCGCATATTTACTTGTTCAGATTTTACTACAGTAATGGATGCTCACAATCCACCAGTTCAGCGAAGTCCTCGAACACAAGGAAAGGGAAAATCAACTCAGCAAGCTGGTCAGTCTTCTAACAAGGCTGGACGCGCCCCAAATTGGACTACTGATGAGGACACTTTACTTGTTCGGTTGCTACTGGAGGAACACGTTAATGGAAGGAACAAGGGTGATAATTTCAGAAAGCAATCTTGGAATAAAGTTGTGCCGAAATTAAATGAATTATCTGTCATGGTACGAGATGTAGAGCAATTGAGGTACAGATGGAAGAGACTGAAAGAAAAGTATAATGAATTTCAGTTTATGAAGAACAAGAGCGGATGGACGTGGGATTATGGCATGCATAGGCCAACAGCAGGAGATCCAGGAGTAATGAGAAATTTCTTTATGGTATGTTTTACATTTTATGTTGTAACTTTCAGAATACAAACCCTAATTTTATGTCTAACACATTTTTCTTTTTGGCAGCACAACCCACAATACAAAAATGCTTGGATCATTGGGTTTCCTCAATTTTTTGATATAAAACTAATGGTGAAGAGCTCAATTGCTACAGGAAGGTGGATGCTATCATCGAGAAGTGCACCTTCAGAGCCACCTACAGCAGAAGAGGGATCCGATTCGACTGCCTCACCAGCGATGCAAAACAACACTGAGGCTGATGACGATCCATACAGTCGTCTCGCTCGGAGGTTGTTTCCTGATGAGAACCCTACTTCTGTGACACGTGGGAAATGCTCTTTTGAAGGATTTGATCGTAGCAGTGGAAGAAATAATAGGAGACGTAGTGGAGAGTTCCTGAAAAGTACTGCGAGCAATTCTTGCCAAACTGCGACTCCAGAGTCTTTGGACAAGTGGATGCAGGTTATGGACAAAAAGTATAGTGAAAGAATTGCTGCAAGTGAGACGTTTAAAAAGTGCATGGCCAAGTTGTTCAACCTTACTTTTATTAACACTGCAGACAAGTTTAAATGTGCTGAATGTCTGAAAGAAACACATAATCAGGAATATTTTCTGCTAGAGGAGGATCCGTTTGGGCTGAGAGGCAAGTAGAAGAATATGATATAAAACAGAGAAAGGCACAGTTACGTAAATCTCGTCTGTCGTGCCCTCAAATCTCGGATAACTCCGAATAGGTTGTCATATGATGGGATAATGTACGAGTAGGTCCTAATTGCAATTTTCTGCAATTGAACTTTTAATTTGAGCTGCATTATCCATTTCTGTCTTGTATAAGCTTCATTTCTAAGTTTTTTATTGTTTATAGGTGAAGAGGAAGAAAGGAAATGCAGCAAAGGCAAGCAAGGCTGGTGCTAATCAAGGGAAGGACAAGAAGAAAAGGAAGGTCTCGACAGAAGCATAACCCTCCATAGGAAGTATGCATTGCCGCGGCCAATTTCAGGATCAAATTCCATGGAGTCCATGATCCAGATCAAGGAGCTGTGTGCTTCCCGATTTTGAAGATGACATTGTGTCATTTGTGACCGAGGGTGTGCTTCTGTGATTAATTGTAATAGAGGTAAAACTATGCTTGTGTGATTTGTGACTGTGAAACATGGGTTTTTGTACTATATCACATACTGATATCACATGGGTTTGTGTAGTATATCACATGTTGTACAATTTAATTAACATAATTTATGCTAGCTGATGCTTAGGTTGTATTAATTTTTGTTGGTACGTGCTCTACCAAAAATCAAATGGGATTATGAATATGTTTCTGATGTTCATGGTCAGCTCATAATTAATTATATTTTTGTTTTAGAAGGAGATACATGCAATGAAAAAATTTAGGGGATGTTTTTGCAGTTAAGCAATCTTATAGGGGGTATATTTGCCGCAAATTTCTTCTTTATAATCTCAACTTACCTCTATTTAATTCTTGTGGCGGATATTGACTACGAGGGACTCACATCGTACATCTAAAGAAATTTTAAATTTTCAAAGCCGGCAAGGAGACTAAAATTGGAGGGTATTCCTTCTCGCTTGCAGACAAAGTTTACGTTGAGCTGGCACCAAGTCCGAAATGGCGTGGGAGGTAGGTATCACTCTGATGTCAACAGTTTATCTCTGTAACATCAAGATGACACGTCCTATCAATCAGACACGACGTATCACTCTAACGTCAACAGTTTATCTCCGTAATATCATGACGACATGTCCTATCAATCAGACAAGATTTATCACTCTGATGACAACAGTTCATCTCCGTAACATCAAGACGACCCATCCTATCAATCAGACATGATTTATCACTCTGACGTCAACAGTTCATCTCTGTAACGTCAGGACGACACGTCCGATCAATCGGACAAGATTTATCAATCTGACGTCAACAGTTCATCTCGGTAACAGCAAGACAACCCGTCATATCAATCAGACATAATTTATCACTCTGACGTCAACAGTTCATCTCTGTAATGTCAGGACGACACGTCCGATCAATCGGACAAGATTTATCACTCTGACGTCAACAGTTCATCTCGGTAATAGCAAGACGACCTGTCATATCAATCAGACACGACGTATCACTCTGATGTCAACAGTTCATTTCTGTAACATCAAGATGACACGTCAGATTAATCAGACAAGATTTATCACTCTGACGTTAACAATTCATCTCTGTAATGTCAGGACCACACGTCCAATTAATCGGACAAGATTTATCACTCGGACGACAACAGTCCATTTCTGTAACATCACGACGACACGTCAGATCAATCGGACAAGATTTATCACTCTGACGACTCAAGTCGATCTCTATATATAGAGCGACCTTATTGCCGATGCTATAACACAACTTCATTCTTCTTTGTAACACCAATATGTCGAATTACGACGACATTTTTGATGAATATGAGGAAGAAGTAGAGTTGCAATTCGAAGATGACATTTTCACTTATTTTGAAGACTCCTCAACCTCAGTGAGAAGACCACCCCATCCACTGAATAATCGAGCGTTTACTGGGATGGAGTTTATGTATGACTTACTAAGTAATGAAGCTCATTTTTTTCGGACCTTTAGACTTGTACTGTAAATGTTTCTACTGCTCACTAGAAAACTTGTTGAACGGGGAAGTATCGTGCCTACAGCCCATGTATCAACTGAATTACAAGTAGAGATTTTTTTTTACTCCATTGCTCTTGGAGCATCTAACAGAGATTTGCAGCTAACATTCCAACACTCTACAGAGACTATAAGCAGGTACTTCCATAAAGTCTTGGAAGGTATTATGTCTCTAAAAAATGATTACATACAATTATCACCTCATGATACTCCAATCCATCCTGCAATTCTTAATCGAGGAGGAGCGTATTCATTTTTCAAGGTGAGATAAATTTCTACAATATTCTCTAAGTAATGCCAACATATATTCTAACATATTATGTGTTTCTTTGTAGGATACACTCGGGGCTATAGATAGCACACATATACCGGCGATTGTGAGTCGAGAAATGCAACTTTCATTTCGAGACCACCATGGGTTGCTTACACAAAATGTTATAGTGGTTGTCTCTTTTGATATAAAATTTTTGTTCGTTTGTAGCGGTTGGGAGGGATCTACGGCAAACGCATGAATCTTACGAGATTGTTTAAGACGAGACAATTTCTTCATCCCCAGAGGTGAAACTCATAATTTTGCTTTTCTTTAAAAACTAATGATAATGTTCATAATAATAATTATAGTTTATTTTAGGTAAATACTATCTGGTGGATGCCAGGTATGCCAATACTAATAAATTTCTGGCACTATTTCGAAATGAGCGGTACCACATTGGACAGTTTGGTCAAGGTCGAGTCCAATATCGGAATCCGAGGGACAAATTTAATCACATGCACGCCAGTTTGAGAAATTGTGTGGAGAGGACATTTGGTATATTTAAGCAGCGGTTTCAAATATTACGCAAAATGCAACCATATCCTTATAAAACACAATGTGCTATAGTGGTGGCTTGTGCTGTGTTACATAATTTTATACGTAGGAATCACGGTGAGGACCAGCTGTTTCACGACTGCAGGCCTAACGAAGGGGTTCATGATAGCACTGAACAATTTCCGGGAGTACACAATGAAACATCTGAACTCAACATCCGTATATCGCAACGTGAAGTGCGATATGGGGAAATACTTCGGAACGAAATAACTGCAGCTCCGTGGGAAGCGTAAGTGATAGTTTACTTTTTTCGATATAAAAGTGTAAGTATAATTTACATAATTTTATAACATCATGTTAATAATTTTTTCATCTTTTATTTACTTGCAGAGAATAATGTTGTATTTTTGCACCGCGAAGCAGTTGCACGTATAGCCGAAGAAGTACTTGCTGATGCTTTATTTTCAACCCATAATTTTGTAGACAGTACTCGTTGTTTCTGATGTATTTCAAAATTATTATATATATTTGACAATAATGTATATTGTGTTTTTCAGACAATACTCGCTATTTCCTATTAATTAGCGCCGTTAATTATTATTGTAGTGTTTGGAGTCTCCTTTTCTCTAATATATAAGCTGTTGTGCTGTGAAATGCAAGATACACTATCACTTACAAGAGGTTTTTTGCCATGAAATCTTCCAAGCAGAAGTTTAGCATGCTGAATGGCAGATACAAAAGATGGTATTTTACATAAATGGTCCAATTGAAATTACAATACTTTTATCAGATTTGAATACACATTTTCCATAGGAAACACCATCAACTGCAACTTGCATTAGGTAAGTGCAATATAATACGATAAATAAAATACAAATATTAATGCAAATTAATGCAGAGATTATGCAGAACAAACCCACTGCAAAGGTCAGGAATCTAAATCAAAAAATGAAACCTACTCCTTTCCCAATTTCTGCTGGAATTGCGAAATTAGTACATGCTTAATACAGCGAAATCCCAACTTTGGGGATATCATAAAATAAGAAAATTTTCTCCTTCACCGCAACCAATGCCGACGTCCTGCAATCGACCCACCACCTCCCACTCTCCATCATCCTCGCAATCACAGCAGTCCTTCTCCTCCGAGATCTCCTCAAATCTCGCCAACTGTTCATCTTCTCCTCGCCATGCAGTTGACGCCATCTCCGCTATCACCACCCCATCCTCTTTCAGCAGACGCCGTCTCCGCCATCATTGCCCGCGCGAGCTCCGCCGGTGAGCTCCGCGCTCGAGCTCCGTCGCCGAACGCCACGCGCGAGCTCGACGCCCGAGCTCGGCCGACGAGCTCCGCGCTTGAGCTCGGCCATCAAGCTCTGCGCTCAAACTCCGCCGTCGAACTACTCGCGCGAGCTCCTCACCCAAGCTGCCCGCACGAGCTCGACCGTCGAACTCCGCACGCGAGCTCCGCAGCCGAGTTCCGCGCGCGAGCTCGGCCGTCGAACTCCGCACGCGAGCTCCGCAGCCGAGCTTCGCGCGCGAGCTCGGCCGTCGACATCATTTACACGCGAAAAATATGAACAATGCTGTGTGCACAGTTAGCGACGCCGGAGGGCATTTTTGTCCAAAAAAAATTTAACTATCTGCTAGCCAGATCAGTAAACCAAATAGGATTTACTTGATCACATTAGTGTTTTATATTTTACCCTTTCTTTTAATTTTGATCTTGACCTTGACCCCGTTCCAAACGGACCCTAACAGACCGTGAAAAATGGTCCATTTTAACATCTCTACTCCGGATTCCTTGAAAGCAGTTCACCTCTTTTCGCACAAAAGGTTAAGCTCTCAGCTTCATCACGAGAATTCAATTCTACTCCTATCCGCACATCCGTAAGGTCCATACTTCAAACGTTGCATGCTTTTTTTTCGCGCACATTTGTTCTTCTTCTCTAGACAATGGAAGGCCGCACAGGAATTTGATCGCATGATTGTTTTTTTCTTTTGTTGGGCGTGATTTGATCCTAGACAGAAGAGACGAACTGGCTGGATATGATTGAGAATAAAAGGAGCATGATCTAGTATAGTCCCACCAAAAAAAGCTTGACTGGTGAAAAAATTAATTAGGTTATATTTTTGGTATTTAATTATTAGTTGGATTAGTGAAAATTAGTATATTTTTAAATTAATCCTATAATAATTTAATGTTTAAAAGTTAATTGATTTTTTAATAATTTGATTTAAGAATAAATTAAAATAAATAATATTAATTTTTTAAAAAAATAACTAAATATTTAATTAAACTAATTTTAAAATATTTAATGGTTAATCAGATTAAAAATGAGCAGATACTAATTCTAGTCGATTATAAAACGGCGGGAAAGGGAGACCGATGGAGGAGGAAATTTATGACAGCGACTGAGGAAGGCCATCCTGTTCGGAATCACAAAGATAACCAGCACTTCCTTCATCCGCTTTTGGAGTTTCTTTTTGTGCTTTGGAGCACTGAGTCCGATGTTGTAGGTCCACTCGTCCTCCGCTTCGGCTCTAGTGCTCTTTATCTTTCAATCACTGTTCTAGCAATTATTCATTTTGGAGGTCAATAACATTTGCCACAATGAATTGATTCGAGAGGACGGAGGATGGTAAAAAGTGAGATTTTAATAATACTCGTCCTCCGCTAGTTTTGATCTTGATCGAATCAAACGGTGTCTATGTGGTCAGCTTGCAGAGCTAGAACCTATCCGGTGTAACCAAATGTTTTGCAACCTTGTAACAAGAACGACAATAATTAATATCACAACGGCTGCTATGGTGCCACGTGTTGCCGTTAAAGAACTCTACCCGCAGCCGCACGCGTCCGACTTGTACTAAACTAGTTAAGGTTAGCCACTTAATAGAAGCCAAACAAGTGCCACGCTGGCACAATAAGCCACGCTAACTGTCCGGCCACTCATCTGCGGGTCGCACGCAACAAAAGATGCCAGATCCCCGTCCCCGCCACCTTGCTCACACCCTCCACGTAAAAGTACTTCTTCCCCGGCGACTGCTTCTCCCTCACCACCGACTCCTCCTCCTCCAAGCCCTCCCCTCCCGGTCCCCGCCCCGTCATTCATGGTCGACGACTTCTCCTCCGCAGCTGCCGCCGATCCCCACCCCCACCTCGCCCGCCACAGCAGCTCCCCCACCGGCTTCTTCTCCCATCTCGCTGGAGACGGAGAAGAAAACTTTGGATGGTGATGTGCCGTGAAAACAACACAACAGAGCAACTCCAAGACGGAGCGGTGAAGATTATCGCTGCCAGAGACGGTAACGCGTAGTGAAAACAGCACAGTAAAATAGTTCGGGAAGGAGCGATGAAGACGATTGCTGACGGGGACGATGATGTGTGGTAAAAATAACACAGCAAAGCAGTTCAGAACGGAGACGGAGAAGATGATCACTGTTGCGGAAAATATCGATGTCCACCACAATTTACGATATAGAGGAAGAACAGAAAAGAGGAAAAAATAGCACACAAAAGATATATTTTGGAAAGACGATTCAGAGAATATTGTATTGATTAGAAGAGAAAGAGAAGATTACAACGATGGAGACGAAACTCCAATATCACTAATTCTCACAAAAGACTAAGTAGCCTAACCGTCACAAGACGTATTGAGAGTATTGATCTATATATATATATATTTCTCTCTCTCTTGAAACCCTTACATCAATGGTGTATTTATAGATGTGGCCTAATGATATTTGAGCCAAAGTAGAAGACTGACTCAAATAAGACTTCTACTAATTTAAGACTTCTAGTAGAAGATAAATCTAGATAAGAATTAGGCCCATTAAATAATTTCCTAATATAATTAAGGCTATCCGGAAAATCCAGATTTGAGACACCATAAAGCCAACAATCTCAACCTTGGCTCGAATCATCTTATTCTCTAAATTTGAATCTTCAATAAATGTCTTTGTCATTACCTCTTGGGATAGGATCAACGACCTTGGATATTAATCAAGTCCAAACAGAGCTTGAACTTATCAATTGGAATCACCTTCGTCAACATATCTGCAGGATTTCTTGAAGTATGAATCTTTTATAAAGAAATCTCGCCGTCTTCAATAATGTCCCGAATAAAATGAAATCGGACATCTATATGCTTTGATCTGGCATGGTTCATTTGGTTCTTCGCAAGGTGTATGGCGTTCTGACTGTCGCAAAATATAGGAAGAACATGTTGAGAAAAATCAATTTCACTTGCCAAACCTTTTAGTCATAGGGCTTCTTTGACGGCTTCTGTAGCTGCCATATACTCAGACTCTGTTGTAGATAATGCTACAGTTGACTGTAAGGTACACCTCCAACTAATAGGTCCTCCACAAAGAGTAAAAAGATAACCAGTGAGGGATCGGCGTCGATCAAGGTTTCCAGCATAGTCTGAATCGACATAGCCACTAATTTTGGGCCTCTTGCACTGTGTTCCTGTCGAAACATAAACCAATTTAAGAGGCTACCTTAATATATCTTTAGTAGCCATTTCATGGCCTGCAATGCTCTTTTCCGGATTTTATCTATACCGAACAAACGCTGATTGCTTGTGCAATACAGGTCTTGTGATACCTGGCCTACATTAGCTTCAACAGCACTGAAAATGGGATGTTCTCCATGTATGCATGCTCTTCATCTGTAGAAGGACATTGTTGAGCTGAAAGCTTGAAGTGAGATGTCAAAGGAGTACTGACGGGTTTTGAATTCTGCATGTGAAAATGAGAAATAATCTTCTCGAGATACTTGCTTTGTTTGAGGCATAATTTTCCATGCTTTCGATCTCGATCAATCTCCATACCGAGAATCTTCCTTACAGCACCTAAATCTTTCATCTCAAATTCCTTTTTCATTTTAAACTTTAAATCATTCAGTAGAGATATGTCTTGAATAACGATAAGCATATCATCAATATAAAGAAGTAATATAATAAACGAGTTATTGGCATGCATCTTAAAATAAACACAGCAATCATGTTTGCAGTGAATGAAATCTTGTCCCAGCATAAAACTGTCAAACCTTTATACCATTGCCTTGGAGACTGTTTCAAACCATAAAGTGATTTGTTCAACTTGCAGATAAAATTTTCCTTGCCTTCTTAGATGAACCCTTCAAGCTGTTGCATAAAAATTTGTTCTTCTAATTCTCCATGCAGAAAAGCAGTTTTGACATCAATCTGTTCTAACTCAAGATTATGAAAAGCAACTAAAGCAAGTAGAAAACGAATAGATGTGTGTTTAACCACAGGAGAGAAAATTTCATTAACGTTCATTACCTCCCTTTTGTGGACTTACCCTTTTGCAACTAACCGAGCCTCCTGAATTTAAACCACCCCATCTATTCTACAGAGAAAATCCTCTTTCTTTCGGAAATACCCCACTTGCAACCAATTGCTCTTTTACCTTCTGGTAATTTCACCAGATCCCAAGTATGGTTCTTTTGAACGGAATCCATCTCTTCATTCATAGTAGCTTGCCACTGAGAAGAATTCTTATCCTACACTGCTTCTTTATAGGAAGAAGGATCACCTTTGTCAGTAACTAAAGCAAAAGCTACCATATCTTCAAAACCATACCTCTCAGGTGGCTTTATTTTTCTTTCAGATCTTCGAAGTGGAGACTTTTCAGAAACTTGATTCTTAGAATTTTCTTGAGAGTTGGACATATCTTGAATATCTTCTTCTGAAGGAACTACATGCTCCACCTCCACTTGCATTATATTATTAGGATCTTTCTTGAGAGATTGTAGCATAACACTTTCATTAAATATTATATCTCTCTCAATAATTACATTTGAAATAGTAGGATCCCACAAACGATAGCCTTTGACGTCTTTGGCATAACCCAGAAAAATACACTTTTTGGAACGTGTATCTAACTTATCCTTGACAACATGCACATAAGTAGGGCAACCAAAAATCTTTAAAGAAGAATAATTTGTAGGATGACCAGTCCATAACTCTTCAGAAGTCTTGCAATTAATGGCTGTTTGAGGAGAGCGATTCACAATGAAGCATGCTGTATTGATTGCTTCTGCCCAAAAATTTTTATCAAGATTAGCTGTACTGAGCATACTACGTGCTTTCTGCAACAAGGTTCTGTTCATCCTTTCAGCCACACCATTTTATTGAGGTTTTCCTGGGATGATAAAGTGGCGTTTGATGCCTTCAGCTTCACAGAATTTGAGAAATTCTGTTGATTTGTACTCTCCGCCATTATCACTTCTGAGGTATTTGATTTTTCTACCAGTCCTTTTTTCAACTAAAGTTTTCCACCGTTTGAAAACAGAAAATACTTCGGCTTTGTGATGCAAAAAATAAATCCACACTTTTCTGGAAAAGTTATCAATAAAACTGACAAAATAACGAGCACCAGATTTTGATGGAATAAGAGAGCACCACACATCAGAATGAATATAATCAATTAAGCCTTTAGTGCAATGAATACCGGTGTTAAACTTTACCTTTGACTGTTTACCATAGAGGCAATGCTCGCAGAAATCCAATTTGCATGAGTTGAGACCTTTCAGTAATTTTCTTTTGTTGAGCTCACTTAAACCTTGCTCACTCATATGACCAAGACGCATATGCCATAAGTGGATCATATCAGAAGAAAAGGCCTGAGAAATTGCTACTCCACCTGCAACGGTTTTTCCTACTAACTCATACAAATTTCCATGCTTTAGGCCCTTCATCACTATCAATGAGCCTTTAGCAACCTTAAGAACTCCACCTTCAACAGAATACTTATAACCAGCAGAATCCAAAGCTCCCAAAGAGATCAAATTCTTTTTCAAATCAGGAACATGTCTAACATCAGTAAGAGTTCTAATAATATTATCAAACATCTTAATTTTGATTGTTCCAATTTCAACAGTTTTGCATGGATTGTTATTACCCATCAAAACCAAACCACCATCATAGGACTTGTAGTCTTCAAACCAATCCTTATTAGGACACATGTGCTAAGAACAACCAGAATCAAGAATCCAAATATCATGGTAACAATCAAAATTAGAACTAATAGAGAGAATGTTACCCAAATTATCATCAGAACTTCCTTCAACAACTGACACTTGTTCTTTGGCTTGCTCTTTAAATTGAGATTCTCTTTCTTTCTTTGCTTTGAGCTCCCAACAATCTTTAATTGCATGTCCCATCTTCTTACAATACCTGCAATTTATTTCTTTGGATTTGGATCTAGAACGACCTGTCCTTGATCTTTCTTTGGTACGACCTCTGACAATTAATGCTTCTGAGTGTGACACATCCCCTCCAATCTTTTTCAAATATTCATTAGATAGAAAGGCAGCAGAAATATCGTCAAATTTCAAATCCTTCCCATACATGAGAGTAGTTTTAAGATTCTCAAGAGAAGGAGATAAGGACGATAATAAAATAATTGTCTTGTCTTCATCTTCAATTTTAACATCAATGCTTAACAATTGAGAGACAAGTTTATTGAAAGCATTAAGATGATCAACTATATTCGTACCTTCTATCATTCGAAAATTGAAAAGCTTCTGCTTTAAATAAACTCGATTTGAGATAGACTTACTCATATACTGTTTCTCCAGCTTTTTTCATAACTCTGAAGGTGATGTTTCATCAAGAAACGGATAGAGTACCTCATCGGTAAGACTGAGGATGATTGTACTATGTGCGCTGGCCTTTTGGTTTCCCCAGACACTTTCGGTGACATCTTCAGGCTTGACGTCCTCCAATGTGTGTCTCAACCCTTGTTGAGTAAGAATTACACGAACTCTTGCTTGCCAAATAGGAAATCCTTGCTTTCCATTGAATTTCTCTATATCAAACTTCGTAGTAGACATATTGAACCAAGCTCTGATGCCACTTGTTGCGGAAAATATCGATGTCCACCACAATTCACAATATAGAGGAAGAACAGAAAAGAGGAAAAGATAGCACACAAGAGATATATTTTGGGAAGACGATTCAGAGAATATTGTATTGATTAGAAGAGAAAGAGAAGATTACAACGATGGAGACGAAACTCCAATATCACTAATTCTCACAAAAGACTAAGTAGCCTGACCATCACAAGACGTATTGAGAGTATTGATCTATATATATATATCTCTCTCTCTTAAAACCCTTACATCAATGGTGTATTTATAGATGTGGCCTAATGATGTTTGAGTCAAAGTAGAAGACTGACTCAAATAAGACTTCTACTAATTTAAGACTTCTAGTAGAAGATAAATCTAGATAAGGATTAGGCCCATTAAATAATTTCCTAATATAATTAAGGCTATTCGGAAAATCTGGATTCGAGACACCATAAAGCCAACAGATCACTGCCGAAAACGGTGACACACGATGAAGACAATATAGCAAAGCAGCTCGAGACAGAGCGGTGAAGACGATAGCTGCTCGAGACGGTGATGCACAATGAAAATAGCACAGTAGAGTAGCTCTGCTCTTGGGACGAAGATGGAGAAGCAGCTCGCTGAAGACAATGATAAAAACGAAGGCAAAATTAAGGCTGAATTCTCGATTTTTGGCGAATTTTATATGAAAATTACTATTCTCACATGTTGATAGGACCCACGTAATTCCGGTTTGAATTGCAAATTCCGCGTTTCACATATCAAAATTCAAACCAATAATTCAGAATTACTGAAATTATAAATTCACCCCATTCTTAATATCATATTGATTTTCAAATACCCGAATTGAAAAAATTAGACCTCAATACAGCCAATTCCGGCTGCTGGAATTCATCCAAAAGCCCCGTAATTCCCCAGAAGTTCCGCACCTTTTTCGTAAATTCGCAGCCTCCTCCCTTCTCTCCGTTCTATACAAATTACAAACACCACCGAGCTCCGATATCCAACCCTCTCCCTCGCTTTTCTCATTTCATCTCTTCGATGCGATCCCCACAGAGATTTCTCCAAGCCGCCGCTGCCGCCGGAAACCACTCTTCTGCGGTGGCTGACCCGCCGGAGCCGATCACGGTGGACTCCGACGTGGTGGTGATCCTGGCGGCGCTGCTCTGCGCTCTCATCTGCGTCGTCGGGCTGGCCCTCGTCGCCCGCTGCGCCTGGCTCCGCCGCTCCCCGTCCGCCGACTCCGCCTCCATGCCGGCGCCGGGGCTCAAGAAGAAGGCCCTCCGCTCCCTCCCCAAGCTCGCCTTCGACCCCTCATCCTCCGCCCAGGGCAAGCTCGCCGAGTGCCCGATCTGCTTGACGGAGTTCAGGGAGGGGGACGAGATCCGGATCCTTCCCCAGTGTGGGCACGGGTTCCATGTCGGCTGCGTCGACACGTGGCTCGGGTCCCACTCGTCGTGCCCATCCTGCCGCAGGGTCCTCGTCGTCACTGCCGCGCCGCCACCATCCCGGTGCCAGCGCTGCGGGGCTAGCTCCGATGCCACTGCCGCTGCTGTAGCGGCCCGGGGGAACGCCGACGCCAATAGGTTCCTGCCCTAATGATTAATCACCTCCTCTGCTTCATTCTGTTCATTTTATCTCTTTGTTCTTCTTCTCTATTTTAGATGGATCTGATGTGTTTGTAAATTAGAAGGTTATATACACAAGAAAATTCAGAGTAAATATGGTATTTATTTATTTGTAAATAGATTATCGAAATATTTTTGCGATTGAAATAGGGATAATAATGCGTGTTAAGTGAATCAGTGAAAAGCGGGGTGGCGGGTGGGAGGCCAGTGAAAGCATGTGAAGTTGAGAGGTGGGCCTTGACACATTTTTTTTTTTTTTTTTTTTTTTTCGGTGTGATTCTTCAATTTTATGGGTAAAAAATGCACGCGCGGCTTTTGATTTTGATTTATATATTGTTTGATGATGGACGGTGACTGGAGATTTTACTCGAGGCGTTTTTTCAAATTGTGGTTAGGGCTTGGCGTTTAATGCCCAACCCCATCGCTCTCTTTTTTTTTTTTTCTTTATATATATTTTGTAAATCGTTGAAAATTATTGGGTGTGCCCGGAGCAGGGACTGAACATTTGTGGGCTGAGAACTAAGTGCAGCACTAGTCCTTCGCAGAAAAAAAATGTCCAAAACTCTGAATTTTTAGTGCTTCACGTGAAGTGTGCAGGTTGTCTAAGAATAGGAGTTTGAGACAATTCAAACGAGTTGAGCGCGTAGCTTCCGAGGGATATGCCTGACAAACTTGTTGGATGGAGTGGGGCCGGGCCATGTGCCTGGGGGCAACTGAAAGCATCAGGATTGATATGGATGTTCTGATCTCGAGAAACACAGGGCAAATGACCCACATCAAAGCAGATTAATGGAACTAATTAAAATTACTAGTTAATGAAGGTCCAATTGTTCAGAGATAAAATAGGTAGCTCTCCCCAGTAATGAAAATAACTGCGCAGGCTTAGAAGAAATAAATTTTCAATAAGGGGCTATTTGCGAATGTCACGAGTTGTTGTCTCACTCATGTCAACTCTTCAATTCTTTCGTGGTTGGCTATTTCTTCGTGTGCCAAGATTAGGGCTCCTGCTTTCTTGCAACCAGCAAATGGAATTCTAATTATCAAACTATGAATTTATTTTTTTTTTTCATAACCACAAAGACTTGTCGTTTAAACCTTGCTTTGCTTTGCTTTCTTTGAACCAGACAAGTCCAACCCACGCCTAACGCGTTCCAACCTGCGTCCAAAGATGTACACGAACGAATTTTGTAGCAACAAAAATGGGATCTTCGACTCTCCGAAAATAAGTTAAAAAATAGGGTTAGCAATGTGTGACTTAAATCAATTTAGATTTATTATAATTAGATTTAAATCGTAATTAAGTTAATCCGTCTATGATAAAAAAAAAAACTTAAATTATAGATCGATCAATCCATTTTATCCATTAAATTAAGTGGATTATTAGGTTAATCTGTTTATACGCAATCCCACTTACATCATTTATACCAATACATCAATTTTAGAACAAAGTTATAATTTTATTGAATTTTTTTTAACGAAAATTAGTGATCACCCACTTTCTCAAGGTTTTTTTTTTTTTTTTTTTTTTTTTCTGGTTCAATCCCTCCCGAGTTTTTCCCTTCCAAATGTCTCTATCCCACTGTAGTATACATAGGGTATCTTTGCTTTATATAACTCAAAGTTTTAAAAATTTTAATATTTTGAAAATTTAAAATTTTGTATTTAAAAGTTCTGATAATATATTTATTTTGTAATATATGTAAATATAAAATTCCAAAATTTTGTATTTATTTTATTGAAGTTATAATTCTAAAATAATAAGTTTTATATTTTGTTTCATTATAAATTAATACGTGACTTCACATATTGCATTTTAAAGTTTAAGATTTTAAAATTTAACTAACCTTTGGAGAACTAGTAAATCCAACTGTTACTGAAATTTGGAATTTATAAAATTTTAAAGTTATGTACAACAAATATTAGATTTTATAGTAGATTCTTCTCTAAATGAAGTCCATCTGTTCTCGTCTTTCAACAATTTGCCATGTTTAAGAGAGACAGATTATATTTTTATTTTGTCACTATGGACGACATGGGATGTTATTTTTAGGGGCATTTGCAGTAGATGGAAGTTCATCCCGGAGATGATAATGTTAAAGTAAATGAGGAGAATTTTTTTCTGACAATAAAAATATCCAACAGACGTGGGTCATCTGCTGTATGTTTGTTAATGCATTAAGATTAAAATTAAAATTAAAATTAGTGAACTATTTTTATAAATTAATATTTTTTTTTAATTAAAATATGGTTCTATAATAATTTAAATTTTGAAAAACTAATTAATTTTTTATAATAATTTAATTTAATAATAATGAAAATAATTAATATTAATTTTTTAATAAAAAAATGTTTAGTCTTTTTTTAATAAAAAAAATACTTAGTCAGACTAATTTTTCAAATTTATTATCAAACGAAAGCTAAAAGGTACATCATACATTATTATTAATCTATGTGTACAACGTATTTGTCTAAATTAATTTTTCTTTAAAAATGATTCTCATTTACTTTTGAATATTTATGATTATAAATGTGTTACTTATATGAAAAGTAGCAATGTCTTTTAGTACCCTCGTGGCTCCCCCTCTCCCTCGCGAGCAGATTTGCATCCTCTCCCCCGTCACGAGCAAATCCGCATCCCCTCTCCCGCCACGAGTAGATCCCCCCCCCCCCCCCCCACCCCCCCCCCCTCTCTTCTCCCAACCCAGCGAGCAGATCCGCGTTTGCAACCCCCTGCAACTCGATCCACGTCCATCTCTCCCATCGCAAGCAGATACGCACCCCCCGGCGAGCAGATCGGCCTCCGTCTGTCCCGTTGATGAAGCAAATCCGCGTCCGAAACACCACCCCCTCCCCCCCCCCCACCCCCCCCCCCAATCCCCCCTTTTCCTCTCTTTTGCAAGCTGATCCACGTCTGCATCTCTCGCTGCGAGCAAATCGACACCCTTCCGCAAGTAGATCTGCCTCCGCCTACCCCGCCGATGAGCAAATTCGCATCCATGCCCCTCCGCGCCCGCCCCCCTGCCCCCCGTGGCAACTCCTTTCCGCCAACGCCATGACGGTGAGGGCACGCGAGCTCGTGGGTGAGGACACCAAAGGCTAGTTCAAGCGCGGGCCCCAAGCGGTCAAGGGCGCGCGAGCAGGCAAGTGCGCGGGCACGGATGCTGGAGACCGATGCCCTTGGAGTGTGAAATATCGCATTATGTTTTTTGGGAATTGACGGTAAGAAGGGGAAGAAATCCAAGCACATTGAGCCAGAGAGATGGCTGCTTCTCCGCAATATCGGAGCTTGTCCATGGTTCGTCTCCTTCCTCTCTGTGCCGCTTTCACTTCCCAGTCGAGGTCCTTGGGCTTCCGATGTTGTCGTCGAGCTCAAGCCCAGTGAGATCGGAACTATCTCCGGCATCCCTGAGGAGCACCTCCACCGCAAAGTAATTCTCTAATCCACTTTTTCCATTTCTAGAAATTATCTTCCCTGGGGTTTTCTGTGCAATCCTTAAATTTAATCGAGATTACATGAGATCTAAGATTCGGAAAGTCGATGTTTTGATTGATTTCATAACCACTGGAGAAGGCAACATCTGATAGATTGAATAGATAACTAGCTAGAGGTGGTCACCATCCTGCGGTCGGTGCTAGTTCATGTTGCCCATTAGCTACTTCTCATTGGGCATCAATGCCCCAACGTTAGGACTGTGAACGAGTTCAATGCTGGCCATGCTGTTGGTGCCATGAACATCTCTTGCATGTTCAAGGTTGGATTAGGGTTGACCAAAAACCCTAACTTTCTGGAAGAAGTATCATCTATTTTCTAAAAGGATGATAAAATAACTATGGGTTGACAGAGTGGGAGAAGGTCACTCATATCTGATGCTAAGCTTACTTCTACTGGTTTTTATGGTGTCACAGACATCACTGGTGGTTATTCAACATGGATGCAGACTGGTCTTCCCACCAAGCAGTAATAGTTCACAAGCAAATGTGATCTTGCTCTTCAGAGTTGAGAGATGGAAATGTTATAAGCAAACGCTATATAGAATAACATGTAATTATCCTGAACTAGCGCAATAAGATTATGTACAGATTTTCATTAGATCCTTATCTACGAATATACTACATATTCATCACTACTATTTTGGATGTAAACATTATGACGTATGTATTATGATGTCTAATATTAGAATATGTTGTATCCATACGATTAGTTATATGTTTTTTAATATGCGTATGTTAATTATAATCTTATTCCAGGAGATATCTAATTTTTCATGTTAATTTTTAAGCAATTTTTTGTCAAAATTTAGACTTATTTATAAATAAAAATATTTGATGAGTTTATTTGTAAATGTATAAATATTAACCTTGTAATTAAAAATTGGGGTACTTTAAAACCTTCTATGTCTATTTTCAAAAATTTTATTGTAAAAAAAATAAAGCTGTGACTTATTTATAAATAAACAAATTTAGTGGATTTATTTGTAAATATATAAATATTAAACTTGTATTTTAAAATTTTAAATTTTAATACCTAAATTACAAGTTTCATATTTCTACAAATATTTCAAGGGTTCTATTTGTAAATGTACAAATATTAAATTTTTAATTTTTAATTTAAAGTTTAAAAACTTTCAATGAATTTGTCGTAAAATTCTATTTAAAAATGATAACAATTGAACTTATTTATAAATAAAATATTCAAGGATTCTATTTATAAATGTACAAATATTAAACTTATAATTTTAGATTTAAAGTTTAAAAAACTTTCAATGACTTTTTCGTAAATTTCTTATTTTAAACATAATTAAAATTTGGACTATTTATAAATAAAAATATTTCAAGGGACTTATTTGTAAATTCATAATATAAAAATTTGTAATTTAAATTTCTTATATGGTGTTTATTTGTAAACTATTAAAATATTTAGGTCCCTTATAAAATTTTTATTTGAAAAATATTGACATTTGAATTTTTATAAATAAAAATACTCAAGGGGCTTTTTTATAAATATACAAATATTAGGATTTATTTGTGAAATATTTAAAATATTTGAGCTCATTTATAACTATTTATTTGATAAATATTAATATTTTGATTTTTTATAAATAAAAATATTTAAAGGGTTTATCTGAAAATGTTTGAGAGAAATAGTGGAGAGTGAGAAAATAAATTTTTTAGGGATTTAATTGTGAAATTACGGAGAGTAAAAGTGAAATTTTCAAAAAAATTTGATTAAATAACAATTAGGGTTATAGATAAATAATTTTAAAAAAATAAAGGAAGCGTAGGTAATTATAAAAATTTCGAAAGATTTTTTATAATTAAAAAAAATATCGGGGGAATAGATAATTAGCCTAAAAAACTTTTAGGTCTGTAACCGTACTGAATTTCTTTCCTTTTTTTCATAGCATAACCGTATTAAATTTGATTCACCTGGTAGGGCACTTGCCTACCTGTTTGTCCTTCTCTGGGTGTCCTCCTGAGTAGGCATTTGGTCGAAGGGCAACTCTATCTCATCAAATTTTATGACATAAAATTGAATTTGTTTAATTTAAGTCAAAATAATCTATCCAATTGTATATTATCAGGCCTATGTATTTTGATTAATTTGTTGGAAGTAATGATGAATAATTTACAATTTTTCAGGAGTCATCTAAAATTCTCGACAAATTTTTGTTTTTTTTCTAAGATTGACAATTTTCACGGTGTTTTAGATAACCCAATTTTTATAAAAATTAGAGACCTCATAGGTTTTTTATTTCATAGAAAAAAATTTTTATAAAGCGTTCGGCAATATTTTTTTTATAATTTAGAACTATTTTGATATCATGAATTTTTTTTTATGATTTTCTAATAAAATAAAAAAATTCAGTTTTTTTTTTTAACTAGTGCTTGCATGTAAACTTTTTTTAATGACTTTGCGTCGCCAATCTTAGAATTTTTTATAAAAAATGGGGTCGTATGTGACTCCAAATTTTATTTAAAAAATTTCAATAAATTATTCTCTCAAGTCTCCATTTTTTTCCGTTTAAGAGGCCGCTTAGATCAATTCCGAATTTAGAATTATAAAATCAATAGAATTGAGTGATTTCCAGGAATTGAAAGAATTGAAAAAATTAGATAATTTCAGTGTTTGGATGAGTATTTTTTGAATAAAATTCCGAGTTGACCAATTCATAAATTCTAAAATTTCATTGTTTGGTGAATTGATCAATTTCATTAATTTGTTAAATTCTTGTGTTTGGTGGAAGTAGAAATTGAGAACTAGTATATTACACAAAATAATAATTTATATATAAATTATTACAAAAATATAATAAATTTAATATAAAAATTCGTAATTTAATTTTTACAATTAATAAACATAGAAAATATATACTTATTTTTTGAAAATAATTTATTTGTAAGTAATTTGAGAAATAAAATAATTTTATTTTCGAAATTATTGTAATAATTTTAAAAATTAATAAGATTTTACAAAAAGGTCCAAAAATGAAGGGCTATATAAATAAATTTTAACTAATGATGGATTTATTTAATATAATTTTGTGGTTCTCTTTTCAAATAATTTTTAATAAACTTAAGATATGCATATTTTTTGTAAAAAATATTTAATTTGTAAGTAATTAAAAAATTATAATAATTGTCATATTAAATTATTAAATTGATTTATATAATTTTTCTCATTTTAAAAGCGTATGGCGGTAAACATCTAACTAATGATAATCAAAGTGAAGGAGGTGACATAAATAAAAATATGATATTATAAGAATTCAATTTCGGACCAATTCATCCCTCTGCAAAATTTCAATGTAAACACACATGTTAGTCATATTTGTAGTAAAACAAAACGAGATTATTTAAAAAATGGTGAAAAAGTTTCAGAGGTTATTTGCAAAAAACTATGCTGATTCCTCCTTTCCCCTCCTGCAGCTCTTGCTCCCTACTTCCCCACAGAGCACGACCAACAAACGACCACCGGTGTCGGCTCACCACGGAAGGCACAAATCGAGCACGATCGGCGTCGGCTCACCACGAAAGGCACAAATCGAGCACGGCAAGCATTGATCGTGCTCAATCACTGACAAAGACGCAGATCGAGCACGGGGCGCAGTCTAGTATAGGGCACAGTCAAGTACGGAGAAGACGAGTGGAAATGAGATTTTTTGGAGGAAAAGCCTACACTCCTGCGTGGGAAAACAGTAAGAATTCAGACGTGAGACCCACGCAAATTCTCCCGTAAATAGTGTTTTTCGCAACAAAAGGCAAGAAATTGAAAATCGGAATCTAGAAGAGCTGAAAATCATCCAATTCTTTTGATTTCTGGATATAGAATTGAATCAAACACAGTAATACAAGGAATTAACTTTCAATTCCTTCGATTCTCTCCATTCCGGATTCTAAAAATCGAACCAAACAGTCCCTAAGCGGCTCTTGTCCGTTTCTCATGTTTTATGTGGAGGGATATGATCGAGGAATACCTACTTGAGTATATTAAACAACTATAAATTACCTATAGCTTCACTGAAATCTTCATAATTTAATCTGCAATGAGTACAGAGATATTAGTTCGGACGCCAACGAGATCTACGAGAGCATGCAAAACAAGGGAGATGATTGGGAGCTGAAATGGAAGCTTTGGATTATCTATAGATTCCAATTATGTGTTTAGATAATGTTATTTAAGCCGTAGATTTCAGGAACAATCCCTGTCATTAAACGAGCTCAAGAATCATTCATAGCACAGTGTGAGAGACCACCGGTCGAGCAGTCCGTGAGTGATTAGTAACCATCTCAACCAATTGAAATCTCTCGTCAAACCGCAACAGGAATCTGCTCTCCTTTAGCCTTAGAATCTCTTTAGTTTTTTTCTTCTTTTTCAGAGAAAGGATAGAACTCTTTGGATCTTTGTGTGTTCCTCCTTGACATTTGATATTGACTTGTTACCCAACACCTTATTCTTACTCAATTGGATCCACTTGGATTGGTATGTGCAGCTAAAGTAGAAGACAAGATCGGACTGGCTGCTTCCTTTATCTTGATCTAATCTAATCTTCCTGTTCTGAATTCTTATTTGATGTTGATTTAAACCTTCTGGATTCTACCTTCTTTTGATTTTTTTTTTTTTTTTTTTGCATTTTTCCCTGTCAAGAGACAGGTAGAGATCCGTAGGCCCAGATAGATCCGACTCGAATGATCCCAAGATGTCAAAAGAAAGAAGAAAATAAACCTACTAGTTTTGTTTTTTTCTTCGGAATAGACACATCAATCCATTAACCACTAAGATTGATATTCATGGAATATTATTTACAAATAGTACCTGTCTTGTCTTATTTTAGCAACAAGCCACAAAAGATTTTGATTAAACATAGTTCATTTGATCAATCTCCTGCTACTCTGTTATGCATCATAAAAGAAAACAATACAAGAGAGTTCCTTGGTTACTAACTTCAATAAACTCAACAAGTATGCAAATACATTAAGTGGAGGAAAGCTAAACCCTACCATGAATCATATACACAAGCTTCAAGAGGAAGCATGCTGATGAAATCAACTGGGATCTTGTTCTCATCCACTTGTCTCAATTTTGCATTGTGTCATAAGTCTTCCATTTGAGATGCTGTACCTGGCAGATCATTTCTTCAAAATTTCAGCCCTTAGTGTTAGATTGAGATCCGAACAAGACCAAAATAGATTGAATCCTCAATTTAGACACCATCATCCTCACTGCTATTGCCAAACATTGCAGCCATTTTCAAAGCCAGGTTTGCAGCCATCTCTCTCCTTTGGCAGTCAGGCATCAGCCTCAAGTTGTTCCGCATACTACTGATCTCACCCATCAGCATCTCTAGTTCATCGAGACTCAAATGGCCATCTTCCACCAAGCTAGGGGAGGAGTTGGCTGCTCTATCTTCATCACCCTCCAGCACCACAGCTGCTGCACCGGTTAGCTTCTGGTTTGCAGATTTGTATTCCTCATCCTTCAGATCTGAAGCCCCATTTGTCTCATTCTGGCTTGGAGGATTTCCTTCCGCACTAGGTTCTGGGGTGAAGTCATCAGGAGAAGCAATGGATACACAAGCAGCCTCTTTAATGTCCAACATCTCAACTTCATCTTGGTCATCATCAAGAATTTCATGACTTATTTCTTCAGTGCTTTGGGTTTGTACCTCGTCTGTTGCAGCTCCCACTTCTGAATTTCTCACAGAGAATCCACTGAAAGAAGCAGATGGCCCAGATTCATAATCACCAAATGATTCATCAGGACCAGGGAGTAGCTCATATTCAATTTCATAGTCCGATTCATCATCTGTCAGCTCTGGCAAGGAAAAGCAAACCCAGAATTTTCAGTGAGATTCCAATCTGCCAGTATGATAGTTAGGAGAAGCCAGGTTAAGATTCAACATAAAAGAATCTAACAGATCGGAAAAAGTTGGTTTCAAAAGTAAGGCACCTTTCTGCTATCAAGGAGGCAACATTTGCCTAGTATGTGGAAGTTGCTTTGTTTAAATAAGCAAAATTGCAGGATAATCAATGAGGCTTTGTTTACCTTCCTTCTGAAACATAGGTGTTGTGCTTAACTTATTTCCAGACTTTAGGACCATTCCAGGCCACATGTGGGCAGCAAGAGCTCCATACAGTCTTTCTATACCCTGAATATCGCCATCAACTGATAGACCTGTGAACAAACACATTGTTATCAGAATCACGGTTTTCGAGGTTTTATACAGGAGAATCTAGCAGATAAACTGGACATAGGAAAAAAATACTTTTGATAAGGCAAAAGTCCATTTTCCAAAGCACATAAAATAGCAGAACTTCCAGATTGACCAGATAACTTTTCCCACAAATTTCTCATGCATCACTTGAAGGGATATGACCTCTCTCCTAAAAGATGCTCAATATAACATTCCTGATACAACACTATAAATTCCTCTTTGAAGTAACAAGAAAGTATATTTGGAAGACAAGGTGAATGAAATGCACTCTGAGATATAAAGAAGGGAATCTTACATTTATCGAAATCAGCATTCAAAGCACAAGCTTCAATGAACTCTATATTATGTTGGCTACACCATTCCAAACTTGACTTCCAGATCTCGAGTGATGGTTCTTCTTCCCCCAAAAAACTACGGGCCTCAATCTCATCAATCCCATAATTAAAGAACTCAGGATGAGGGTCACTACTGGACTCTCCCTGCTTCTGCAGACATCTCCTATATTCTCCATATGCATGATGACCAGGTACAAGATCTGCCTTGTTTCCAATGCATAATAATATATCAAACTTCTGACTGTCAATTCTAGGAATCCATTTCTGAAGGGCAGTGAAAGAAACCTCCTGCAAGTAGCCACAACAATGAAAGTCTCAGTAAAGTAATTCATACCAGCATAACAACCAACACTATTAATGACAAACTTTTGAAGATGCAAACAACTAGCGACAATCATTTACAACAATGGCAAAAAAGAATATAGTATGTGGTTCGAACATCACTCATGTCAAAAACCATCACTAATGCAGACAACTGCATAAAGATTGGCATTGTTGCAAAAGAGAACCCTTCGTCAAGATTAACTGTCCATACAGAAAGATTGGCCGAGTAATACTTTGTGTCAATCTTCCACCTAATTAGCCAACAAAACAACATTATAATCAACAGTCACTAAAATAAGACATATGTTCAGCCATAGTATTTCGAAACACAACTTACATACCCATGGCAGATCACACCAGATGACAACTCAGAAGTTTCCGGGATCTCAACTGATAATAACCCTGTGATGAAAAGGAAAGTCATACTGAATAAGTTGGGAAAATGAGAACAACACAGTGAAGCTGGATGCATTCCTTAACCAGGTAACAAGAGCCAGATTCAGAACACTAACTACGCAATTTACATGAATACTGCAAAGTGGTCTGGGAATTCAAGCAAATCATAGAACAACAATAATTACTAAAAGGAACATCTAAGCTCCAATCACCCAAATCGGGTTTGCTACTGCTGCCGATCAGTGTTTCACAAGCTTAGAAATTTTCCTGAAAGCGTTACAAAACCTCCATATAGTCCATGGAACCATGCCAGTTATGCATAAAAGAAGAATCGCATATCGGATCATTTGTCATAAAGGTAGAAATTGAATAATTTTTTTTATTACACCGTCAAAGCAAATTTTCTCCAACAACAAACAAGCTGAAATTAATCAAACGCTTGCCTCAGAAGTTCGACAAGATCAAAGAAGCTGCAAACAGTTCGAACAAATACAGAAGCAGGTGGAAGGTTATGGGACTGACTCGAGAGGAGAGTGCGCTTGCCGACGTTGGGGGCGCCAATGAGGAGGACTCCCGGCCGGCTCTCGAGAGGCGGTGCGCCGACGCCCTCTTCGCCGGAGTACTCCGTCGCCATCTCTATCCAGATCCAGAGCACGAAGACAATCTTCTCGGCTTCGGCAGCAGCCCAGCTGGGTTGGGAAACCAGTGAACCGGAAATCGGATCCGGATCCGACCCGAAATAGATGATATCGGATTTGGGTATGAATCCGGTCCAGCACAAATGGCCCATACTCCTTATACCACCCTGTAATCTACTGCATATTTGCACATTACTGTATGCATCTCTTAATGTTTGCATTTAAGTCCCTGTATCTTTATTATCGCATGAACAGACCCACTTAATTGATTTAGTTCAAAATTTCAAATCTTAGTTGCATTGTCCCCCAATATGCAAAGGAGCAATAACTACTTTTTAACTTTCACAGTTTCTACCACATATAAAGGCAAACAAAATACCTATAATGATCTCAGAAACAGGCAAAAGAGCTCAGCAAAATTTGCAGAGTGCTCTCATCCCAACTTTTGCCCAATATATATATATTTCAAGATTGCACAGTAACTCATAGCCTCTTCTGCAGATCACATTTTTTCCTAAAAGAACTGAAAAACAATAGTTCTTCAGTTCACGAGTCAATCACAGTCCTGGCATATGATTGAAATCGATTAATTTCCTGCAGCCTTCTTTGCACTGACGGCAATGAACTCGGATATGATTTCCAAGGGCACCGCCTTTGTCTCAGGGACCTTCAAGTATACAAACACCAATGATATGACACAAACAACAGCATAGATCCCAAAAACACCAGCCAGATCAATGGAGTTGAGCATCTGGGGGAAGGTATAAGTGACAACAATGTTCCCTAACCAGAAGGCAAGCAAGCAAATGGAGATGCAGACACCACAGATACCAGTGGGGAAGATCTCTTGGCATAGGATGCTTGGAATGGGACCGAAACCTCACAAAGAAGCAGTGGTAGATAATGATGCCAACAATGGCTGCTTGGACAATAGTTCCCATCTTCACAAGGTTCATTACAGTGAGAACCAACAGCGGAAGTATCAACACAGGGATGGTCACAAGGAGTAGGAACCTGAACCGTAGAGAAAGGTATCAGTACTGCCAAAGAGAGAACAATGTGGAGATATTTCCCAGCCAATAAAACAAATACTAAATGAGATATTTTGTGAAGAAAAAGGAAAAACCTTCTCCCGACCAAATCAACAAGCTTCATGACAATGGCTATACAGGCGAGCATCAACAAGGTTGTGACGGCACTGGTAAAGAAAGATGCTGAATCAGGACTAATCTCAAAGTTTGAATGCAGTGCTTCAACACCTGCTTGCTCAAGAATCTGAGGGGTGCAGAAGAGTATTCCATTTATACCAGCAAACTGCAATAGCAAAGAGGAAAATTGATTTCCATGCAACAGCAAATGATTTCAAATATCATCTGATCATAACACTTGAGTAGAACATTACTATAAATGCGCCCACATTCCATTTTCTAGGAAACCTCTCCCATGTCAGAGTTGCTTCTGTAGGTTAAGGCATGATCTGCAGAGAATCTATATGGCTTCTAGAAACTATTTCATAATATGTTTTCTTGAAACTCAAATAATAAATACAATATTGGTGTTTGAGTGATTTTTTTGACTGAAATTTAAATTTAATTAAAGTTTAATCAAAAAATAGAATTAAATGTCACTGGATTGTGATTGAAACGTGAGTCTCGATTGAACAGAAACCACAATAAGTCCAACCGAAAATTAAATTTAATTTGGATTTGAATTATTAAAAAATTTAAACTTATATTAAAGAGAATTAATTGTCAGATACTTGAACTAAAATTGAAAATAAAATTCATCAAATATCTGGTTAAAATGAAAATTATAAAATCTTTCCAAATGGATTACTAACCAAGCTTTTTTCATGAATATATTCCTAAGAAGAAAATTTTGCAGAAAGAAAAAGTCTTTAAAAATTTTAAATTTTCAAATTGATCCTTGCAAAATACAGGATTTATAAATGAACTCTTCCCAAAAATTTTTTCACAAAAAAATTTCTAAAATTTCTAATTTTCGTGAATAAACCCCTAAAATTTCTAATATTTACAAATAAATCTCTCAAAAAAATTTATTTATAAATAAATCCGAATTTTATCAAAAAAATCCCTGCAATTTATGAAATTACACTTTGGTCCAATTTTTGAAAAAAAAAATTATAAATAACCTCTTTTAAATTTAGCATGCAGAAATAATATAAAATTTAAAATCTCTTCTTTAAGTAACAAATTCTAATTCTAAGAATTACATTCCACCAAGGAAAAAAACATTTTGAAAATATAATTTGATCGCCAATCACAAAAATATATATTTTCAAAATTAAACCAATCAGAAATTTAATTGTTGATTTCCTTCTAAGGCCTATAAAAAAGGCTGAGAACCTGCAAACAAAATATAAGAAGAGGGAGAAGACAAAGGAGATCAGAGACGACGGTGGAAAGACTATTGGGAATTGAAGACTTGGAAGCAAAACAAAGTAATTTCCTACCTTTTCCTTCCCTTCTCCTACTGATTTTCTGGTTTCTCTTCTTCTTCCTTCGAAGGTACGGCCTTGTTTACTGCCTCACTTGACCCATGCCTCCGACGACGATGAATCAAAGGAGGAGGAGACTCCTCCAATGAAATCGGCCCCTAAACCCATCTCCGCACAAACCGAAGATGCGTACTCCAACAATGATGACTCTGACGACGAGGACTCCGCTTCGACACTGACGCCCCCCCCACAACAGGCTACCTTGATTTCTTCTTCCAGCAAGGCACCATCGAGGCGGCATATCAGCACAACACCGATCCGTTCTATGAGCAGATCAAGGCGCGGCTGCGACTCGATTTTACCAAAAGCCCGCTGTTTGAGAAGATCCAGCGGCTAAAGAAGAAGTTCCGCGTTGTTGTGGCCAGGATCGCCCGTTATGGTAAGGACTTCGCCTTCAAAAGTCCTCACGAGCAGGCCATCTTCGAGATTTCTTGCAAGATATGGAGCTCCGCTCTCAAGCGCTCTCGCGAGATCGACGGTGTTGATATGCTCTACCTTCCCACCAGCGCCGGTGACGGTGGTGATGTCAAGATCAAGGACACGGCAACAGTCTCCGAACTCAAGGTCAAAGTCGAGGAGGGCACTGCCAATGGTTCCAAGGCATCACCGGTGGAGGAGAGGGATGAGAAGGTTAAGGGTTTCGCAGACTTCGTTCAAGAGATGGTGAGGCTCATGGCGGATGTGAGACGAGAGGAGAAGCAGTACAACATAGAGTAGCTGCGGCGGATGTTGGGGGAGAAAGGAGAGATACAATAAAAAGGAACGAATTTGAAGGGAGTTGTAGGAGAAGACGAAGAAAAGATATATACATATATATATCATGGTTTGCAGTTTCGGTCGGTCCCGAATCGAAATCTTATTTTGGGTTTCAGTTAGAATTTACTGTTCATTACTGTTTATTACTGTTCATCTTCACCAACGAACTCGGGCAAGAGCTCGTCGGGCTCGCACGCGGGGACGGGAGCTCACCGGGCTCTTTTGTTGTGTGTGTTGTGGGGGGATGGAGCGGGGGGCGGGAGGAGGACCTCGCGCCCGCTTCGTGTCCGAACCCAAAGGCCCTGCGCACTCCGCTAGTCTGCCGCCATTTCCTCGTCTATCTCGCGCCCTCACCGACCTGACCCGTACTCCCGCAAGATGAGACCGGCCTTACACTGGGGCCAGCGCTATCATCAATTTGATTTCGACGTTCTTATCGGTTTCTGTCAGATACTATTCACGTACATAATATTATTCACGTAATTATTCATTATTTTTTAAAATTTTTAAATATATTATAATTTTTTAATTTGAAGTTAAAAAATAATTGAAATAAAGTTAAATTTTAATCAAAATATAATTTTTATTTTGAACCTTCGATGTATGGTTATACTTCAGAACCACTGCCACAAGATCGCGCAGAGCTAGTTGTTCTAATTCATATGCCTGCAAATGCTCGTCCGGATCATGTAGGTACTGAATTTGTAATTCCACACCTAAATGTTCCAAACTCAACTGATGATGATTATGATGATTAGTTGTATTATCTTAGAATTTATAAATTATGTATGTGTGAAGTACATTTTAATGAAAAGTTAAATGTGTTTATGTTAATTTTTAAATTTTAATCATATTCATATTGTTTCTTGTATATTTTTTTAATACATTAATATATATTAAAAATATGCTATATCAGTGACTAATTACCAAAATTAATATTAATTAACTAAAATAATATTTAATATTATGGTAAAATTAAGTATAAATTCATTCCTAATTTTTCTAATTTTTCTAATTTTTTTTCAATATTTTATCGTATTTTTAATTTGAAGTCAAAGTACAGTCAAAATATAGTCAAACTCTGGTCAACACCCAATTAATAATTTAAAAAAATCTTTCGGCCGAAACCGAAACGGCCGAAACAGCCGAAACATATCGATTTCGATGGGTCCCAAAACCGAAACCGATACCGAGTTATAAAACCTTGATATATATATATATACATATATAAAAGTGGGTTGTGAAGCAAGCTGTTAAAAACAAGCCTACGTAAAAAGGGGGAGCCAAGAGGGAGCGGGGGAGGGGAAGGACTAAGATGTCACCCAAAACAAAAAAAATAAAATTTTTAAAAAATTGTGTAATAAAAATAGAGGAATGACAGCCCATGTAAGGAGCAAGGCACACCGGTTTGGAAAAAAAAGAAAAAAATTGGTTGTAAAAAAAAAAACAGGGACTTTTTCTTTTCTCATTTTTTGTCTCTTTGCTATCGTGATCACCGAGGTCATTTACGACCTCTTGAAAATAACAGACTCATGATCTTACCTTGATTACCCGTAATTTTCTCAAAGATAACGAACTCATTAATTTTGTCACGATCACCTACGACCTTTTGAAAATGACAATGAAGACAACGGATATATGACCTTGTTGAGGCCACCCGGAATCACCTTGAAAATCACGATAAAAACGATGGAATCCGTGATCTTTTTGTAGTTACCCATGACTCTTCAAAGACGACAGACTCATGACCTCGTCATGGCCACTTGTGATCTCTTTCAAAAATGATGAATTTTCGTACTAAGTTAGCCTTTGGACTTGCACTCGGTTAACCTTCGAACTCGCATTCGGTCTATATTTAAGTTTGCACTTGGCCAACCTTTGAACTCGCACTTAACCAACCTTCAGGCTCACATCTATGTTAACCTTCGGGCTCACATTTAGTCAGTCTTTGGGCTTACACTCAACCACCCTTCGAGCTCAAATCTAAATCAGTATTCGGACTTACACTTAACCAGCTTTCAGACTCACATCCAATTCAGCCTTTGGACTTGCATTTAGGTCAGTTTTCAAGTTCACACTTAATCAGCCTTCAAGTGACTCGCATCCAAGCCAGCCTTCGAGTTCATACTTAACCAGCCTTTGGATTTACATCTAAACCAACATTCAGACTCGCATTCAATCAACCTTCGAGCTCGCACTCACCCAACCTTAGGGCTCGCATTCAAACCAGTCTTCGGTGTTGCATCTAAGTTAACCTTCGAATTCACATCTAAGTCAGTCTTCGAACTACCATCCAAGCTAGCCTTTAGACTCGCATTCAGCCAGCTTTCAGACTCGCACTTCAGCCAATTTTTGGGCTCCCATCTAAATTAATGTTTGGACTCGCATTCAGTCAAACTCTTGAGCTCATATTAAACTAGCTTTTGAACTCGCGAATTAAGTCAACTTTTGGATTCGCACATTTTAAATCGAGTTATGAGTCTGCCTAAAATCATAGTAAATAATGAAGAACCCTCAAATTAAATTATTTAATATGAAATTACTCAATTATATTGAAATTGAACTCAACCCAAACAATGGGCAAAGGCTGAGTTGGCTCAAATGAATCTAAATTGATCAAACAAATAAACTAAAATCCAAATTGAGATGGACTCGAAATCTAACCAGGTTCAAGTTAGGTCAATTCAAAATTAAGTTGAATATGAATTAAATTAAATTCAAATCAAACCCTAACTGAGTTAAATCAAATCCAAAATAAAAAGACAAACTTAAAATCAAACCAAAACTAGATTAAACTTAGCCTAATCTAAAACTAAGTTGAGTTAAATTAGCTTGAACTTAAACTAAAGTCCAACATACCTGAACACTATAGAGGTTCAAGACAAGATCAAAAGTTGACTCAGAAATCAAACTCATACCGAACTGTATTAATCTCGATAGAATTAAAAAGGGTCAAATTGAGTTCTATTAGGAATATTGAAACTTCGATAATATTCCAAAGCTGTGAACAAATAGTGATATTACCCACTGACTTGAATCTAAATTACTTCAAATAGAGCTAAATAAAATTAAACTGAGTTTCGCTGAGTATACTACAAAAGCCTTCAGCAATATTTTAAAACTATACCCAACTTCTTAAGTCGTTAGTAACGCTGTCAAATAAAAAAGGTTAATCGCCAATATGCTCAACGCTGTCAACAATACTTCAAAGTTATATCCAACTTCATAAGCCGTTGGTGATACTATAAATCCAAATAAGTTAATTGCCAACACGCTCGAAACTATCAACCATACTTCAAAACTATAGCTAACTCTATAATTCATTGGTGATGCTACCAAACCAAGGAAATTAATCACGAACACACTCAAAACTGTCGGTTACACTTTAAAACTATACTTGACCCTCTAAACCGTTGGTGACGTTACTAAATCAAAAAAGTCAACCAACAATATGCTCAAAGTTGTTAGACACATTTTAAGTTAATCAACCCTATAAATAGTTGATGATGCGTCCATTAAGGTAGTCAACCCTACAAGTAGTTGACAATGCATTCTTAAAATTAGTCAATCCTAAAAGCAGTTAATGACATACTTTTCAAGTTAATCAACCTCATAAGCAATTGATGACGCATCCCCTCCAAGTTAACCAATCCCATAAGTAGTTAGTAACGTGCCTTTCCAAGCTAACCAACCCCACAATAAGATGGCAACCCACTCTTCAAGTTAGTCCACCCTAAAAGTCGTTGATGATACATCTTCAAGTTATACATAACCCTATAAGTCGTTGGTGACGCTACCCAATCAAAAAGATTATCACCTATGCATTTTCGACTATGAAAATATTTCAAAAAAAAAATCAAAGAAATTATCGTTTAAGCCTTATTAGGTATGAAAATACTTTAAAGTAAATAAAGTTACCTCCAATACTTTATCGACTAACGAAAACACTCCAACTTAAACGAAATTATCACTTGTCTTATCAATCATAAAAACACTTTAACAAACTTAAAAGAAGTTATCACTGATATTTTATTGGCTAATGAAAATACCTTAAATTACGAAGTTATCGTTGATACTCAAAGCCATTGAAAATCCTTCAAATTTCTCTTTCTCTATCACAATTTAGGTCTGACGCCATATAGTCCAGCATAGAGGGAGTGAGACAACAATACATCAAAGCTTCTTCTCTATTTTTTTCTTTTCTTTCCTTCCATTCTTTTATGTTTTCTATAATTTTATATTAAAATTCGTTATAAAGTAATAGTATACCCTTACTTAAGTCATGTATTATCTCTTAAAATCAATTAAATACTTTCTTTTTTTGTCTCTCTATTTTATTGTTAGATTTCTCGTTTTAAAAGATATTAATAATTGTCAAGATAATTAACAACAAAGACTTGCGTTTGTTGTAAGTCATATTCGCACAATATCTGATAATGCACTTCAAATCAAAAAAATTTTGATTTATGATTCAAAATTGCTCCCAAGATTTTCGCTATTCCGGATTGCGGAAATCGATCCCACAATATAAAACTAGACAAAATTTAGCATGTTATTCTTACAACTTAAAATTTTAACAAAAATACAAAACCTCAAGAATATGTAACACTAAAAAGTACTAAAATATAATTTAACTATAAATAGATTAAGTTTCAAATGTTTTATGGAATATGGATAAAAACACAATTACCATCTAAATATATTTGCTCTTAATAAATAGCAAAAGCAAAACAAAACAGAAGGTGAACTCTGACCAAAAAATTAAACAGATTCAACATTACTTCAACATCATTAAGCATTTATATTCTTTAAAAAATGTGAAACGAGCAAAAACTATCACACTCATTCTGTGTAGACAGTAAGTGATCTTATATATATAGTAGGAATCTCATTTCTGACTTAAGTTGTACACATAAAATGACCACAAACTTTGTTCCAGAATAATCATACCTCACTGAACAAGTTTTTGACAGAATGTAATCAAATTTATCTTATCTTTGAAGGAGCTATGGCTGATTATCACTATTTCCAATCATAATTTTTACGAAGCATACAAGACTTGCATCTCATAAGCTAACCTTGGATAGACATGAAAAACATATAAAGTGGCCATGTTCTTTCCAACTTAGGCAGAACATAAGCTAAAACCAAGCTGATATAGGTGGTCTCAATACTGCAATTCTAAGTTGACAGATCAACATAACTTATGTTTCATAACATGCACGTTTCTAGTTTTAGCAATTACAGATGAGATGGGGGCTTCCAATGAGGACAAGACTGAATATTCCATAACCAAGAACTGGGTTCTACTGATTTGTGTATAGAAACTAATTGAGTTACTTCTATGATAAACTTAAGTGGAGTTCAGAAAAAAAATGACTTCTGTCCAAAGCAAATTCTTCAAGGGAAACAAACATTGTTTGGATCACTGATTTCCCAATGAAATGGGAAAAGAAAAAACTTAAATTAGAAGGAAAAAAAATTATGTATCCAACACAGAAAATAAATAGAAATTAATTCAAATCAGTCACAGAGGCTTCCAGAAAGGAACTTAAACTGTGAAAACAAAATCTTAAAACAGGAGCTACAGATCAGTTGTCATTATGGAAACAGATAGTCCAAATAAACAGCATACCAAAGAAGAATTAAAGCCATAACAAAATCAGCTTTTCAATTGTATCTATATGGATGAAATGATGCACATAGGCATATATTTCACATTATAAGACTAAGAATGGGGAGGAGAGATATGGGAAGAGAAGACCATAAAAGACATTAAGACACGCTCAGAATAGTATAAAAAATACAGCAGTCTATAAACCCAGTATCCTTTCATGATAGGGGAAAATCATAAAAGGCACAAATATTGCCAAAGAAAATTTTCAGAAATAAGATTGTGCTAGCTTATCATCTAGTGTGCCTAATACCTAGTGTAAACTAGTTGACCACTATAATGTTTTAAATATTACTAGCAATTAGATTTTTACCTGTTGAAGAATCTGGATACCAATTCCTACAAACGGCGCTCACCTCCAGCTTCAAAAAGATCTCCGCATCTTGGCCCTTTAGTAACTGTTATTGATGGGTGAATCATTGCTGGTCCAAATGGATGCTGATCCATGAGCTCCTTGGGACAAAGAGCTGGTGAATTCACCAAAGCAAATGTAACCATTTTGGTCAGGGATGTCAGCTACAGCAAGTGAAATAAGAGAACTCCTTCTTGACCCAGGAAAGCACATTTGGCACAAATAAATTCTTGAGTCCTACACCCTCCCTGTCATCTGCCCCTTCAGTTTCCAACCACATCCAAGCCACTTGCCATCCTCCACCAATACCCATACTATCAAGTACAGCACCATCCTATATGAAACTACTATTTCTTCTCATGCTCATAACTGTCCCATGGTTAATGGGTAGCGGACAATTTCTCTCTTCCATGCGTGTTGCTCAACCAGATAGCAGTGGATTATGAATGTCATTATCAGAATTCCCCACTGCAGCAGCATCAGCTGCATACTCCTCATCCACCCTTTGGGCAATCTCCTCATCCCATTGCTCAGTTTTCATGTTCTGCTCTGATGCAGTAAACCTGCTGCCAAAATTCGGGAATAACGAACTTCGCATGCTTCCCATTTCTGGGGCATTCTTATGGATGTTGCCTAAGAGAGTGACAACATGTTCTACAAAGAGAGACATCTTCTTCTCTGTGCTTTCAGGGTTGTAGAGACGGACAAGGGAACTCCTAATCATACTTTCTCCAGTTACAGGTCTTGCAACCCAGCAGATGCCCTCTTCAAAACCAAATAAAATAATCATTAGCAGGACCAATCATATACTCTTTAATTGACAGTTTCCTTCCTACACATAGTCCAACAAGAAGAGCCATTTCGCTTGCAAATTTGAGAAATTCAGCATCAGAGTTGTGATTTGCCATATGTGGGTGCATCGTCTCTCCATTTTAAAACACCAAACATGCAGATAAACTAGATACCCCATGGATCTTCTTGGTAATGGACAAGAAATGCTAATATTAGCCATAAGCACTCGCAATGTGGCAGGGCTGAAACATAAGCATTGCTGTTCTAAGGTGAAATGAAATTAATCAGTCAGAGAACAACCAATGAATAGTTCCATGAACCAGAATGAGCAATAATATCATGAACCATGATTTTTGCTGCTTATCAATAGATTGCATTGTCAGAAGGATCTTGATCTTGTCAGTTTTATAGGCACATGAAATATGGTCAAGTTTTGCGGCTTATACACAGGATGTACTATTAACTATATTTATGGTTCTGTTATTAAAGATGCATATGCAAACTGAAATTCTTGGTAATTTAGCAAAATTAGACCTAACTTTGGAAATAAGCATTGTTTCTCCCATGGCCTCATGAGTTGTCTATCTCAAGAAGTGGAAGCTGACTCTTCCCATTGAAGAATTTCTCCACAAGCGTAAAGGTAGAATATAGCTAAAAATTGTAGGAATATTTGCACATAGGCATTGCAAATATATGCCCTCACCAAGCTGCTATCCTCTTGTATACTTCTATCAAACTACTTAATGGCATATACACCTTTTTTTTGTATAATCCTACTCATAAGTTTCCATCACCACATATTAGAAACGTGAAGGTTTATGAAAAAGATTACTATGCTTGCAGGTTGCTACATCTTTACTCTGATTTATTTAAATAAACTCCACCCTTTTTTCTGAATATGTCAAAAGATCTGTACTTGATATATATGTGCCTGCCAAATTTTCAGAATAAATCATTGCTTGGTTTTCGAGCTTATTTTTCAAATTTGCCTCTTACATATCATCTATGGAGACAACTAGTAATCTAAAATTCATGGAATTGGAAAAAACTTGAAGTGAACAAAATATAAGTAACAAAGGTAGCTGAAAACTAACATTAGGAGTAAATGTGCAGAAAAGTGGTATGATAGAGGCATACAGGCAAACAACAAATTAATGGTACACATGCATTTTTGCATTTTAAAACGGGTATATGTGTAAAATCCCAATTAGGTATGCTGCTAAAGGTCTAAAGCATGATGAGTGTCAACAGTATACTTGCTAGAAACTCAGAAATAGTATACAAAGTTACAAGGTGATAGGGTGGCATTTTATCATGAAAAATAATGATAAAACTACCATGCTGTATACCTGAGACATCTTCTTTTCCACAATCTTTGCAAAACCACTTTGGCCTCCATCATCTGCCCTTTGCTTACAAGCCACCTTGGAGACTCAGGAAGACAGAATATTGTCAATGCAAAATATAATATGGAAGGAACGGACAGAACTCCAAGCCTCAATCTCCAGTCTGGGTTTGCCATTAAAGACAATACAAAAATTATACAGTATGATAGGAACATTCCAGCACAACCACAAAACTGCGGGAGGTATTCAACCTTCCATACAGTATGATAGGAACATTCCAGCACAACCACAAAACTGCAGGAGGGTATTCAACCTTCCCCTCATTTCTGAAGGGGCAGTCTCTGATATATAGACAGGAATGACCATAACAGTCAAACCAATTCCAAATCCATCTAAAAGCCTCACCACAAGCAACACATAGACATTTGGAGACAACAACATCAACAGGCCGCCAATCAAGTAGAGGACAGACGACAGTACTAGCATGGGACGCGTACCAACACAATCCGAAACTGCATCAGAGAACAATGTGATAACCATGGCTCCAACAAAGGACATCACCACAACTAGTCCCTCTATATCAGGTTCTGTCTCCAATTCAAATTCCCTCTTTACATGGAGAATAACAGCTGAAACTCAAATCATCCCCATCATTTATTAGTGCATTTTCTACCACTAACTTATGAAGAACTAGAATAAAACAAGGAAATGCTTGCAGTTTTTCTTATTGATCATAATAATAGGATAATTCATAACAAGATTGACACCAGAAACAAAAGGGAGACCAAAATACCAGCAATGGTACGTTTTCCCATCTCTGCAAGAAGTTGCCAATCGAAGCAATCAACGCCACCAGCACGGCTCCTTGCATCTTTCCAACTGAAAAAGAAGCGCCTTTTCAACAAACAAATGACCTGCAAGATGAACCCCAACCCATTCAAGCACCTCATACGAAAAAACTCGATCAAAAAGGTAGCTTTCAACACCAACTCACTCAAATTGAACCACAAAATACCAAAACTATCCGCAAATCAACATCCAGGCACCAAAAAGGCATAACAAACCATCAATCAACCATTTCCAAAAGCCAAAAACCCGACTCTTGACCCAAATCACTCAACAAAATCGGAAACAGAGATCAGAGACAAAAGCACGCCGCAAACCACGCAACATACCGCGGAAGGAGGGGACGAAGAGAGCCAGTTACCGCCATTAAAGCGCCGATCGAGAAGCTTGCGGGCGCATCCTGCGAATGGAGACGAGGAACCGAAAAGGATAGAAGGCCATCATGCCAATGCGAGCAAATGAAGTTGAAATGGCGACACGAAGCTTTCCTAGGACGCGCCTCCCTACGCGACACTTAGCGCCTCGAACTCATATATATCCTTCGCTGTTCACCGCCATTACAAAGATTTTACCGTTAGAACAAGGTTTTACGTTTCGGTCGAATGAGACTATAAATCTCGTTTCGGTTTTAGGATTTACTATAGTTTTTTTGCAGGTGGCTGCGAGGGTGGCGGGCTCGGGGCGGCCGCAGGCCGTGCAGGGCAGCCGTAGGGAGCGCAGGCGAGGGCAGGCGAGTGCGGGCGAGTGCGGGCAAGCGCGGCGAGCGCGGCGGGCTCGGGGCGGCCGCAGGGAGCGCAGGCGAGTGCGGGCGAGTGCGGGCGAGCACGGCGAGGGTGGCTGGTTCGGGGCGGCCGCAGGCCGCGCGGGGCAGGCGCAGGGCGCTCGGGGCGGCCGCAGGGAGCGCAGGCTGCGAGCTCGACGCGCGCGGGGGGACCGCAGCGCGTGCGGGGCGAGCTCAGCACGCGCAGGGCGAGCTCAGGACGCCGGCGGCGAGCTCAGCGCGCTCAGGGGTACTGTGCTAGGGTTCACGTGTTGGGGGATGAGACTGTTTCTTATCCTTTCGTAGACCGATTGACTTTAGCCTTGGCGACTAGGTCTGGTGATTGTTGATGGTGCATTAGGAGTCAACTCTTGGCGCTAGTAATGTATTATTGTAGGAGATGGAATTGTGTGCGTGGTTTATATATATATATATATGATCAGTGGCTTTGGCTTTTGTTCGTTTTTGCTACTTTTAATGTAAAGATTGTGTGTAATAAAATAGTTATGATCTATCGTTCACTAAATCTATTGATGATAAATCGATAATTAAATTCAAAAAATCTAATTGGTCCCCTAAACACTTCGCACCGTATAATATTTATTTTTTATGGGTTATTGAACTACTTTTACTATGTGTTGTCAATCAATATAGTTATCATTTTCATTTTTAACCTTCGATGTATGGTTATACTTCAGAATCGATGTCACGAGATCGCACAGAACTAGTTGTTTTGGCTCGTATGCCTACAAATGCTCGTCCGGATCATTCAGATATTGAAATTGTAATTCCACACTCAGATGTTCCACACTCAAATGTTCCAAACTCAACTGATGATGATTATGATGATTAGTTATATTATCTTAGAATTTATAAATTATATATATGTGAAGTACATTTTAATGAAAAGTTAAATGTGTTTATGTTAATTTTTAACTTTTAATCATATTTATGTTACTTCTTGTATGTTTTTTAATACACTAATATATATTAAAAATAGACTATATCAGTGATTAACTATCAAAATTAATTTTAATTAATTAAAGTAATATTTAATATTATGGTAAAATTAAGTATAAATTTATTCCTAATTTTTCAAAATTTTTCAAATTTTTTTCAATATTTTATCGTATTTTAATTTGAAGTCAAAATACAGTCAAACTCTGTTCAACACCCAATTAATAATTAAAAAAAAATCTTTCGGCTGAAACTGAAATCGAAACAGCCGAAATGCACCGGTTTCGCTGGGTTCCGAAATTGAAACAAAAACCGCACCCAAAAACCTTGTGCTAGAACATCCAGAAATAGGCCAAATTGCTCGGGAGGACAGGAGGTGCCAATGTTGGAGAAATGAGGGGCTAGGATGCAAAATTTGCAGCAGATGGAGGATCTTCTTGAAGTGTGGACTCCCAAACCGAGTTAAAATTTTGATAGATGGAAGGGTAAAAGTGAAAAGAAACTGGAATTTTTTAGTGAATAGGCCACGAGTCATGACTCGTTGGAATATGGATTCCCTCGAAAAATAAATGAAGAGACTCTTCGAATTTGGATTCTTTCAACAATAATAAATAATGACTTATCTGAATTTGGAAGCTTGCCAATTTTGCTTGTATGCCCGGTGCAATTTAATTTTTAGATACTGCCTCAGAGGGAACGCGCTAAAAAAATCAATTTAAAATTTGATCCTTTGTATGCAGTTGATAAAAAATGATTTTAAATTTTGATTTCGGATCCGATTTCGGTATCTATAAAAATTGATATATTTCGACCATTTCGATCATTTTAATCAAAATCATTCTCATTTCGATTTTGCCTAAAATATTTTTTTAGTTATTAATTATGTGTTGGCGAGAGTTTATTATATTTTAACTGTACTTTGACTTCAAATTAAAAATAAGATAAAATTCTCAAAAAATTTATAACTAATTTTACCATAAGATTAAATACTATTTTAATTAATTTAAATTAATTTTAATAGTTAATTATTTATATAATCTATTTTTATATATTACTATATAAAAAATAAAAAATATGCAAGAAATAATATGAATATGATTAAAAGTTAAAACTTAATATAAGCAAATTTAACTTATCATTAAAATGTACTTGACATATACATAATTTATTTATTATAACATAATACAATTAATTATCATCATCATAATCATCATCAGTTGAGTTTGGAACATTTGAATGTAGAATTATAAATTCAGTACCTAAATGATCAGGACGAGTATTTGTAAGTATACAAGTAAGAACAACTAGTTCTGCATAATCTCGTGGTAGTTATTTTAAAGTATAATCATGCATCGAAGGTCCAAAGTAAAAATAATAACCATTTTCATTGATAACACATAATAAAAGTAATCCAATTACCCATGAGAAATAAATATCACATTGTGTAAAGTGTTCGACAAGACGCTGATTAATAGCATTAAGTGAATCTTGTTAAGAGACACGATAAATTTAATCATTTACTCTTTCACATTCTTTTAATATTTGTTCAATTAAAATTTATCCAAATATATTATAGGCCGAAGGTGGAATCATTTTACGATAGAATACAAATTTTTGGTGAAAAATAGACATAATTATTCTTCCTTCTTCAAGTGTAACTTAGTTTGGAACTGTAATATAATATTAGGATTTGTCATTATTTGTTTTAAAAGAAATATCATATAATTGTCCGGATTCATGAATATAAAGTAAATAATAGAAAATACTGAACAGAAAAATACTATAATAAAATATAATAACGAAGTAAATAAATTATCGTAGTACAAAATAAATCATAGAGGCATTAAATTTGAATATCATAAAATTATAATAATATTATATGCACACCGACTACATATATAACACAAAATATATTAATTTAAGACAATAAGAAAAATATCATTTCATAAGTAGCATAAACCACGTTTTATAGCTACATTTTTCAAGACGAATCTTGAAGAGATTGGTATTTTTCATTACCATCCTCATCAATACGATAAAGTTGTGATCGATAGTATTATTCAACATGCGGATAGTATGAAATCACATAGTCTTGTATTGACTAATGATATCTTTGGTTGAAAGAAAACATCCCGCTTAATAATCTGTCATAGTAGTTAGAGCGTGCACTGTCTGTTGGACCATGTGAAACATATTAATATTGTGGTACATACCCACTATATAAATTAGAATAAAAAAAACTCATTTCCTCCATGTCTTGAAAAAGATGAAGACGAGTCCTCATATTATGATTGTTGGAAATTGGCCTCACCAGTTATACCACCATTGTTGCTATCACTGGTATCAACAATATTTTCTATTCTATCTGCTTTCTCTTCCGATTCTTCATTTAAAAGACGGTGGATAGCTTCTTATATTTGAGGATGATTTAAGACAAGTTCTTCTCTTTCTCGAATGCACTCTATTAGAGGATCATCTTCTTCAAATATGACGGATAAGTTGATTATCTCATCCTCTGGTGATGTTTTCATTTGTAAGTTTTGGGCTCTTAAACGCATATTATAACAACAGAAAATAAGTTTATCTAATTTTTTATTTTAATTCTATTTCTCATCTTAGTATAAATTAATCCAAAAGTTGTCCAATTTCTCTCGCATTATGAACTTGAAATTGTTTGACTTAAAATTATAATTGTTATCTTTGCAAGATTAGATGCTGCATGCTGACTAGCTATAATTTATCAAAAAAATATATTGAAAATTTGATATAATTTAAATCAGTAAATATGTATTATTATTGAACATCAACTATTGTCAAAGTCTTGGACTTTATTTTTAAAGTTGACTGCCTGTTTAATAGACATACTCAAGTTAAAAATTTTCTTAATTATGTAAAAAAATAAATGATTTAGAATATGCCTCGCGCAATGCCAATATTTATGTTCTCATATCTGACTCCATCCTCTCAATTACATTACGTAACGCTTTGAGAATTGTATTATCATTGTTGATATCATTTGCATATTAAAAAATTAAATTCAGAAAGTATCCTACAATATGATTAAATATTAATAAACAATATTATCATTATAATCTAATAAAGTACTATAAAATAACACTTTACTCAATTACCTACAGTATAAATATCTCTGGATAATATTTTGTCCCAATGACGATCAATAATCTCCCATTTATGAAATTTAATTATTTCTATATATCGTCTTATTTATAATTTTTCTCATTCTATTGCTTCATATAAAAACCCCATCTGCGAATGATCATCTGAGTTAACAATTCGCAACACCTTAATCAATAAACTGAAGATTTCGATTACATTCTCAACTGATTCTCAAAATTACTCATTCAAGACTTGATTGTAGAATTATTCAGAAAGAATTTTCTCTGACCATTTCAACTTCAAATAATACTTGTCATATTCTTTACTGGTAAATAATCTCTTCAGCGTCTGTCGATGGGTATATAGAAAATCCAAGGAGATAAATTATGTAACAAACCAAGTAATGCCTAGTTTGATAATCTTTCGGCCCTGTATTTCCTTTCTCATCAGTTCAAGACACCAAGCATAATTATAAATGGATAACGTCAACTTCTAACCTTTCTCAATCACTTTTATAATATCAGGATCCTTACCCATATCTTTTAATATTAAGTTAATAGAGTATGCTGCATAAAGTATCCACAAAAGATGTTTTCTTTTTTGCATTAATTTCTCTTCAATATATACCAACGGAGCTGCATTATCAGTTACAATCTGTACCACTCTTGATTTGTCAATCTCCTCAATGACATTACCAATCAAATGGTACAAGAAATTATTAGTCTTCGACTCTCCTGACGTATCGACTGACTTTAAGAAAACAGTCCTTTCATAATAAATACTAAAAAATTTATCAAATCTTTACTACTTTATGTCTTCCATCCATCACACATCAAAGTACATCCAAATTCATCCCAATATTTATGGAAAGTCTATATAAAAACAGACATGTCTTTAACTTCAAGATTTAAATACTTTTCAAAAATCTCATAAGCACTTAGTGGAGAAACTCTTAGGCCAACCTCTTGAGCGACACATATCATTTCATGATAGTAACCGTCATCTACTAAATGAAATGAAACATGGTTATAGAAAAAATTTAGATACTACCCTACCCAACCATTGTTTTACTTTTCGAAAATCACTTGATACTGTTCTCAAATTTAGTTGAGTATCATCTCTTGGTTTTAATAGAAATAGGTCAATAAGAGAAATATTAATAGACCCAATGTCAGAAAAATAAAAATTTTCTCTAACTCACGAAGGGATAACTGTACGTCGCTGTGTATGTTGTTATTTGAAATTAGTAGTTCGATAATCACGAATTGTCTCGGAAGGGTCAGCACCACCTTGAGTTTTCTTGTACAATCTTTAACTCTCGCGAATTACTTCCTAAATCTCATTATCATTATCTTTATCATAAGAAACTTGCTCAGAATCTAGATTACAATACCTGATAAGTTTCTATTCGAAGTGTAATTTTTTGGCATTATCTTTTTTTCAATGTTCTCTGCCGCTTTGTACTATTACCCAAAATGTTTGTCTCACTTCATTCGAACTGAGCTGGTTACTTCTCCTAAATACTCTTTTAATCTTGTAATTTTATAATAAAACACATGACCACATCATTTACAATGAACTTTTTGAAAATCTGCATTCACCAATTCAGAGTATTACCGTGTGATATCATCATCACGAGTATATTATTGCGTGTTTTCTTTAGGAGCCATGCATAATACAACATCAACAACAACAAAACAATAAACGAGCAACAAAATCAGATAAATAATAGTAACAACAATAGAGAAGATCAACAACAGCAGCATAAATTATGATAGAAGAAAATTTACCTACGATTAAGCGAAAAAAATTTTGGTTTAATAGCTAATTTTTGCATAACTTCAAAATTTTCTGATTTATTAGCTAATTTCTACATAAATTTAAATATTCTCTATTTACCACCTAATTTTTACATAAAATCTTTACTTTTTAAAAAAATATATATATAACTCCATTTTTGCAAAATATTTGTTAACAAAAATTAGCTAATTTTTGCATAACTTCAATATTTCCCAATTTACTAACTAATTTTTACATTAATTTCAACATTCTCAATTTACTACCTAATTTTCACATAAAATTTTAACTTTTTAAAAAAATACAAAAAACTCTATTTTCGCATAAATTTATTAATAAATACTAGCTAATTTTTACATAACTTCAATATTTTTCGATTTACTAACTACTTTTTATATTAATTTAAATATACTCAATTTACTACCTAATTTTCACATAAAATCTTAATCTTTAAAAGAAAATAAAAAAACTCCATTTTTGCATAAATTTACTAACAAATAATAGCTAATTTTTACATACCTTCAAAATTTTCTGATTTACTAATTAATTTTCACAAAAATTTAAATATTCTCGATTTACCACCTAATTTTCACATAAAATCTTAATTTTTAAAAATAAAAAAAATCCATTTTTAGACAAATTTATTAACAAATACTAGCTAATTTTTGCTTAACTTCAATATTTTCTCGATTTACTAATTAATGCTTATATTAATTTAAATATTCTTGATTTTCTACCTAATTTTCACATAAAATCGTAACTTAAAAAAATAAAAAAACTCAACTTTTGGACAAATTTATTAACAAATAATAGCTAATTTTTACATAAAAATCTTTTGATTTACTAATTAATTTTCACATAAATTTATGCATTTAAGCTCCTATTACTAAAGTTATTTTGTTAACCAAAATAATAATATTTTTATGACAAAATGCTCTAAAATTTTGTATTATATATCTAAATATTGATTCTGAATTTACCCATATATGAAACTTGAGCATTTGCTTAAAGAAAAATAAGAACGAATCAAGAGTCATATGAGGTTCGTTAATTAATTTGTTAGTTGGCAATTTAGCAAACCCAATTTTTTTACTAACCCTAATAATACAAAATTACAAACCTTATATATTACATAACTGCAATTATATATATGACACGTATAATAATTCAAAATTTTAAAAAAATTTCTTACCTCCTTCTTGACTATAATTGTAGCATAAAGTAGAAGGAAAATAACACTCACAAAATTTTACAAATGAAACACCAGTAGTAGCATATTGAAGAAAAAAATTCTAAACACATTATTTGCAGAATGCTTACTCTTACTACATATAATGGATGCTAATATCTCTCACAGTCACTTCAGTGTTGAAAAAAGAGATAACAAACATATATGAGTGCAACACTATCCCTAACCTGTAGCTAATAAAATACACAATGTAGTTGCTAACCTTAAATATTAAAAGCAAACAAACAAGTCGCAATTTGCATCCACTTACATCCAATGGATTCTACAGCCTATGCATCATGAATAGAACCATCAACTTGCATCCAATGGATTTCACAGCCTGCGCATCATGAACAGAACCATGAACAACATGAATAGAACCATGAAGAGCCATGAATATTACTATGAATAGGGGCACTTGTAGTTCTGTCTGCATTGGAGGAGTTTGAAATCCATCCGGCTATTGGAGAAGCGAGTTGTCTCAGCTATAAGGAGGTGGTCGCCGGCTTGGGTTGGCTCTTATCAATGATGAGCGCATCAATGGAGCTACTAGATCCCATCGCTGGACTCGATGGTAGAGATGTCGTTGGACTAGATTCTGTCACTGCTAGACCTCTTCTATACTCGGGATGATGAGCAAGTCAATAGAGGGGTCCTAAGAACTCTCTATGGCCAAGAGTGCCACTACTCACGCCTACTTTGGGTGGATGTTCTCGCTTTGCCTCCGGGAGGATGTACTCACTCAACTACAGCTCATTGCTCCGCCATCGCTCGCCGCTCCGCCGTTGCTCAAAAACAAAAAAGCAAAGAAATTCTTTGTGCTTGCAACGAGGGCAGAAGTAAGGATAGTAGTACCTTACTGGAGTAGAGGCTCACTGCTTCTTGCTCGTTACTTCTACTCTACCGTTGTTCACTACTCTGTCGTTGCTCGTTGTTCATTCACTTCTATTCTGCCGTTGCTCGCTGCTCGTTGCTTCTACTCTGCTACTACTCGCTGCTTCGCTGCTTCTGCTCCGCACACTGCTCACTGTTATATCGCTTTTGTTTCGTGCGCTGCTCGTTACTACACTGCTTCTACTCCGCTGCTCTTGCTCCGCACGTTGCTCGCTTCTCCGCACGTTGCTCGTTGCTTCGCTACTACTACTCTGCGCGCTGCTACTGCTCCACTGCTTCGCTGCTTCTGCTTTGCGCATTGCTCGTTGCTCCGCCGCTTCTGCTCCGTGCATTACTTGTTGCTATGTCGTTTTTGCTCTATGCGATCTTACTGCACTCATTGTGCTCGCCGCCGCTGATCACTGCGAAACCCTAACCCTAAAATCGAAACGTATTTAGGCGAAATTATTCTGTACCAGCCGAAACCAAAACGTTTCGGCCAAAATTTTTAAAAAACACTACAATTCCGTTATTTTTTTTTATCTTCACCTTTTTCACCTTTTATTTATTTATTTATTTATTTATTATTTATTTTCACCTTTTTATCTAATATAATTAAAAACAGCCACATTGGAATGTCTAATAAAATTTGATCCCTTAACTACCATTTGATTCAAAATTAAAATCAAAATTAGTAAATCACTTTTATAAATTAATATATTTTTATCAAAATTAACCATATAATAATTTAGAGTTTAAAAAACTTATTAATTTTTTATAATAATTTAATTTAATAGCGATATACAATAAGTAATATTAATTTTATAAAAAAATTAATTCCAAAAAATCTTGATATTAATCCTAATTTCTAACCAAACGGTGCATTTAGCGTCTATTAATTAGTATTTGCACATACTAAACATCTATTTGGTAGCCTAATGTTGCTTTTCTTTGAAATCATTGTCTAATTTTACAAAAAAAATTATAATTAATATATTAATTATATAACATTAAACATTAAATATACTAAATATTGAAATTTTTACGAGATCTAATTTTTCTGCAAAACAAATATGCGCCAACATTTCAGCTGAACTATCCATTGGATTCCATTTCATCTTGTCACGCATATTGGCTCATCCATGGTACCAAAGGTACCTCTTGTTGCACGCACCATTGCATCAGCATCAAGCAATTCCTTCGTCATTTTATTTGATTTTTTTTTCTCTTCTATTTTTCGTGCTCACATGGAGCCCAAAAGTCCAATAATGGCCCGGGCCTGTCTAAGAACAACTTGTTCGATCTGCCGCGGCAAAATGACGTCCAAAACCATCAGCCAACGATCAATTTCGGAGTTAACATACGCTATCAATCACACAAACAATAGTGTGTTAGTCCACGTTTTCAAGAATTCATTTGGAATAATAATATGTAAAATAACTGTCAAAACATGAAAAAAAAACTCAGTTAAAGATTTATCCCTGTTCATTTTTCATGTATGTTCGGTGAAAATTTTATGCAATAACATGCTAACGCATTGAATCCAAACTAATGCGTTTGAGGAATCAATAGCAGATTGTTAACTCATATGCAGAATGAAAAAAAGAAATGCCCAACACATAATTATTTAGAATTTTTTGTAAGAAACTATATACTGAATTTGAGAAAAATTATTTATTTAATTATTATTAATAAAAAATACTAGCCTTATAAATAAATTAATAAAAAATTATATCAAATAATTTTATTTTATTAATTAAATTAATATAAAAGATCAATTATTTTATTTTGATTTTAATTCAGACAATCAATTCACAATTATCAAAAAACAAAATTAAATTTTTAATTTTTAATTTCATAATAATGAACAACTAACATTTTATATAAATTAAAATAAGACAAAGTAATTTTTTATATTAATTCAATAACGATCAAACAAAAACAAATGAAAATAATTTAATATTTTTATATTAGTTTAATTGATAAAATTAAAATAAAATAAAATATTTTTTAAATATTTTAATTGAGAGGGCTTCTTTTACTTTATAATATAAAATATTTTTTATTATTAATAATAAAATAGATAATTTTTTATAACTTTATTATATCACCGATTTTCATTGTTAAAAATTCTTATTTATACACGAGCTAAACGAAAATGCTCCAGTCCTCTCTTCTCCTGCTCGTTGGTGATCTTAACATCCGGATTCCCGATATGCTTCAGCCACACACCTGCCATTACTCTCGCTGATAAGCTCCACATCAGATCCTGGCCACAACTTTTCCCCTGCGCCATCTTGCTCTTCTTCTTCCCCGCCTTCCCCAACCTATGCGCCACCACCCACTGCATTGCATTCCTTACCCGCTCCGACCTTGCCTTCACTCCAACATGCAAGCTCACCACCTTAAATTTAGGCTCTTCTTCTTCTTCATCATCTTCTTCTACAATTTTCACTCTGGCTGCTTGCGCCATGGCAATCATCGGGGCCCCGACCGGCTCGTATCGCCTCACCGGATCCCGCAGCTGAATCACTGCCAATACTGTAAGATTTGAAGGGTTTTTGCATGTTTTTACCATGTCCTCTAGTTTAGTAGCTGAGTTTAATGGGTTAACGATCTTGTGCTTTTTTCTTCCGAGAGGGGAGACCTCGAAAGGAGCTTCTTCGTCGGTTGACTCTGCCTGGATCTTTAGTGCTTCCACTGCCATTGCTTCCATCTTTTGCACTGAAAATGTCCGGATTTCCTCTGCAGTGATGGCATTCTTGTGCGCTTCCCAGATGCCTGTTAGGATTCTCTCTTTTCTTCCTTCTGTCATTGCTGTCCCCATTTCTTTCGCTGCTTCCTTGTTCCTACCGCTCATGATCGCCGATGCAATGCCCTCAAATGTGATTTGCTCTGGTGTCTTGGCCTGGAGTTCATCCATGGCGGCTAATGATAACATTTCCGAAACTAGTTTCTCGGATCCCATGGCAGCAAGTCTCTGAAACAGCTCAAATCCACTTGTTAGTTCTTGATTTTGGAGTACAAATGGTCTCGAGACCTGCATGGTAAGCTTGGGCATCTCTTTGATTGGAACTTCTACTTCAAATGGATTCATGGAAGCCAAGTATCCTCCATCTCTTGTTTGAATCACACATCCCAAACCCTTGCCAAGATCCGAAAGAAACGCTGGAGACTCATAATCTTTGGCTTCATATTCTTCCACAGGTTTGGGTTTTTTGCCGTCGTCCAAGTTATCAAACATTTGAAGGAATTCTTTGGTCGCGAGCTCATGATCCTTGCCAGGATGATTAGTTACTTCTCCATCCACTTTGTGCACTGCTTGCTTCACAATCTCATTTGGCCTGACTTCTTCCTCTTTCCCATTCATCGGAATCTCGAGTCCCTTCTCAATGACTTCGAACTTGGAAAGAGCTCAAACTCTTCCTCCTTCAACTCTGACTCAGATTTCTGAATAGACGGAGAGATCGGAGCAGGAGGACCGAGCCCGTCGATAGTGAATTCATAATCATCATCATCATCAATTCTCTTCAAATCTATCTCTAAAGCTTCATTCAGAGAGGCTTTAGATGCCTCCAATCTCATACTTCTCGGGCTTGCAACACTGAAAGAGTACTTCGATTGTCTCCATTCAAAATTAGAGGAAGAAGGAGAAAGGCTACCTCTGCTTATAGCTTTCATCCCCTCTGCATGTTGGTAGAGAGCAAACCCACCATCGTCTATCACCTGAAATCGGAGCTTAAGCACCAATTCCCCTCCTTTCGCCTTCCCCGATAGCTTCAGCACAGCGTCCCAATGCCTGACCGGGTCTCTGCCGAGGCTTCTCTCAATGGACTCCTTCACCAGTTGGACTCCTTCACCAGTTCACTCAAATCAACCGTGGTCCTCCCGAAGTCGAGCTTCGGCGCATCTATCGCCATGGTGGAGATGACGAAGGGTCTCGGCTCGAACTTGAACGGCTTCTCCGTTCCAGCTCCAACGGTGCACTAGATATGACACCGGATAAAAAGAGTTTCGTGGAAACTGGTGGAGCGGTGGAGGACCCGGGCAGGCGTGGTCTGCACGGCCCCCTCCTTGCTCTCCTTCTTCCGGATAGCAATGGCGAGTCGGAGGCCATTCATCGACCCCGGGAGGTCATTCACGCTGACAACCTCGACGGAGAACAGGCATCTTACACGCCGCATGCCGACGAGGGACGGTGGTCTCCTCCTGAGGTGACTGGCTTCAGCCACTTCAGCTACCGGCTTCGGACGAGAGCGCCACGGAGACAATGACATGCGTCGAGAACGCGTCCAGTTGTCGGAATTGTTCATAGCAATCTCAGACAAAGCAGGAGCCGGAGAGCTGGAGCGCGCAAGGATCATGGAAGCGGAGCGGCGGGTATCTCTTGGCAGATTGCTGTTCTCCGCCACTGGAGGAGGAGCTTGGAAGGTGGTGGCAAATAGTAAAGGAGGTGAAAGAAGAATCATACAGTTGTCATGGGGAAAGCAAGTGGTGGATTTATTTTGTTCTGCGTTTCAAAAATTTAATATTATTAAGATCATAATAATTAAAAATATCAAAATAATTGAAATTATCGAAATAAAATAATTAAAATATATTGATTTTAATGGATATCAAAATTTATTTCAAAGTTAAAATTTGAAATCTTGTTCAGCGGGCAAACGCACGGTCTCTTCCCTGAACTTCCATTTGAAAAAAGTAACGCAGGAGAACAGCACGGAATTGTTTTTTCCTTTTTTTTTTTTTTTTTTTTGATAGAGCATTGTAACGCGCTTCCTCCGGAGAAACGAACAGGTGGGGTGTTTGATTGTTGTGGTAACCAGGGAGAAAAATGGAGGGAGGAGGGCTGCATCGTTTGTCCGTTTTGGACGTAGGCCGCATGGTGCAGTTGTGTATTACAGGACGGTTCGGAAGTATCGCGATGCAGCGCGGGTTTGGTTGGATTTAATGGAGGTTATGGATGTCCTGGAAATTATTTGTTTTGGTAATCAAAGCGTGATGCAGACCGAAATCCAGCAGCCGACGACGTCCTTCGAAATTCGAACGAGCAATCCGAGTCGAGCATGTGTGGTTGTCTGCTGTCATCGAGACATTACATTGTCGGGTTGGAATGATTAAAATTCGGATTAAATTTAACTTACATGAATTAAATTAAACTTAATATTAAATTTTGGTATAAAAAGATTAAATTTAAAACTCTTCAAATAAATTTCTCCATTTAATTCGAATTTTTGGAGATAAAAGGGCCGTCTAATTTAATATTATTTTGAATAGTATATCGAGATAAATTGATCTAGTTAACAAGTCAATGAGAATCGAACTTAAAATTAGGTCGTGAACTAATACATTCAAGTTAAAAACTTGTTTTAACATTGAACTATGAAAGCTCAGCATCTTTGGCTAACAATAAATTCTTTTATGGGTTGGTAAGTCTATAAGAAAGTTACATCGAAATTTCACTATGTTCAGATACTTTGTTATAAGTAAAATAAGGAGTTGATAATTATAGGATCTAATTCATATTTATTTTTGAAGTCATTTTCGAAGAATTTGAAATTCAAGACTATCCATTAAGAAGTCTGGTGAGATTGCCATGTTGAGATCAGGTTATTTTTGATACGCTAAATCATTTCACAAATTATAAATAACACGGTAGTCGAAGAAATAAGAACTAATGTTATTTTTTTCCTCCACTATATTTTGAGTGTTAATTATTAACTTGAGTATCGGAGTGGCCGTCACTAGAGGCTTTTTAATGGTTATTTTCATAATTTTTTTCCTCTTGCAGATTGGCAAGAGAGCGGCTTAGCATATCGAGATGTCAAAAAACCTCTTGAACTAAAATTGGTGACTAAGCGGGCTCCATCAGTAATCTTAATTTAATCACAACTAATCACATTTTTAAATTAAAATTAATTAAAAATACTATTATAAATTGTAATAATTAGATTTACTAAGTACCAACCAAACAAGTGAAAAATATTTGAGTAATAAAATTCGAATTAAATTCTAATTAAGATTTTGATGTATTTTTATATTAAGTTATCATTGAGATATGAAACTATCTTTAGTCAATAGGATTACAATTCCAATTAAATTTAACTTGATGTATTAGATTAAATTTAATATGAATTTTGGTGTAAAAAGAGGTAAATTTAAAGCTCCTCAAATGAGTTCAAATTTAATTCGAATTTTTGTAGTTATAAAGGCGATAGGTAGTGGATTAAATTTTAGCTTGGACCATAAATGGGCCACATCAAGCATTTCTATAAAGCCGAAGTCTAAATCCAAACTCATAATTGGATCCAGGTTTGGTTCAAAATTGCCTATTGATGACCCTAATATATTTGTTAAAAATCAAATCTTGGACTTGAAGCCTTCAACTCACACTCGGAGAGCATTCACCTATATGGCATTCTTTTAGTCACCTATAAAATGCAATCGCAAGTAGAACTTCATATTGTTCCATTGGCTTTTAAGTATTTTCAGTACTCTATAATCATAATTTTTCAGTTTTGGCTACTTAGTATTTGTTGTTTAGTTGATCATTATGGATGAATTATCTTTTGTTGATAACTACTTAGCTTTGCATTGTCTCTTGAGGATGAACAAGTCTCTTATATCCTACTTTTTCATATTTAGAACCTTTTAGTTGCATAATTTTTATTGTTTTAGCTGATTATGATGGATGAAATATCTTTTGTTGGTATTTTGTTTTTTGATAAGTTTTGTTAGATAAAAAGGTATCCCTTTTTCTTTATCTTTCGTAATACTTGAGTTAATTATCATCCACAACTAAATATGTTCAATCCTTCAGCCATAGACATTATAATCAATACTATTATGCAAATTCAATAGTTGGCTACTTTTGAAAGAAAATTGTATCATATGTTTAAAAATTTTTCTTACGCCCTTTTTTCCTAGAAAATTGGTACTACATTATATATTGAGATGAATGTACTGCTAATGAAATGAGAAAATTATCTTTTGAAAATTTAGTTGGTAATTTACAATGATAGTGGCAAAAACATTCTTTTTGATCTTTTACATATGAATAGATTTTTTGTACAATTAACTTTCAACTCATTTGCATTGCTCATCTTTCAATGATGAGCCTTTTGTTGAATTGATTATTTTGTATTTGGATTTGTTGAAATTCATTACTCCTAACTTTGAATTAATTTGTGGTTGATATGTATGAGTGATGCATTTGTAATAGGTTCATTAGCCCCATTTTCTAAAATGTTAAAATTAGTTAACTTGTATTACTAAATACAATTATTAAATTTTTATTAAAGTTCAAACACAAAAAATATGATAATTATATTTATGCAAACCCCTTAAGTATCTTTAATATTTTACCATGTGGACCATTTATGTTTTGGAATTTGGGTTTTGGTTTTTATTTGTCATCCACAAGAAGATTAAAAACAAAATGAGATTTATATATGTATATATAAAGAGAAAGATGAAGTAGGATGGTGACAATATAAGGATGTTAGTTGATGGAGATAGGGATGAAAGAAGATGGGTTAAAGTTAAACAACATGCTCCAGAGTAGCAAAATGGAGAAAGAGAAGGAAAGAATGGGAGTATGTGTATAAACCTAGAATAGGGTGAATGGCATTACATGCATATAGTTAGGTGGAAGGTAGACACTTGTTTATTTAGAGTAATTAGGTGGATGGCATTATGTGGGTGTAGATGAAGGGTGTGAGTGTGACTAAATATGGTAGTGTGAAATGAGTGAATGAGTGAGTGTATGTGTGTATAAGAGAGAGAGAGAGAGAGAGAGAGAGAGAGAGAGAAGAGAAGAGGGGAGAAGAGAAGAAAAATAAGGGAGAGAACGGAGGGGGATGGGTGGTTTGAGGGAGTGGGGTCAATGCGCGCATGATCAATATTGGAGGCAGAGAAAAGGGGAAGAGGAAAGTGAAAATAGGGTCAATGTGTCCTTGATCAATGTGAGAGTAGGAGAGAATGGGAAGGGGAAAGCAAGGGTGGTGAGGGGAAGGGGGGAGGGGAATAGGGTCAATATATATGTAATCAATGTGGGAGTAGGAGAGAAGGAAATAAGAGAAATGAGGAGAGTAAAGTCAATGTGGGAGGATGAGAGAAGGGAAAAGGTGAAGTGAGGGAAGTAGGTCAATGTGTGTGTGTGTGTGTGTGTGTGTGAGAGAGAGAGAGAGAGAGAGAGAGAGAGAGAGAGAGATAGAAGGAGAAAAGATAGATAGATATATATTTTGTCGTAGGAGATGGAGATGGATAATGTAGAAGAGAAAAGGAAGGAGAAAGAAGAGAAGAGTTGAGGGAGGAGAAAAGAAGCGAAGTAGAGTAGTTAGCTATGTGTGTATGTTATTGTCGGTGATGGTGGAGAGAAGGAAGTGAGGTAGAGTTAGGAAGAAGAGAGTCAAGGAATAGAATGAGAAAGCAAAGAAATGACATAAGATAAAGGTAGATGTGAATTTGTTTTCTGGAATGGGTAGTGACAGTGAAAGAAGGAAAAGAGAAAAAGGAAGAAGAGTAGGGGTGTAATTAGACTGAGCTTGGACTTGGCATAGCCCGAGCTTGAGCTGGAAGTTCAATCCTCAAATTCAAACCCAATTTGAACCCAAAATCATATACTAGATTTTTTTGGGCCATGCTCAAATTTTGGGTCAGACCATTTTATTTTTATCAAAATTTTAGGCACAAAGTTTAACTTGAAATTTGAAAATCCTATATTTAAATTCAAAAAATTTCGGATGAGACTAAATGTTTTGACCTTCCAAGCCCATTAACAACTCTAAAGGAGAATGAGGAAAGAGAGAAAAAGGTAGAGAGTAAGAATAGGAAAAGTGAAAAGAGAGCAAATAATATAGAAAATGAGTACAAAGAGAGAAAAGGAGTAGAAGTAGAAGAGGTGTAGAATAGTCACAGAAGAAGAGAGTGGGGAAAGAGAAGTGGGGGAATTGGAGAAGGAAGGGCAAAAGGGGAAGGAAGAAGGTGAGTGAATTGGGTGGAAAACCAAATTGAAAAGAAAAACAAAAGAAAATAGTGAAGTGAATGGAGGGAGATGAGAGGAAGAGAAAGAAAGTGTAGTAGGTGCATATGAGAAGCAAGGGTAATGAACAAATAGGAGAAAAAGGAGAAAGATCAAAAAGAGAAGAGAGAGGAAGAGAAAATAGTGAGGTGGATAATAAAGAGGAGAAAAGGATTGAGGATGGAAAGGAGGAGAGTTAGGGAAAGGTAGGAAAAAAGGGTGGAGAGGAGAATAAAGGAAAAAATGAAGTTAGTAAAGTAGAGAGACGAGAGTATAAAATAGAGTATGAGAAGGGGGCAAGGAAGAAAAAAAGAGGGAGGTAGGAGACAATGTAGCCAAAGTGAAGAACGAAGAGGAGTTAGAGAGAATAGGAAAATAGAGGGTGGGGTAGACGAGGAGAGTGGAAAGGCAAAGCCAGTGTAGGAAAGAGAAAATGGGAAAGGATATATTTGAGAGAAAAACGCAAGCAAAGGGTGTGGATTTTTTTAAAGAGAGAGGTGAAGAAGAGAAAATATTGAGAATTTAGAGAAGAGTACATTAAAAATTGTGGGCAAAGAAGAAGCTTAACAGAGAAGGAATAAAAAAGTTGGGAATTAAGAGAGAGGGATTAGCTAAATCAAAAAGTATAAAAATTATGAGAGTAGTCTTTTATAATATTTAATAATTTAACAATCATTAGCTTTAAAATCCTATGTCATATTTTTTTGTCTATATCACCTACATTTATATAGAAAACTTCTTTGACTTGTCATTTTTTTTAATTTTAAATACTATATTTATACCAAAAATTTTAAAATACTAAATGATTGAGTAAAGTAAGCTCTTTAATTTCTAAACAAAAAGAATATAAAAAAATTTCCACGATGAGAATTATTTGCATCAATAACTTGTAGATTGAGATTTATAAATATTAAATTAACCACAAAATATTATCGCAATTTGATTATTAGTTAGTTCTCATCATCTTACTACAATATAGATAATGTAAAATGAGGACACTGATCAAGATAAATAAAAAAAATCTGGAATAAAGATATTTCTATATTATATAATTAAATATAAAAGGATCTACTAAAAATAAAAATCTAACAAAGATGTTGACACAATCCAAATAATTAAATTAAGAACATGCCTAATTAAATAATTTTAGTTGTGAATCACAAAACTTATATCATCATCACAAAATTTAAAAAAAATAATAAAAAAACTCAATGTTACATTAGTCTTGTTCATCATTTTAGGAATTATGGCAAGTCTACAAATCAAGGCTTAGAAAAAAAAAAATCTAAGAAAGACTTGCGCGTAAGAAAAGAATAAAAAATCAAATTTGAAAATGAGACTTCTAGTGCAAAATGATATGGAAAGCAAAATGAAAAAAAATAACTGCTCACATACATATCATAGCTTTAAGTGAAACTACCAAATATTGTATATGCAAAAGATTCTTCAATGAGATTTATACAACCAAGGAATAATGAACATACATCAAAATCATAATTCTAATTGAAGAAGTTTGACTACATTATAGCCCTTACTAAGTTCTTTTATTCCTTTTAACTGAGTAGCCAATAATTTGTTTAAACATATAAAAATATAAAAAATCTGTTTGCAAAATGGATAATTAAAAGAAATGCCAAAATATTTTTCATCAATTTGTTCAAATTATATCATGGTAATGTTATGATGATCGGACTCGTAGGACACTACCGACCACTAACAATCATCTTAATGATTCAATAAATTATCAAGGGATATAAGGACAAAAAAATTCAAAATGAGTTGCTAGAGAACGGTTTGATAAAAAATGGCCAAAAAATAAGTTATTACATCGGGTGCCACTAGAATTAACTAACATCCCGCCAACTGAGCCGCCACAACATTTTAGTATGCATGAACAAACAGCTACACGAATCATTCACAAGGCTCACTAAGTATAAACTTTGATCAATAATCAGATACTAAAGTTTTATCTCACAAACTTGATGTCTAACTTTTCCTATTTCAGAGCCCCAAATTAAAATATACTTTGAAGACAAAGCAATAACACTGAAAATTATGTCGCATGTCCTACATGTAAGAACAAACTGAAGTTGATAAAATGAATAAAGAAATAGACAAAACCACAAATAGAGCTCTAAAATAGAAATAGTGATTTCTATAGTCCGAGAGTTTTTGCCCTTCTAATGGTAGTCTTAACTCTTTAGCGGCATATCAAATCAGTTAGCAAGTCCAAGGTGAGTTTCGACTTGAGAGTGCCTGCTGATTTAGAAAAGAATTAGTTCTGAAGTTCCAAATGTTCTGGCTTTTTTAATCTCTTATATCATTCCAATGAAACTGCAGTTAGATAGAACAAGGGTAATTATGGTAGTTTCACTTTTTTTTTTAAAAAAAGTAGGAATCTTTAATAATCTTATTTGATTAGATTGCCTCTAATACAATTTTCTGCTTAACAGGATGTACCTTATGAACTTATTAATGACAAGCCACAAAAGTCAATTAGGGATGAAGAAGGAGTCATAGAGCATTACCAAAACAATTATGGAGATGGTGAAATGTTGGCTAGTTGACCATGGGGAATGCACTGACATCAAAAACGTGTTTTCTTTTTAAGGATGGACGACTAAAGATATGGTTTATCTTGTTCTTATCCATGGTATTTGATAGGAATGATTACCATAACCCCTGTTTATTAGTTTGGGGAATGCTAATTCTTCTTTTAAACTTTATGCAATTCCCGTGATGCCTTATAGTAAAGATTTACTTGCGAAAAATAATCTAGACGGTAAAAAAATTACAGGGTCATCAAAATAATTTATATTGATGGAATTAAACTTATTAGAGGTGACTATGTTTTTCATATGTATTGGTGTTGCAAGCAACCAATTTCTGTCGAAATTCTACAAGAGGGAGAAGGACCTTCCTTTCATGGTTAAACACGAAAGGGAATGAGGCCTCTTTGCTTTCTTTGCAGGAGGTAGCAGTAAAATAAGAAATTGCAGTATTGGAGAAGTCACTTCTCCTGTTGGTATAAACTTGTCCTTTCTTTTGCGTAACAAACGTATATTTGTTTAATTTACATGTAAATGCCAATTGCCATATAGCACCAGCAACACAAACCATTGCAGCAACAGCTTGTTAGTTTCGAACTTACTTGGAGTTACGAGTAAAATAGTTCTCTATTTATAATTTCAATCAGATTTAAAGGTAACTTATTATATACTAATTAGCGAACCTTGGTAAACTTCCCATCTGTCCCCTGCACTTGAGTCTTGATTCAGGTGCAAATGGAAGTGACCGAGTCAAATATGGAGTTGACATGTCTAAATCAGTGCAAGCCACAGTAAACCATGGGTTGCTAGGCATGCATTGCTTTAGCTAACTTACCGTTTGGCTTAGCATGGCTGCATAGAGTTTATCCAAGTTATTGATCAGTTTCCTTCATTTGCTACGTTTTTTGATATAGGAAGTTTTGTTTTAAACGGAAGTGCATAATTATGTTTACGTCGACAGTAATTTGTTTGTTCTATTAAATTCAATACGGAGAAGTTAACAGTAACATCTCGAGCATTAACTTAACAGTCGTACCAGTTTTTCATAGAAAAAAAGATTATCTATTTAAATTTTGTTTTAAATAAAATTGTAATGATAAGTTTTGGTTGTTAAAAAAAATCAGCAATAAGTCAACCCATCTGGAATAAAAATTAGTTAAAGTTACCGCTTCGAACTAACTATTCTCGTTTAGAATTTAATTGCAGCACTTTGGAACCTCTGAAAGATCAGGTTAGGAATCCGTGGGTCAGGCCTCATTGCATCAAATCAGATTCTAAACCTTTTCCTGCTGTTAACTTCACGCCTCATAATTATTGTGACCTCTAGTGAAACTATAAGTTATGGGGCTCGGGCCATATCAGGCCCGGCCCTTTTCTTCGCCGATGCTTATACCGACGGACGCTGGCATCACGCTATGCATAACAACACAGCTATCAAAACAAATCTGCTCCATCTCCATTGCCATTTGCTGACGAAGATCTCCGATGGCCCGTGAAGGAGACGAGCTCCGGGTATTCTTCTTCCCCTTCATGAGCCCGGGCCACATGATCCCCATTCTCGACATGGCCCGCCTCTTTGCCTGCCGTCCCGGGGTCTCTGCCACTTTTGTTATACTCCCGGCAACGATCCACTTGTTCGCCCCACTCTCGACCTCTCCGCCGCCGGCGGTCGCCCCATTCGCCTCCTCCTGCTTTCCTTCCCCGACTCTGCCAGCCGGCACATCCCCAACGGCCAAGAAAACTTCACCTCCCTCCCTTCCTCCTCCTTTGGTGACCTCTACGTCGCCATCTTCCACCTCTGCCAACTGCTTCTCCACCTCCTCCGTTCCCACCAGCCCCACTGCCTCATCACGGACTCTGTCTTCGCCTACGCCACCGACGTTGCACTCGAGCTTGGTATCCCCCTCCTTGTCTTCCATGGCCCGGGGGCTTTCCCCCTCTCCATATCCGACAGCCTTGAGCGCCACGGGACACACAAACCGTCACCTTCGCCTCCAAGCCATTCGCCCTCCCAAGCCTCCCTGACCGCGTTGAGCTCACAAAAGTTCGAGCTGCCGGAGACATTCCTCCTTCCGGAAATCCTCAACATGAGAAAGGAAGCCGAGAAGAAGAGCGATGGTGTGGTTGTCAACACCTTCTACGAGCTAGAACCAGCCTACGTTGACCACTAGCGGGCGGAGCCCGACTGACGAGCCTGGTTTATCGGACCAGTCTCCCTCTGGAATAGCAACAGCAGCGACATGCTATACGGAGGAGGCGGCGGTGGTGCCGCCACCAGCGATTGGCGGAGCTGGCTGGATTCCAAGCCAGCCAACTCAGTCCTTTATGTCTGCTTCAGCAGCCTCTGCGAACTCCCCGCCGACCAGCTCCAGGAGATCGCCTCCCGCTGGAGCTCTCCGACCGGCCCTTCCTCTGGGTCGTCAGGGACGTCAACAACACCGCCGAAGCTGTATTAAACGAAGAATGCCAAAAAAGAATCAAAGTTATACGGAAACTCATGAGAGGCTGGGCACCGCAAGTAATGATACTGAACCACCCGGCAGTGGGAGGCTTCATGACGCACTGCGGGTGGAACTCGACCGTGGAGGCGGTCTGCCCCGGTTGCGACGTGGCCGCTGTTCTACGAACAGTTCTTCGACAAAAGGTTTGTGACGGACGTGGCAGGGATCGGGGTGGCAGTGAGGGCGAAGGGGGTGGTGGAGGACGGAGAAGTGCTGATAAAGGGAAGCAGGGGGGTGACGGGGAGGGAGGAGATGGCGGAGGCGGTGGAGAGGGTGATGGGCGAGGGGAAGGAGACGGAGGGGCGGAGGAGGAAGGTGAAGGAGCTGGAGGTGATGGCGAGGAGGGCGGTTTGGGTGGGGGGAACTTCGGATGAGGATCTTAGCCATTTGATTGGCGAGTTGGTGGGTCTCAAGGCAAAGGGTGGACCAGGAAATTGATTTGATCGTCTCATTGTTTCTGGAATACGGTTAATCACATGGTTGGTTAGCTGAGATTGCTTGAATGATGGATTTCTGTGTTGTGCTCCCTCTTCAGAATTGCATGTATTAATTAATAATACAGAAATTGTTTCGTAATGGGATATGTCAGATCAAAGTTGAAAATATTCCTAAATTATTTGTTTATATATATATAATTTTGACATTACAACATATATATATCTCAAAAAATTGAAATTATACCAATATTTCTTAAATAAAAGATTCATTACACCAATATTTTTGAGATTAATATTTGTTAATTGAGATAATATATTAGAGTAAAATAATTAAATTTTTTAGAAAAAAATACCTATTTTACAGTGAATTTATAAAAAAATATCTTTCTTATTATTATTGATAAAAATTACTCATCTTATATTATAAATCTATAAAAAATTACTTTGATTAAAATAACAAAATATTATAAGGTATATTTTTTTGTAAATTTATATTATAAGATAAGTATTATTTTTGTTAATAATAAAAAATAGGTGCTTTTTGTGAATTTATTATAAGGAAGATAATTTATTGTTAAAAATTTTAAAATTTAAAATAAAAAAATTTGATTTTAAATTTGAGAAATTTTTAAGAGTTTTTTTTTTAGTAATTTTATTAAAAAAATAAAAAAAACGTGGTGAAAACCTGTATAAGATTTGTGCAAACAGACGGAATGCATTAATAGAGTGCATGATTAGCGCACCGTGCACGTTAGGACAAATGCCTGTATATATTAACTTATCCAAGAAAATTTTTTTGATACCATAAATCTAATTGAATAGGCTTAAATCAAAGTAGTCGTACACTGTGTTCCAAATTTTGATCCGCGTAAGAACAAGATTAGCAGTTCAATGAACGATGCACCAAGCCATCTAAATATTATTAAAATATTATATAGAAGATCGATGTTTATTATAATTTATGATGTAAAAATAAAGTAACATGAGATATTTTGGCCAACCTATTTTACGGATTAAGACGATTCGTGAGAGATTTTATTGATAAGCAAAAATAAATTACAATGATGGAGATAAAATTTTAATATTATCAATTCTCATAGGGGTCTAACTTAATCGTCATAAAATATTTTGAGAGTTTTGATTTATATATCTTTATCGCAGTATATTAAATCCTTAAATAAATACAATATTTGCAGAAATAGTATAACTGAATTGAATCAGAGTAGGAGACTAATTTGACTTACTAATCTAAGTCTTTTAATAAGAGACGAATTCAGAAAAGAATTAAGACCATTAGATCACTTCCTACTATGAATTTTAATTTGATTAGGATTTTCTAGAAATTTAGATTTGAGATATTACTAAATCAACAATCTCTACCTTGACTCAAATTTTCTTCTTCTTTAAATTTGAATATTCAACAAATGTCTTCAGCATTGCCCTGTAAGGTAATATCAATGACCTTGAATATTGATCAAATCCAGACAGAACTTGAACTTGTCAAACAGAATCACCTTTGACGCATGTCTAAAGGATTTTTTAAAATATGGATCTTTTATAAAAAAAATCTCGTTGTCTTCAATAATATCTTAATAAAGTGAAATCAGATATATATGTGTGTTGATTTAATGTGCTACATCTAATTCTTCATGAGGTATATAGTGCTTTGACTATCGCAAAAAATAAGGAGAACACTTTGAGAGAAACTAATTTCACTTGTCAAACCTTTTAATTATAAAATTTTTTTGATTGCTTCTGTAACCGCCATATACTCAGATCCTATTGTAAAAAATACCACAGTTAATTATAAGGTATACTTCTAGCTAATAGGACTCTTATAAAGAGTGAAAAGATAACTAGTGAGAGATTATTATCGATCAAGGTCTTTAGCATAGTTTGAATCGACGTAACTAATAATTTCGTCCTCTTGAACTGTATTTCTATTAAAGCATAAACTAACGTTAAAAGTACCTTTAATGTATCTCAATAACCACTTCATAACTTATTAATGCTCTTTTTTTGAATTTGCCATGTAACGACTAATAACACTAACTATTTGTATAATATCAGGTCTTGTGTATATCATAATATACACTAAGCTTCCAATAATACTTGGGAATAGATGTTCTCTATGTATACATGCTTCTTATTTATAGAGGGACACAATTGAGATAAAAGTTTGAAGTGAGTTGTCAAATAAGTACTAACATGTTTTGAATTTGCATGTCAAAATAGAAAATAATCTTCTTGAGATACTTTCTCTGTTTGAGTCATAACTTGTCATGCCTTCGGTCCCGATTAATCTCCATATCGAAAATCTTTCTCGCAATACCTAACTTTTTTATCTCAATTTTTTTTATTATATGCTTCAAATCATTAATTAGAGATATGTTTTGAGTAATAATAAGCATATCATCAATATAAGAAAGCAACATAATGAATTAATTAATGGTATGCATATTAAAGTAGACACAATAATCATGCTTATAATGAATAAAATATTATCCCAACATGAAATTGGAAAATCTTTTATATCATTACTTTGGATACTGTTTTAAACTATAAAGTGACTTATTTAACTTGTAGACATAATTTTGTTTGCCTTTTTAGATGAACTCCTTAGGTTGTTGCATAAAAAATATGCTCTTCTAATTCTTCATGCAAAAAGGTATTTTTGATATCAAACTGTTCTAACTCAAAATTATAAAAAAATATCTAAAGCAAGTAAAAAATGAATAGATGTGTGTTTGACCATAGGAAAGAAATTTTCATTGAAGTCAATACCCTCTTTTTGTGAATAACTTTTTGCAACTAAACAAAGTTTGAATTTTACACTATCTATCTCAAAAAAATCCTCTTTTTTCAGAATATTTATTTATAACCAATTGCTCTGTTACTTTTTGGTAATTTTATCAAGTCTCAAATATGGTTCTTTTTAAGAGAGTTAACCTCTTCATTCATAATAATTTACCACTGAAAAAAAGATTCTTATCCTGCACTACTTCTTTATAGAAAGAAAGATAATCATTATTAGTAAATAAAGTAAAAGTTACCATATTCTCAAAACCATACCTTTTATTTGGCTTTATTCTTCTTTGAGATATTCGAAGTAGAATTTTCTCGCAAACTTTAACTTAACTTTCAAAATTCTCTTGAGAGTTTGACACTTCCTGAATGTCTTCTTGTAGAGCAATTATAAACTTCACTTCCACTTGAATTATATTACTAGGATTTTTCTTGAGAGATTTTAACATAGAACTTTCATCAAATACTATATCTCTCACAATAATTATATTAGAAATATTGAGATCTTATAAATGATGGCCCTTAACTTCTTTAGCATAATGAAGGAAAATACACTTTTTAGAATGTGCATCTGACTTATCATTAATGATATGCACATAAGTGTAAACAAAAATTTTTAAAGAAGAATAATTTGCAGACTTATCAGTCTATACCTCTTCAGGAGTTTTGTAATTAATGAATGTCTGAGGAGAGTGATCTACAATAAAATACACTATGTTGATTGCTTCTGTCTCAAAATTCTGTTAAAATTTACTGCACTAAGCATATTACGTACTTTCTCCAATAATATTCTATTCATTATTTTAGTCATATTATTCTGTTGGGATTTTTTTTGCGATAGTAAAGTGACATTTGATGTCTTTATTTTTACGAAATTTGAGAAACTTTATTAATTTGTACTCCCTACTATTGTCACTTCTGAGATACTTAATTTTTCGGTTAGTCTTTCTTTCAACTGAATTTTTCACTATTTGAAAATAGAAAATATTTCAAATTTGTGATGCAAAAAAAAAAATCCACACTTTCTTGAAAAAATTATCAATAAAACTAGAAAATAACAAGCACTAGATCTTGATAGAATAGGAGAGCATCATACGTCATAATGAATATAATCAATTAAGCATTTAGTATAATGAATATTGGTAATTGGTATTAAACTTTATCTTAGATTATTTAACATAAAAATAATACTTGTAGAAATCTGATTTGTATGAGTTGAAGTCTTTCAACAATTTTTTTTATTGAGTTTAGTCAAAACTTGTTCACTTATATGCCTAAGATGCATATAACCCTGAGAAATTATTGTTTGACCTTCAATGATTTTTTCTTCTAACTCATATAAATTTTCATGCTTTAGGCTCTTTATTATTATCAACGAACCCTTAGCAACATTAAGAACTTCATCTTTAGTAGAATACTTACAACCAACAAAATTTAAAACACCTAAAGAAATCAAATACTTCTTCAAATTAAAAACATTTCTAACGTCAGTAAGAGTCCTAAGAATGTTATCAAGTATCTTAATTTTAATTTTTCTATTTTCAATAATGTTGCATGAATTATTATTACTATCAAAACTAAAGCACCATTATAATAGTTATAATTTTTAAACCAATCCTTATTAGGATACATGTGGTAAAAATAACTAGAATTAAGAATCAAAGTATCATGGTAATGATCAAAATCAAAACTAATGAAAAGAATATTATCTTGATCATCATTAAAACTTTCTTTAGCAACTGACACTTGTTATTTAGTTTGCTCATTAGAGTTCTTTTTCTTTATTTTGAGCTTCTAACACTTTTCAATTATATATCTCATCTTCTTACAATATCTGCAACTCTTTTCTTTGGATTTGAATTTAAAAATGACCTACTTTTGATCTTTCTTTAGTACAATCTCTAGTAATTAGTACTTCTGAGTATGACTCATCCCGTTCAATCTTTTTTAAATATTCATTTGATAAAAGGACAATATATATATTGTCAAATTTTAAATTCTTGTCATACATGAAAATAGTTTTCAGATCTTCAAAGAAAGGAGGTAGAGACGATAATAAAATAATTATCTTATTTTTATCTTTAATTTTAATATCAATACTTAATTATTAAGACACTAATTTATTAAAAGTATTAAGATGATCAACTATATTTGTACCTTCTTTCATTCAAAAATTGAAAAAATTATGTTTTAGGTAAATATAGTTTGAAATAGACTTACTCATGTATTATTTTTCTAACTTTTTCTATAATTCTAAAGTTGATGTTTATTAAGAAACGGATAGAGTATTTCATCGGTGAGACTGAGGAGAATATTGCTATGTGCATTAGTTTTCTGATTCTTCCAAATACTTTTGATAATATCTTCACATTTGATATTCTTCAATGTATTTCTTAACTCTTACTAAATAAGAATTGCACGAACTCTTGCTTGCCAAATAGAAAATTGTTGTTTTCTATTAAACTTCTCCACATCAAATTCTGCAATAGATATCTTGAACTAAGTTTTGATATCAATTTGCTATGCGGAAGATCAATATGCACCACAATTTACTATATAGCAGAATAAAATAAAAAATGAGAAAAAAAATAGCGCATAAGTGATTCATATAGTTTGATCTGCGACCTACTCTATGAGTGAAGGCGATTCTCAGGAGATTTTATTTATGAGAAAGAAGAGGATATTACATTGATGGAGATGAATCTTTAATATTATCAAACTCTTATAAAAGACTAATTTGTCTAGTTGTCACAAGACATTTTGAGAATTTTAATTTATATTTCTTTATTTCAATATATTAAACCCTTAGATGAATAGGGTATTTATAGAAGTAATATAATTGAATTTGAGTTAGAGCTAGAAACTAATTTGACCTCACTAATCCAAATTTTCTAGTAAGAAATAAATTTGGAAAAAAAATTAAAATCACTGAATCACTTCTTAATACAAATCTTATTTTGATTAGGATTCTTCGAAAAATTCGGATTCAAAGACACTACTAAATCAATATTAAAAATACAATAAAATCTTTTAAATTGTCAGCGTTAAGAAAATATTTGTCTATGTTTAACCCAATCTATTTTGATAGACCCTTTGGCTCATTCGGTAATGAGATAATCCGAAATTGGATTGGGGATACATCCCATAAAATGGTAATTTCAGTCATAAATTGGTCTAATCCTACCAAGATTTTGTTTGGATAATCGTTACCAACCATATTCGCTAGAATATTGTAAAATATTTTTCCATTCAAATTTGAGGTGAAATTCCAACGACGAATTTAAAAAGACAACTTCACATGGACTAATTTACTGAAACAGCCACGAGTACATATACACATTACACACCATTGCCTAGCAATGGAAGGCAGGCAGGAATTACACTAACAACATTTGCAACAGTTCATTCTTCTTCTTCTTCTTCAAGCAGTAGGGTAGGATGCCTGCATTGCAATGCCGCAGAGACCCTCCTTGGCATCCACATCGCGCTCCATCCTTATATATCCACTCTCGCCCCAGGACGCTCCCCACAAGTTCTTCACCAGCCAATACTTGGTTCCGTCGCTGTCGGCCCCGTACCCGACAGTTTGTCACCCCATGATCGATGTCAGTACCACAGTCCCCGGTGAAGACTCCGCCACCATACAACTGGAAGCCGCCAGCGTCTATAGCAATTGAAACAGGCTGGTTGGCCACGGCCTTCAGGAGCGCGGCTTCACTGTTGGCGGGAACGTCCTCGTAGCATTTTATGGTGGCCGCATGGGAAGCGGTTTTCTTTGTGTTGCAGGAGCCGCCGGTGGCCGTGTATGGTTAGTTGGCTTCGGTGGTGAGGCCTCCGTTCTTGATGATGAACTTGAAGGCGTCATCCATGAGACCAACATTGCAGCCTTGGTCCTTGCCATGGGTATCACAGCCCACGAGCTCCTGCTCTGACAAGGAGATCAATTTGCTAGTGCTCAGTTTCGAGATTCCTTCTGTTGCAGCGACTGCAGAGAATGCCCAGCATCATCCTGTTCACGGAAATGTTAGATACTGATAAATAGAGGATCAATTTTCTTAATTAATATTGAGGATTAATAAGTTAGTTTTACTCACCACATTGGTCTTGATTCTCGACAGGGGTGACGGCACCTTTGGTCCTCCAGTCCATACTCGCCGGCACAGTGGTGACATTCTCATACTTGAAGCTCTTTTCCTCCTTTAGAGCATTCACGTGGGATGGCTTCAATCCGGTGTACATGCTTTTGAATTCCCCGTTTGTAAGATCTGCGAATTGGTTGTCGCTTAGCCAGAACTTGTGATTGCCAGCATTGAATGACTCGATTAGCTCAACATTGTTCTTGAATATGTTGGAAGCGGTGCTCCTTCTCAGCTGCGTCTTTGTATGTGCGGCCGTGCTACACCATCCATCTCTCGTGCCTCTCCCTCATGGACTTTTCATTGTTCAGTGTCCGAGATACGACAGCAGAAGAGTACACACCGAGAACGAGTATGACAAGCCATAGGCATTTATTTGCCAGGATAGCCATTGCACCAAAACTAAGTAGACCATGTGATGATTCAGTGAATTGATGGACTTGAGCTTCACGCTTGCAAAACAGCTGAGTGAAATAGGTTTGAACAGATGCTTGAAAAATCCTATGCCCATGTAATTCCACTCGCTTTGAGTTGCTAGAGGAAGAACTAAGTTTGCCGTGGAGCTCTATTGGAAAATGACTTCCTTTATCCTGTTACTCTGGTCCTCATGGATGGGTTGGTTGCTACAAATTAACCTCAGTTTGGAAGAATTTCCTAGAACAGTATGCTCTAAGAAGTGGCAAACAGAGGAATGAATTGATATTTACTGAACAACGAAAGCAGTTTTTGAGCACTAATTATCTTAATAAAGGAAACCAAAGCAAAAGACTAAGATGAAACAGAACAAATGGTGGAATACCAAGACAAATTAAGATGTCATTTACCCATAAACTCCACGGCACGCGAAAATTGCAAAATCCTTCAACCATGTTGAAGATTAGCAGCCATTGCTACCATTCACTTCTATATAAACCCATCTCATCAAGTATTTTTGAGTGTGCAAAGCCTAAAGCCTGAAATTTCATTGAACCATTACATCATCTGCATGAGTTTGGTGTAATGGCTACTGCAGCACACAAATGCCTATGGCTTGCCATAGTCATTCTCGGTGTCTATGCTTCTACTGTCGCTTCTGGAAGACTCAGCAATGACAAGTCCATGAGGGAGAGGCACGACCGATGGATGGTGCCGCATGGCCGCACATACGCCGCACATACGTACGAAGATGCAGCTGAGAAGGAACATCGGTGCAAGAATAACGTCGAGCTCATCGAGTCATTCAATGCCGCAATCACAAGTTCTGGAGAACCGGTAACCAATTTACAGATCTTCCAAACGTGGACTTCAAAGCATGGTTCACGGTTTCGGCCGAAACCGAACCCGCGCCCAAACCCTAAAAAATGTTTCGGTTTAGGGTTTCGGCGCTGCAGCGCGGCTGCGGACGCGTGCGCGCGAGGGCGAGGGCAACGGGCTCGGGGCGGCTGCGTGCGACTGCGGGCGAGGGCGGGCGAGGGCCATGCACTGCGGGCGACTACAGGCGAGTGCGGCGTGCTCGGGCGGCCGGCAAGCTGCGGGGGGCGGGCACAGGGCGGTCGGGGCAGCCGCAGGGCGCGCGGGCCGGCCGTTGGGAGCGCGGAGCGGTTGCAGGGAGCGCAGGCCGTCGGCGGCGAGCGCAGGGCTTCGGCGGCGAGCTCGGCGCGTGCATGGTGAGTGCAGCGCGCATGGGACGAGCTCAGCGCGCGCGGGGCGAGCTCGGCGTGTGCGGGGCGACTGCAACGCACGCAGGGCGAGCTGAGTGCGCTGGCGGCGAGCTCAGCACGCGTGGGGCGAGCGCAGGACGCCGGCAGCATCCTCAGCGCACTTGGGCCGATCGTATCTCGCCCATGGCGCCCACGGTGAGCTCAGGGCTCGAAACTGGCATCTCTGGCATGTCCGGCATCCCCGCGCGGCATCTCTGGCGAGCTCAGCAGCCCGGCATCTCCGGCAGCTCCGCCGGCGAGGGCAGCTCGGCCGCCGAGTGCAACTCCCCCCGCGAGCGCAGGTTGACCGGCGACGATGCTTGCCCCCGCTCTCGGTTCGGTTTAGGGTTTACTGTGCTGATTAGTATAATTTGCATGGCAAACAAGATATTAATCAAGATCCAACAGATAATGCGAGTTATACCTACTATAACGATTATCATGAGCGAGATGTTATCATACAATCCAGGATATCATCAGTCAATGCAGGACCATACTATTTTCTGTTATCCGTATTCTAAACAATACTATCGATCACAATTCCATCGTACTGATGAATATGGTGATCAAGAATATCAATTTCTTCAAGATCCACCTCGGAACAGCATGTGGTTATAAGACGTGGATTTATATCATGTATGAAATGATGTTTTCAAATTTTAATCATATTCATATCATTTCTTGTATGTTTTTTTAATACACTAATATATATTAAAAGTATATAATATCAGTGACTAACTATCAAAATTAATTTTAATTAGCTTAAATAATATTTTAAATTATTGTAAAATTAAGTATAAATTCATTTATAATTTTCCAAATTTTTTCAAATTTTTTTAAATATTTTATCGTATTTTTAATTTGAAGTCAAAGTACAGTCAAAATATAATCAAACTCTGGTCAACGCCCAATTAATAATTTAAAAAATTCTTTCGGCCGAAACCGAAACGGCCGAAACGTATCGGTTTCGGCCGGTCCTGAAACCGAAACCGAAACCGAAACCGTAAACCTTGCTTCAAAGTCATGTACACGATGATAATTAGCCAAATCTAAAATTAGTATTAATATAATTTAAAAGAAATTAAGTGCTTTTAAAAAATCATTAAAATTAATTTACGTAATTAGGTGAAAGAGATTAGGTAAAATTGGCAGGTATGATAACTGATAACTATGTGGTAAGCGGTAGTTAGAAAATGTGTTCTAATTATGATACAGTTGGTGTAAAAATGAAATAAAGTTTTATAAATAGAAGAGGGCTTAAACGTATAGAAATACGAAGTGAAAAAGTAAATGAGTATATATTGTAGAAGACGTAGAAGAGAATAATAGATTTTTGAGTGTTTATAATATCATTAGAACGTGAAATAAGTGATATATTTTTATTATGATCATCTTTTATCATTTTTGTTAATTTTCATTCCACATCTCTTTAGCCAAAGTATCTTTGATTTATACCCACGATCTATTCTCTTTCCTCTGTTTTTTTGGGTAAAAGTCAATATCATAGACTCATATTCGTGATCCTCCAATGGTTTGTTTAGCAAAACATTCAAAGGATTAATAGTGATTTGTGAATGACACAGAAAGCAAACACCATATCAATTTGGATTTTCAAAGAAAATTGTGCTGCCTTCTAGAGAACTACAGTGTATCTTTTGAGAATTCCAAAAGCCCACTTTATTGTAGTTATCAATGAAAAATGCCTTAGGTTGAACAACTCTTTAGCATTTTCTAGTATTCTGCTTGCATCCTCTTTAAGATGGTATTGTACACCACGATAAGACACAATAAATCCCATTATTGTTATCTAGCTAGTATATACCAATTAATATTTACCTATGGAGGTTTGTACAAAATATCATGAGTAAACTATTAGACATATATTAGAAAAAAATCAAACTGACTAGCTCAAACCTTACATTCAATTAACCTAAGCCCATAAGGTGGTGGCTGAGATATAGCATCTTTAAGTACAGCATAATCATTTGTCAAGCCTTCCCACCCAGCTAACACGTATAAAAACCTGACCTGCATCCACAACTGCTAGTATGTTTTGTGTGATATCTCTATGGCCGTAAAAATATGGAGCTAGATTCAGAAGAACAGTGGCATCTATATAGAGACCATCAATAATTCTGATATAGTCCTACCAAAGACAAATCAATGTTAGCAAATAAATTTACTATCAATGATATATTTTTGAACCATGGTGCTACGGTGATTTCACACATACCTTGAGCCAAGGGTAGAAAGATTGGTAGTTCAATATGTTGGGATGTATGGTGGGCACGGGTTATATAACAAACTCAACTCTAATTGCACATATGGCTTACACACAAGCATTGAAGTAGCAACTTATTATTTCTCCCGATCGAAAAAAATAAATCTTTCTTCATGTTGTGACCAAGTGTATGAAGAAATATAGGCAATTGTTTCTTGATTGATACATGCATCGTGTCATGTGAAAGGTGTCTGTCTCGTATAATTATTGCTAGGTTCAAAGAGGCAGGGACATTCATTTGTAGGTAAGCCGCACAATGGTCAATCTCATCCATTAAAATATTCTTCATATAGCTTTTCCTAAGAAGATCCCTACAGTGCAAGGTTACCTGTCCTATTTTTTGTTTTTTCTCTTAAGCAAATAATATATCACAGTGCAAATGGCAACTATAATGACATAACCCCAGCTTGAATGTTTTTCAAAGCTAACTTTTTTTTATTTCATGATTACTACCACATGTAAACATAACAACAATCAGTCCATATCTCTCATATATAAACATAACAATAAGAATATTTATAAAGTCAAAATCAATAAAAACAAATTATGTGACTCATGTCTTGGAAAATTTTATTTTATATTAAATCAAAACAAGAATTCTTTCTTCCAAAGGGTGGATCTTGTGAGATCGAAGTTGACCACCATGAATAGCAGAGATCTCGAAAAGCAACTTTGGATCACAATCAAAATTTATTTTAATTTAAAATATGCTATCAAGTATTATAGGAATATGACTTCCAACAAGTGCAATCTCCTATCTTTAATTACTCCAACAATTGTCAGAAATTTCCTAGAGTAAAAAACCTAGTTAATAAAAATAAAGACACAAAAAGAAAAAAATATATTTAATTAATTTTGAGAAATGATACATAGCTTAAGTAAGAATATGCCCTCAATTTACAATGAATTTTGATATAAAATTATAGAAAATATAAAAAAACGAAGAAAGAAAAATAGTTGAGAAGAAAATTTGATGCATGTTGCTATCCCGCTCCCCTCTGCGCTGAACCACATGATGTTTGACTAGAATCATGAAAGAAAATGAAAGAAATTAAAAAAATTCCCAATGGCTTTGAACATCGATGATAATTTTATAATTTGAAGTATTTTTATTAGCTACTAAGGCATTAGCGATAACTTCATTTAGGATTACAGTGTTTTCGTTAGCTAATAAAGTGTTGACAATAACTCCATTGATCTTGAAGGTTTTCATAGTCAATAAGACGTAAGTGATAATTTCTTTTGCCTTGAAGTATTTTCATAGTCAATAAAACATAGGTCATAACTTCATTGGGTTCCAAAATATTTTCATAGCTAATAAAGCATAGACAATCATTTCATTTGATTTTTGCAGTATTTTCATATCCAATAAGCATAAGCAATAATTTTTTCAATTTTGAAGTGTTTTCATAGCCAACAAAACATAGGTTATAACTTCATCATTTGGGTAGCGTCACAAATGACTTGTGAAATTGGGTATAGCTTGAAGATACATCGTCAACGGCTTCCAAGATTAACTACCTTAAAGAGTACATCGTCAACTGCTTATGGGATTGGCTAGCTTAGAGAAGTGCATCATCAGTTGCTTTTAGGATTGACTAGCTTGAAGAGTACATTGTCAACTATTTCTGAGGTTGACTATCTTAAAGTGTGACCAACGGCTTTGAGCATATTGTTGGTTGACTTTATTGATTTAATAATATTACTAACAACAACTTAGGGGGTTAGGTATAGTTTTGAAGTGTGATAGACAACTTGAAGCGTGTTAGCGATTAACTTTTTTGATTTGATAACGTCACCAATGGCTTATGGGGTAGGGTATAGTTTTGAAGTGTGGCTGACAGGTTAGAGCGTGTTGGTAATTAACTTCTTTGATTTGGCTTGAAGTATTGCCAATGTTTTTGAGTGGGCTTAACTTGGAAGCGTGACCGATAGCTTGAAGCGTGTTGGCGATTAATGTCTTTGATTTGATAGCATCACTAACGAATTATGGAGTTAGGTATAGGTTTGAAGTATGGCCGACAACTTAAAGCGTATTGACCATTAACTTCTTTAATTTGATAGCATCACCAATGACTTATGGAGTTGGGTATAGTTTTGAAGTGTGGTCAATAGCTTTGAGCATATTGGCAATTAACTTTTTTGATTTGGTAGCGTCACCAACGGTTTATGGAGTTGGATATAATTTTGAAGTGTTGCTAAAGATTTTTGTAGTGCACCCAGTAAGACTTAACTTGATCTTATTTAGTTCTATTCAAATTAATTTTGGTTCATATTAGGGTGTTAATATCACCTTTG